>CM049795.1:13914206-14399206 GCA_027422405.1 Ptychobarbus kaznakovi | reverse complement strand
GGTGGGTGTTGGCGTGTGTGGTTGAGATGAACGAATGGATGCAACGCATTTGTCTGTGTTTCATTCCGTCTCGAATCGCACTCGCGGAAAGCGCTCATCTCTTCCGCGGCTCCGTATTCAATTCAAGATTATTTGTATAGCGCTTTTTACGATACAATCGTTTTTTTCTCGAGCAAGAGACTGTACGACGTTACATAGTTTGACTGATTTTTACGTAGAGAGGGTGACAGCGCACCGCATTAAAAGATATGATCATTCATGTTTTCATAACCTCTGGCCAAACTCCAAAACGAAATTAAAATTAAAACATCTTTGAGAGCAAGGGGGCCCCCTGGTGTTTGGGGGCCCTACGCAGCTTGCGTATTCTGCGTATATGCAATGTGGTACTCTCCAAAATGGCGGAAGACGGTAACTCGGAGGACAAGAATTGTTGAATAAAGTTATTTTTATGGGTTTGGAACGACATGAGAGTGAATAATTACTGACAGAATATTCATTTTAGGGTGAACTAACCCTTTAAGACTAAGAACTAAGACCTATCAGAAAAATCTTTTTAAAAGTATTAAGATTTAAATTCTGCTCTTTAGTAGGGATGGGCGATATACCGGTAGAAAATTGTCTACCGTAGAGATTTCGGACTATCGTCTCTATCGCAGTTGCAAGTTCACGTGATGTTGCTGTGCTACGCGGTCACAAAAACGTATTGTTTGCATGTGTTTTTAAGCATTGCAGTTTAAAAACAAGTGATTTTAAGCTGTCGAAACGCAATCAGCAGCGAAAGAGAACTTATTTTTCTATATGTGTGCATTGTTAGAGAGGCGTGCGCACGTAAAGAAGGTGCTCATAGAGTGTGTTATTTTTGCCACTTTATATGCCTTGATTGGTTAAATATACACACCTTTATGTGTCAAAATGTGCATCTTTGCAAGTATTTTTGTAAACACAGCAGGTCTTAAATGAAAGCAAACAGCTGATAAAGAAACACATGTGTAACTTTATATTGGATCCGGGCAGCTCTTAAAGTGACAGCAGCCTAATATTCCTGCTGTCTGTCATTCATGTTAATCATACAACGAAAGAGAGATAATCTCTCACTGCTCTTGAATAAATCACTTTTGTAACTTAATAAGAGGGAATGTATATTTAATTTAAACATTGGGGAATATGCAGTGTTTTATACATTTGATTACTTTATACAATGTATGTAGCATTTCTTATTTATTTGTTCTACTGTAGTTTTTTGTCCTATTGCTTGTAATTCGTTTCTTATTCGTATTTAATCGTGGTCTGTTTACTTGTCTTCAGTGAGCTTGAGTTGTTTTTTTTTTTATTTAGGCTGGTATTAGTTTTTTGTGAAATTGACACTGGTGACAAGAATTGTGATATTTCTGTGGTATTAAACATTTTGATATCATAAAGACCTTATTTAAAGCAAAAACAACTATTGTGGTATGTATCGTTACCGTGAAATAAAATGACACATATTGTGAATGTGAAGATTTTGGTCATATGACCCACCCCTCTGTAGTCAGATTTATTGACAGTTGTTCCTGGGCGAGTGTCTGTTTGGTGTGTGTTCTTTCTGGTTGCTTAGGATGGTATGTTTGTCCCTGCTGTGTTCTGGACTGAAATATATTACTAGATCGCTAAAACAGATTTTTTTTGTAAATAAACACTTGTGGGTCTTATATATTGTCCTATATCAGTGTTTTAAACGTACTAATCCTGTACTGGTTTCATCTAATCTTGTCTTCTAATTCTTTGTTCTTTCAGCTGATGTTTGTTTGCATGTGTGTGTGTGTATTTGTGTGTCTGGCATACACACCACATTATAACATCACTCACATATAAAGTTGAAAAGCAGAAAGACATTTATTAAATAAAAACAGCTATTTTTAGATGTTGTACTACTAAAGGATCAGGTTACCATGGCAGCATTGCCTCAGAAACCATATCACAGCTTTGATTCACTTTTTCTGTGATAGAATTAACACAAAACATACACACCTGTTTTTTTTATTTTATACACACACTGTTTTATATTCTTTAAAATATATATAAAAAAGTACATATGATATTATGACTTTTATCATAACTATTTCTAATCTCTAATGTCTTTCCACACCTCACTCTGCATTATTATTGTCATAGAGCTCACCAGACAGTCTCTTAAAATCACATTTGACTGGCTTTATGAATATAGAAAACTGTGTGTGTGTGTGTGTGTGTGTGTGTGTGTGTGTGTGTGTGTGTGTGTGTGTGTGTGTGTGTGTGTGTGTGTGTGTGTGTGTGTGTGTGTGTGTGTGTGTGTGTGTGTGTGTGTGTGTGTGTGTGTGTGTGTGTGTGTGCAGTGAGTTTATGTGAGTGTGACCGTGCATCATTGCAGGATGGTAATGTGTTCTTTCGTTGGCACTGCAGCGATGTACTCCGTAGAGATCACAGTTGAGAAGGACCTGGTGACTGGCGAGACCAAAGTCCTGTCCACTAACACACTGCTCCCCAAAAACCTCTCGCAGCAGGGCGTCAAGGTCTATGAGGATGAACAGAAAGGTGGCTAGCGATAGAGCAGGCGCACGTGGCTTTGCTAGATAAGCCTGCTTTACGAGAAGTGTACATATTCACGTAAAACACATTAATGAAGAAAAATGTTCAGAACATCAGCTAGTTCTCTTATTGGACCAAACTTGATGTTTATTTTGTTGTTGTTTATTCGAGAACAATTAACGCAAAATGTCACCATTCACGTTTTTCCAAACCCGTATGATTTTCTTCTATAGCTCTCATATTTTATTCTCACTTTCAGATATTTTAGTGAACTGTCGCTGTGGGTCATGTGACATGTGGAAACCATTTCCATTCAGCATCATTGAGGTCAAACCTGGCATGATGCATCTTTAAGTGGTATATTTAAATTTACATGAAGAGCCGGTGAAGGGCAAGTGTCATAGTAGTGAATGACAAAATGTACAACATAGGATTATTGAAAATAACATGCCTCTACCTGTAGTTTCCAGTTAAAATGAACACTAATGCAGTAAAACACTAACACACCTTTAGAGGCCAATTACAGAGGCAGATTATCGATTAATAATGTTAGTGCAGTTAATTGGAATTTAGCAAATTTTGGATGAATAAATTAACAGTAGGGTCGTAAACTTAATCCATATTTGAGAACCTGTCAAAAATACGTTTTTTATTATATTTAAAAATATTTATTAATGTTTTATTTGATTACCACTGTTTTTGATAATCGATTTGTATTAAATCATAAATCCTGAAAAATTAAAACAAACATTGAATTTATGAAAAAAATCCATTCCTGTTAGTGTTGCAAATAAACTATTAAGTTTTAAAATGTTTTTAAATTCAGTTGAATAGACATGCTTCTTGATTATTAAAATGTAATTAAACCATCAAAATGTAATACATTTGGGAAAATATAATTACTAAATTAATTACTTAATAAAAAAATATTAATTTAGTTAAACTTGTAATAAATTGTTAAATTGTATATACGTTTCATGCTTTTTGACTACTAAAATTTGATTTTAACAATATAATGGAATGCAAAAAAAAAAAATTTTTTGGGCAAAAAGATATGTTGTGATCTCAAATCTCTTTTACCAAAGTGCATTATTTGTGAACTAAAACATTTGCATCACATAATCAGCTACATTAGCATATGGCTGTTCTAATGTATTAAACTTTATTAGTAGTTAATTTGGTACAGCATTGCAGTTACAATGTTGAGCACTCACGATAAAAGTGCTCGCAGTAAACAAGTTAAAATGGCATGGATGCATCAGTAAACACATTTTTATCTCATGTTTGCTTATTATCACTTAGGTTTAGTCTAGATTGGGGTGTCAAACTCAATTTCTGGAGGGCCACAGCCCTGCAGAGTTTAGCTCCAACCCTAATTAAACACACCTGACACAGCTAATCAAGTCCTTCAAGCTCAGCTGAAAACTACATGGTTTGGGTGTTGGTTGGAGCAGGGTTGGAGCTAAACTCTGTAGGGCTGTGGCCCTCCAGGAACTGAGTTTGACACCCCTGATTTAGATGGTATGTTATTTTTAAGGTTAAGTTGATGCAATAGAGCATTAACCTTTTAGCGCCACTCATCATGGACAATATGTGTCGTACAACAACCAACGTAATAAACCAATGACAGATTCCCATTCATTTTTTTGCATAAATCTGAACACTTTTAGTGCCAATCACTGGACATTTAATCTGGAAAGTATTGCAGTACCGGCAAAACATGCAGTAAGCAACATAAAACAAAACATAATTTTGCAGAAATGCTGCCACAGGCACATTTTTCCAATGAGCCTTGATTGAAAATGTAAGATTGATTAAAAAGCCTGTTCATCACACAAATCTTGTGTAGTTTTAAAAGATGAGCATGAGTCATGTACTTTTTTGTTGTTTTTGAAGCTTGATGACCAATGTATTTTTATGGAAAAGAGTAGCTCGGACATTCATCTAAACATCTCTTTCAGGCTGTGTCAGATGGGTTTGGAACGACATGATTACTGTATCAAGATCAGAGTCTTATATTTGTCCGTTTTACTTGATGTGTCATCAAATGCTAGTCACTTCTCGTAAAGGAAGAGGTTAATTAAGCATGGCTTTAGATGCACAAACCCCTGATTTTTATTGAATTTTATCATTATTTTCTGTCAGAGAATGAGAGACCATGTTGTGCGTTAAACTCTCAGTTGGTCACCCTACAACTTGACTGCTAGTTTTGGGCATGTTACTGCCAAGCTTAGCCACAAGCCTCCAGCCTGACTTCTCACTCTTCCCAGTGGTGTTACACAATGAAACTATAAATTTAGCACATATTAAATATATTATCCAAAGATTTATAGATGATTAAAATACTTGTTTCACTGATACTGCATCTAATGCTAATGCTGCTAGCTGCTAATGCTAACACCAGTAGCACTGCTTGCTTCTTGCTCTGTTTACTCCGCTTGCCACACTTTCCCTGTGTTTGATCCCTCAGCCAAGTGAGCACTTCTAGCAAGTGAAGCACTTGATGTACAACTTTAAAAGACAATGCTAACAGTAGTCATTAAATGGGTACAGTATGCTTTCCATGTGTTTCGTCAGTGGCTAAAATGAGTAGTGTTTTTATTGTCTTTATTATAAATTCTTAACTACAGCAAACCTGCAGTAAATATGTGGCAAATGTACTGCATTGTTGGCTAGAAGTTTGCTTTAACACTATAAAAAAAGATTTATATAGGCATTGTCAGATATGTGTCAGTTCTGTTTATTTAGTGTGACCATATATGCCTTTTTTTCACAGACATCTCCTGGCCGGGATTCCTAAATTGCTCAAAATGTCCAGGGTTTGGCTTTGTTTTTCTGTTTTTCATACTTGCTGAGGGTAATGACTGAAAAGTAGAGTGACCAATAGCGTGCAGGGATTGTACACAATCGAACAAACGTGGCACGTGAGAAGGCGGGGTCTACAGAGAACGGCCAAAATAATGCAAATAGATATTGTTTAAGGACTGTAGAGAAATGGTTAATAGGAAAACAAAGTCAAACTTGGACATTTTAGGCAATTCAGAAAAAAAAAGATTGTAAAAATGAATGTATGGTCATCCTATGTTTATTATGATCTACAAGATGACGTGTTTTTGTTTTGTTTTGTTTAAAATACATTTATTCATGCATATAATATTTTGTTGTTTTTAATTTCCGAATTTAAATTTATTTAAATATATTTTTGTAATATTGGGATAATAAAACAGTCCTGATATAAGAAAAAGCCTCACTGATAGGAAGTTCTTGAAAACCTTAAGTAGGTAGTTCAGCAGTAGTATTTTTGTTAAAATATTCAAAATATAAAAAAACTTTTGCCCTTCAAAAAGTAATATGGTGTTAACTTATGACGTCAATAAACATGCAGGAAAAAAACATAAATTATAAAATAGAAAGGACCCCAGCAGATCCCTGCAAAAAAAAAAAATGAATAATTAATTAAATTTGTTTAAAAAAAAAAAAACTTAACATGTATACTTTTTTGGAAAATAATACACTTATTCCAGGTGTACAGCAAATATTTTTGGTACTTTTTATTGGTGGTTATGCCATATAATTTTTCATTTCAAATTTCATTTAATTTCATTCATAAGTTAAAGTTAAATAAAATTACTTTTTCCCCCTTTACATTGTTGAAAATGAACCATATGAAACCAGCAAGATGATGTCGAAAAACATTTCACTCAATTTCACAATGAATTAATAGAAAAACCAAGTAACATAAATTTTATTTTGAGAAAGTCTGAAATAGCATCTTCCTGTAAAAAGTACTCCAGTTATCTTTGTTTTATGTGACTTTGAAAAATCATTTTTTACAGTGTTGAACACTCTCATTTGTCAATGACCCACAAATGCTTGGGCGGATAAAGCCCAAAGTATACTTCACTTTTTACACATACGCGAGGGACAGCGTACACTGATGCAAATTTCGTTATCAGAGCAGTACGCACACCACCCAGTTTTTGTAACCGCGCGTACTTTGTTATGCGCAGGTCACACAAGCTCGTTGTTTTGCACTAATCTATTGTTCCTCAAGGTGGCAACACCATCCGGCGCCGTTGTTTCACAGTAGAAAACGAAACAAAAGAGACGGAGCAATAACAACAAAACAGTGGAGACTGCAACAACAACAGATGCTCACATTGACAAGCGCTTGTGAGCGAGATGGTATGAGACAGCTCAGCTTTGTATAAAAGAGTCTGAATATATTTGTTATCGGTCATAACTTACAGGGAAAAATAGCAGCCACTGAACATGGATAAAGCTTTCTAGAGCACATGTGTTGACCGCCCGCATTCACGCACAACATCAAAAGGAGTATACTTTGAAAGGCTACGCGTTCGACGCTAGCGTACACGTACAAAAACGAAGTATACTTAGGGCTTAACGCTCAATCATGTCAGTCTTAAAGCGATAGTTCACCTTCAGTTGCTAGTCCCCATTGACTTCCATTATAGTATGGAAAAGAACACTATGTAAGACAATAGGGACCAGAAACTGAAGGTGAACTATCCCTTTAAGATGAAGAGCAGTCAGTCAGGGAAAAGTTTTTCCTGACTCCGTCCGTCTTGTTTTTCTCTATGCAGTGGTGCATGAGGTGCGCAGTGTGGACGGTGCAGTAACCAATGGCGTTCACCAGCTCAGCTCTTCAGAGGTGGAAGAGCTCCTCCACAAGGCTGATGAGGTGACTATGAACGAGAGCAGCAAGACTACGCCGCGACTGGAGCGAGGGCAGGCCGAGAAGGTGGAGAAGGTAGAGAAAGACGTAGCCCCAGCTGCAAGCCCCATGAAGGATATCACGGGTGTAGAAACCAAACCCGCAGCCCCTCAAACAGAAGTGGGCGGGGCCAGCACAGAGAACCCAGTCACAATGGTTTTCATGGGCTACCAGAGCGTTGAGGATGAGGATGAAACAAAGAAGGTTTTGGGGATGGAGAGCACGACTGTGAAGGCTGAGGTGGTGCTCATCGAGGACGGAGATGCCAAGACCGCCACCGGTGACACCAAGCAGGAACAGGCGCCACCTAATGGCAGCCCAGCAGAGCCACCGAATACTGAAGAGGCGGCCAGCGAGTCGGAACAGCCAGAAGGGGGCGCTGCTGAGGTCAAGAGCAAAGAGAAACAACCCTGCAAGTGCTGCACTATCATGTGAGCCCAAATACGCCCTCCCAAACACAGACTTTACTGATGAAATGCAACAACATACAGAGAGAACAACAGCAAGGCTGAGAGGAATAAACAATCAGTATCTTTTAATAGATGCTGTTGTTTCTTTAATTGATTTTTACCTGTTTTATATTTTCTATATTGCTTTATCTTTTCCCCTTGATCCTCTCTAACCTCGTTTGAATTGTATGCGTTGTTTTCTTTTTTTCTCTTTGTGGTTGAAATGAATCGAGTCATATGCGCTCCTGTGAGAGAAGTATGAAGATTTGACCCTTTAACAGAAATTAACTGATCAAACCCATTTAATCAGCATTTATTCACACATTTTTTATTCTTACCTTTCCATATGGAATATTCAAATATTTCCCATAATTGTATAATATATATGATTTTTTAAAAGCCTGTTTATTTTAAATTCCCTTTTGCAGAGCATGCGTTGCGTGTACTACGAAGTATTTCACTTTCACATCAAAAGAAAAGATTGAAGAAAATGATTGATGTCAGCATTGTGCACTGCACTGTATTTATTACTGCTGAAGCTGTGAGGAGTATTGCAGTTATTTTGTATTTTGTTTTGTTTTTCACATTAGGAATAAAACCTGTGGGATTGACAGAGCACACTTTGCATTAGCTTAGAACAGGTGGGATTGTTTGAAACATCATACAGGAGTTTTAAAGGAATGTTCTGGGTTCGATACAAGCAGACCTCTCGATTAATACAGAACATAGTTTTGACTCATCCCTCAGTTTGTAATGAAAAAAAAGTTTACAAAAATGTCAAGTTTGTATGTTCCTTACAAAAAATCTGTTTCTGGAGCTGTAAAGCTGTAACGTTTGGGGTCTGTATTTTTAAATGCTTTTGAAAAACATTTCTTATGTTCACCAAGGATGCATTTATTAGATAAAAATACAGTATATCAAACGTACAGTAAAAAGTGAAAGAGTATTATAATTAAACATAACTCTTCTCTATATGAATATACTTTGAAAAGTGATTTATTCTTGTCATGCAAAGCTGAATTTTCAGCATCGTTTCTTCAGTCTTCAGTGTCACATGATTTATGAATGCTCAAGAAACATTTATTTTTATTATCAGTATTAAAACAGTCATGCTGCTTGATATTTTTGTGGATGCCTCGCAATATTGTTTCAGGATACTTTGATGGATAGAAAAAAAACAGTGTTTATTTAAATTAGAAATCTTTTATAAAAGGCTTTACCGTCACTGTTGATAAATTCAATGCATCCTTGCTGATTAAAAGTATTTCATCATTAAATATATATATATATATTGTATATATTTTTTTATAATTTAATGCCTTTATATATATATATATATATATATATATATATGGCATAATCAGCATGATTTTTATTTGCCTTTTACAAATTTGGGGATGAGTTATAATAATTTTACGGTAAATAAAAGCATGTCACGGCTTATCCTCTCTATTGAACCAACATTCCTGCAAATGCACATGTAACTAGTTTAAGGCTATTTGCTTTAAATGAAAAAAAATCAATGGCTTTTATCAGAGCATCCCTTCTCTTTTCCCTTGCTGTTTCTCAAACACACAGTAAATCAGCACCGTTTTCCTAATTTCCCTGATCTCTGTTCCCCCATGAGTCCGATAGATTGCGCTCTTTCATATTGAAATGTGGGACAGGTGAGCTGAGGATATCTCAGTAAGCTTTGACGTTTTGCTGTTCGGCTGTACGGTGGTCATTCTCAGTTAGACTGTTGCAGCAAAGAGCTTGCGCATGTGTTTGTAATGGTTCCTTTGTGTTTGTTTTTAACTAAATATATATAACCCCCACTTGAAATGCTCTATTTGTTGGAAATAGAGATCAAGAGTAGAGAGTCAGTTGTTCTCTCGGTTACTTTCAAACTGCTGCATGATGTAAACTTGCATCGGATCATTTGTAGCCTTCTCATCTTTCACCTGCATCGCTCATGTGCATTTGGCTTTGTTCTGACGTTCAGAGGTGTGTATGAATCAGGCTGGCTGTGTGTTTTTAATTGTATGCCAGTCCGCACTGCCATCAGCCCTCAGGAAGGGTCAGTGACAGCTCATTCCTAACAAGTGACATCAACAAACTGCTGCAGCCAATCCTATGCAAGAGCCCTCATGCATGTAAACTAGTGTTAGAATAAGCAAAGCGCTCTCACTTCCACAGAAATCACACAGATTCCACAGTTCCCTAGAATGGAAAGACAAGAAGGACAATATCCGCCCTTCCTTAGCTGTTCCAAGAAAGTGTGGCGAGGGGACAGGAAACATTTAATAGGTTATTATGCCAAGTACTGAAGTTTTTTTTTTGTTGATGTTAAAAAAATGCTTGGATTTCTGTTAAAAGTGTTGGAAATTTCCCTTAAAGTAGCTATGATGCCAAATGCTTCAGTAAAAACAAAAAGCATATTGTTTTTGTGCCTGTGTGTTTTTGGAGGAGACGAGTGATGGACTGGTGCTTAATTAAAGTTATTTTCATCTTCTCCATAACATAAATAAATGTTAGTACCATTGAAGGTGCATTTTGTAGTCCGGTTTCACAATCAGTGTCTAGTTTAAATATAAATTACACCAATACCGTTGTGTTTCAGAGAGACTTTTACACAATCCCTTACCTGCCCAACAAAACTCACGATTTTATCCCGCATCAAATCTTGCCGTGCTAATGTTTATGGACATTTTTTGTCTTTGTCTTTCTGTCTATTGGCTTCAGACCATTTCTTCCTCTTCTTTGGTCGTATGTGATGGGAAGTGATGGGAGCTTTCAGCTTGAAAACATTTTGAATCAGCAGTTGGGAAGCGCGTATGAAACTAGCTTCATTATATCGATCCTTTGCATCGAAAGCTTCAAGTTCTGATCTGGTGAACACATTAACCAATTATGATGTAGGTTCATTTTTAACAAATTCTAATAAGCATGCATATATAATGAAAAAGTAGAATGGTTATTAATTGTTTCTACTTGGATTGAATAGCCAAGTCCTGCCTAAAACAAGCATACAAAATTATAACAAATTATTCAGGCACATCATATTACATGGTATTTTTTTAGTGATCTGTAAATTACATTCAGTAAATTGTACTTTATGATGAAAAACAATTGTGATTGGTTTGTCTTTCTGCAGGTTTGTGCTGTGATCACAATGCATTTACACTACTTTGACCAGCAGGTGGCGCGAGCGTGCACATTTTTTAAATTGAATAATTTTGCAAATCAATTATTTTAGTGTTTCAAAAAGCTTATTTTCTCTAATCACTACATACAGGTACTGATTCTCTCATTTTCTCCCCTGGAAAGGCACGGTGTTTGTGTAATTTTCGTTCTTTGCATCCCCAAACAACACTACGCTACTAGCAAACTTAGTGAAACACTGCGCTCAAAAAATATTTTTTTATTTTTATTTTATTAAATTCGTTCTATATTAATATATACATAAATAAAAATATAAACTCATGCCATTGCAACATGCCAAAAAAGCATTTTGGTGGGGACGATCACCTCATGTGAGTTCACACCAATCACAATCTTCACAAAAACAATTTATTTCTACATGTGTAAAACTTTTTTAAATTAGCACCAAACTACTAAATGCACCTTTGCAAAGGGCACCAAACATGACATTGGAGACCAAATATTTAATTAAAATATCCACTTAATCTTTTTTTTTATTAATGTTAAACCTGAACATCACAACCCTTACAAAAATTACCTTATAATTACTTGCTTAAATTTAATTTGATGGCAAATTAATAACTAATATTTAGGAGAATGAAATGATGTGGCATGGGTGGCTGGTAGAGGTTGTCTTTGTTATGGGCGTTTTATAGATAGGACAGTTGAGTGAGACGACAGGAAAGCACTGGGAGGAGAGAGGGGGTGGGTTTGGCAAACGACCTCGAGACGGGAATCGAACTCGGGTCGCCGTGAGTGCAGTTGCACTGTATATCGACGCACTCACCACGAGGCTATTGGCGCCGACTGCTGGTAGAGGTTTGCTAGAATAATGTGTGTGCGTTTTGTGTCTCTGTGGTCGTATTTATGATTTATTTCAGTTAATATGTCATGTTGTATCTCTCCTATTTTAGTTACATTACTGCCCGAATTGCTGGGATGAACTCTATGGAAATCAATGTGTGTTTTTCAGAAGCCCAGGAGTCAAATGAGGTCAACACGAATGCAAAAAAATCCCTTTCCGTTTATCGTGTTTACTCACATTCACTTATCCATGTACACACTTTTTGGATGTAAAGCAGCATCGAGTGAGGTTATAATTCATGGTTCAAGATCCAGTTTGCTTTATTCCCAATGCTCATCTGGGCAACTTCATTTAAAGTCTTGCATCACTGTTAGTTTCATGGTTTGCCACTCACCTTACTGTCTGTCAGTACTAACATTCCAGTTCCGATGTGTTCCTCACCCCTGAAATGCCTTGTTGTCTGGCCACGGGCCTGGCGTATCTCTTTTGTATAGTTGCATGCTTTTATAGGTACTACTACATAACACAAATCTACATATACATATCAATTTCCATGTTAGATAATGTCCCTGTGCTTGAACCCCTAACCCTTGATGACAAGCTGAGTTCAAAGTCACGATAGAACAGAGGACAATGTAGGAACATATAACCAGGTTCCTCTCTTATTGCTTCTCTTGATTATGAGTGTGTGTGTGCTCTTACTACCACTGTTGTCTGTGTGTGCGTTGTGAAGGTCTGCTTTCTTATCAACCTGACAGAGCTGTAGAATGAGACATTAAAATGTGACGTGCATTACAGAAATCACTGCCTCTGTCTTGTTTTCTTTATACCAGAAAATGTGCTGCTTATGATCTACAGTGTGCACAAATCTTTATGTAACAGTATTTCCTGCGAACCTTAACACCACCACAAAAGATTCATTTTATCACTGTGAGTTTGCAGTCTGTATTGAATGAGATGCAATAAAAATATCATGCACAGTGAAATAAAGGCAAGAAACGGCTCTCTACTGAGTTGTCCTCACAGGCTGCAAGCAAAAACAAGTTTTATACTAAACCTAGCATTGTATACTATAAATACTGTTGGCTCTCTGACAAACTACTTGATTCTCATTTGTAATTCACCTTGGATAAAAGCATCTGCTAAAAAACAAATGTAAAAACAACATACAGAACAACCAGTGTAGTCCGATTCACTAACAAATGACTCTTGATCCTGTTTTACTGCATCAAAAATGTACAAATCTGACAAATCATCAAAGTGGTTACCAAATCAACATCTGACACAAACTAGTAGAGGAGTAAGGTGGAAAAGTAAGGAAAGAATCTTCTTGATTTGATGGAAAAAAAATACAAACTGGTTGCGGGCCTAGTAGTGAGACCTGAGGAACACCACTGCTGCCATTCAGAACTAATCTAAGAGCCACCGCGGTATTGTCACCACTATTGTCAATGATTAAATGACCAGGCTTCAGAGCAACTATGAGGTGCATTATGGGATGATAGAGGGATATTCTCAGCTTTTGTCCTAAGGTTGCTGATTGTAGCAGCATTCCAGACTGGTATCCCTGCCCTCAGCACAGTCATCGACACACACACACACACACACACACACACACACACACACACACACACACACACACACACACACACACACACACACACACACACACCATACATACACGCATGCATGCACTGAATCTTTGACCATGGGCCAGGTCACCCCACACACATTTTGGGCATTTTTGCTTAAGGTGACACCTCTTGTTTTGACCATATTGGAGCCATATTGGAGGAGGAGCTTTACCAGAGAAGCTGAGCCAAAACACAAGTTTTATGGGTAGTGGATGAAGACTGAAACTAGACTGACTCCAGCAGCAGTACTGATGGTGTAGGCCGGCCCTGCTTTCACTGTATGTTTCAGCGCTATTAGAAACAATGGTCTCGCTGGATCCATCGGCCTGCAAAAGATGAGGTGAGTCATTCCGAATGAGGAAGAATGAGAGTAAAAGCAAACAAATTTGATCACATATTATAGTATATATATATATATATATATATATATATAAAATAGTTTTACTTTGCTTTTACACTTAAAGTATTTTTATAATACAATATTTTGTTATAACTGACACATACTAGTGTATGGTGATTCTTGGTAGGTTATGGTACATAAAATAATTTTGCTCTTCTGTTCACTCTCCAGGACTCATCAGGATTGAGTTGAGTTAACTGCATGCTAGTGTTTTCCTGTCAAACTCTAGTACTGCAGCAAACACCATGTTCAGGTACACTCCTCCATGGCAGGTGCTGTGTAACAGCCTGGATCATTCTTTTAAGGTAGGGCTGTGCTTATGTTTTTGAAGAAATTATTACCATTTTACCCTCTTAAAATAAAGGTCCTTAATTGGCATTGATGGTTCAATGAAGAACCTTTAACATCCATTCAAAATTTCCATTCAACAAAAAATATTCGTAATGAAAAACGTTGTTTATATTACTTAAATGTTCATCTAAGAAAAAATGGTTCTTTAAGAACTGATCACTGAAAGGTTATTTGGGCTTCTGTTGCACTGCAACGAAAACCCCCAATTTAGAACCTTTATTTTTAAGTGTATAGGGCTTTAAAAAATAGTTATTTTAGTCTATTACAAATCGTCAAATTAGTCTCACTTAATCAGCTTTGTAAAATAAGCTTTATAACATACAGTGGAACCGATAATTGAAATTCCATATAAATAAAATAATGTGTATAGTACAACACTAGTAGTCTTATTATGATGCTAATATTCAATAACTAATAAAATACTCACTATATGTAATGTACAAAATCAAATACTTGTGCATTATGTTTTTCTGAATACATTTTATTGTGGTTGGGGCAAAGAAACATTTTCCTGAACTTTGGCTTCTTCTTCTATAGTTGTGCAAAAAAAAAAAAAAACACATACCATCATTTTTTTTATTAGCTAAAGATAAAATAATTGTCTAACTCCTGCAGTACTGCTGTAGTGCAAGAAATTGTATGTAGTTTTGTGGCTATGAAGCCCCCTATAGTTATGTGAGTGGAATTCACTGATGTTATTTTACCAGTGTCGTAATTACTGTGGATAGCTTTACACACACTTTTGTCGCTGCCGTGAAAGCAATCCTCCAATTTTGTGAAATTTCGTACCTGCTCACCAAATTTACAAACTCCCAGAACAGATGTTTGGATAGAAACAAGCCATTTTCTTTATTAGATGTCAGTGAACCGCTAGAATGATTTAAATTTAAAGGTAGCAAATAGTGTACATACAGTTGCTTTAAAACCCCTAGTTTAGATTTGTATTATTATTACATCTAATTGCACATTTGTACAAAAGTCCAATCATAGGCGCTTTTCTACCTGATCAGTTAAACAGTTACTAGTGATGAGCTTAGAAAAAGACATTTACTTGGTCATAATCTCTGGAATGTGATATATGAGTGTCATGCTCTGTACCTTCACTCATCCCGAGGGAGTATTCCCCCAGCTTTAATTTGAATTGCTCTGTTGTTGTTATCCTCACTACAGTCCATACAGGTAGTTAACAAGAATGTTCATTCAGGCCCATTTAACATCTCTAATGTTAATTCTGCATACAGATGGTTTCGTAACAAGCTTTTATATTAATATACCAGGTGTCCATTCTTCCTCAATACCCCATCCACAATCTCTCAGTCTTCTGCACACCTTCAGTCTGGGTGTGGGGTGTGTCTATGTGAAATTAGCTGAACTTTGTCTAGTCAGTGCAGTAAAGACAGAAGTGTCTTCTGATGCATGTGACACTACAGGCTCTCACACCGCTACTGATGTCTGAGGGTGAGTGTTGCTCACTTTTCTTTGTCTGAAAAGGTTTTGTGAGAATAAATTGTTCAGCTTGTTATGTTAGAATACATAGTTCATGTTATTTGCTCATTTGAAACGTGCGAGATCATTTGTATGTACTTGTATGTACATGTAACGTAATTATCAATTAAAACAGTAAAACATTGAAACTTCTAAAGGAGAAAAAATATTGTTCTCAGTATTAAATATACTATTACATTTCTTAAATGCATTTTGTGGCAGCAAAGTTTCCTCTTTCAGCCATTTTATTGTCACTGCAGGCTAAAGGTTGATCAGGTTGAATACGGTTATGTATCTTGCGATCATTTTTTATGAAGCACTTCGATCCGTCTAGAAGAAAGTGAAAGAGTGAGATTTTTCAAACTTGTTTTTTTTTAGTACAGTCCACATTACACTGAACATCCATCAAAACATAGCTGGTCTGTTATCAGTAGTTTGTTTCAATATCATGAAAAATGCATTTGAAGGATATGAAGCTGTTATTCAGTGGGCATATATTTAAAATGTTTTTATGGGGTAAAGACTTGCCCGGTTCCCTCAATCTTTGTTTTGGCCATCATACTTCTGTAGAGAAACAGTATATTTTCTACACTTTTGGGACACCCCTCAAACAGTCTGAGCCAATCAGCAAAGGCAGAGCAGTGGTTTCCAGGAAAATGGCCCGCTGTTATTTTATCAGCGGTTCACAGTTCACGATGTCACACACGGACACCAGTGCGAGTGTGCAGAACTCTCTTACAAATACGTAAGCTTGTTCAAAGTAGTAGACACTCTTATCTATTGTTTTGACGCAGTACGCAGACCAGATCATTTCCCCTCAATGATAAATTATTCTTAAACAACGGATTAGTATATATTTCTTCAATAACATTAGGTGAGTGCCAGTTTTTTTCTGTCTTCTATATAATCACCATATGAAGACATTTAAATACTTAATAGTTTTATCATCTTAAAAGTTATTTAACAGAAAAGACATCAAAAATGTTTTTCTAAAATATAAGCATAACATATATTATTCTCTCGCTCTTATGTTTATCAAAAATGTAAAGCTTTAAAAACCATATAGTATTTAAAAATATATTTTGAATAACCCCATCGAGTGCAATTGTATGCAATGTAATATGTAAATTCTTACAACTGAGATACTAGATAATAGTAGGCTAAACTGATGAAAATATGATGATCTCCCACGATAGTGTTGATGTTCATTCTAAACAATTTATCAAGGGAATGCATTCTATTACAATTATGTCAGTTATAGATTTTTTTAATTAAGTAAAGTTTAATTAAAGTTGCAATCATAGTTTCCAGTATTAAAATAAGGAAATTAAACAAAACTGAACAAAATACCAATTAAAATACGCTTACTTGTGTACAAGAAATATGTTGTTTTTTTTGTACAAAGGACAGATTTAAAAATTAGGAGTAAAAGTAACGTCTTTTTATATGGTCATTTTTTTAACACTGTTTCATTTTTTTCAATGTAATGTAAAATGTTTGATAAATGTTTCTAAATGTACATTTTTCATGTTCCTCTCTCTTATTAGACACAACCTGTTAAACTTTGTACCTTGTAAACCATGTATGTTGCATATCTGGGAATACGTTTGCTTACTCTCTACACACAGTGTGTTAATCATCTGATAGTCTCTGCACGGCCCAGAAGTAAATCTGATGTCTTTCTTTTTTTTATTACCCAGAGACAGGCATCAACTGTGATGGTCAACCCATATGATGCATGCACTCACTCCTCAGCAGAGGAGCAGACTGTGAGCCATTCCCATTCTTCCCTGAGACCTCCACTTTCCAGGGCTGCCCAGAGCCATCCACCACCCAGAGTTCCCATGACCAGCAACCCAAAGCGCTGGGTGATGAAGCCCTTCTCCCCTAAGCTAGAGCAGTCAGATTTGCGCTCCATATTGAGCCCTACAGGCCAACCACAGTCGCTAGATAACACGTGGAGCAGCTGTCAGGACGATAACTCTTTTAAGGTTCAGCTTGGAAAGCATAACAGTAACAGACATGCAGCCCACTGTGATTGTGTCCTCTGGGTATGGCAATAGTCCTCCAGATGTGGTGGTCCAGGCTAAGGCAAGTGGCTGTGTCTGAGGATGGAAGTGACAGTGAAGACTTTAGGCCCATTACTACAAGCAACCTCAGCAGCCCTGGAACCGCCAGCAGTACAAGCTCACATGTTGGATTCTATTCCTTTGTAGATGACCCAGCAAGTCCAGAAGCAGAGATGAATGAGGTCTACATGGTTTCTCCACAAAGGCAGGCCAAACTGAATACCCTGAAGGAGAAGAGCACCTTTAAGTTACAGACGTACACAGAGGAAAAGATACCTGGAAGGCTTTTTGAAGAAACTAATGATCCTTACCGAGTCGAGGATGCCTCCACAGTGAACGAAGATGAGGAAAATCCAGACCGAATGAAGATCATCCATAATCAGGCACCCAAGAAAAACCCTGCCCTTAAAGAGCAGTGGAGTTCCTTAGAAAATCTGGACCTCAGTAACACGTCGCAAAGGCTCCTGCATGGGTTTAGTCTAAGCTACAAACCAGTGAGCGAGAAGACTGAAGAAGCCAGGGTTGAGCCTGGCACCATAGACAATGAGCAAATTGACTTCAACGCAGCACGAAAGCAGTTCCTAATGATGGAACAATCAAAACAGAACCCCTTCCTACAGAGTCCCGAGTGGCTCACTTATTCCCCCAAACTGCGGGGAAGAACTCTATCCTCAAAGGCCAGCATCTTCATTCTAAGACAAGAAAGCAAAGAGAACAGCCTAGAAGAGAATGAGATCCCACTAGCAACACAACAACCAATTGTAGTAAAGACTGAAACTGTGACTGAGGATTCAAAAAATGGAGGTGCCTTAGATGATGTTGACTCTGTTCTTGGTGACCGAAGTGGAGGATACGCCAGCGATGGTAGCATTTCGAACGATCCTTCTACTTTAGAAATGGAAAGCAGCTTGACGATGTTAAGTACGGAGGAGACTCCAATTCAAAGGGAAATCAGAATTTCACAACAACGGGAAGATAATCTACGTCGATCAAGGGGTATCTTGCACAAAGACAATTCAGAGATGGTGGAGATCAGGATAAAGCCAATTCTGTCCCTGTCATCCCCACAGGGGAAAGCTGCAAAACCCAAAGAACCCAACAGAGTAAGTTTCCTTATTCAGAGAGAGCGTGAGCTTGAGAAACAGCGACAGATCACAAACAGTTTTTCAAGCCATGATACCCAAGAGAACCAAGTACAGGACAATAAGAAGCCACTTGAGTCACAGCCGGGTGAAATTCCAGTCACATCTTTGGGGGCAAGTCTAAGAGAAAGTTCCACAACTGATTTAGAGCAAAGCACAGTCTCTGCAGATGACATGTGGATTACAGAGAAACCTGCACTAGTAGAGGAAGTTGACCTTTTGGAATCAAAGGAAGTTCTTTCACCTTGCTGTCCTCATCGACATCCTGATGAATCTATCCTTCAGAGAAACTCTGACAGCAGCACATTTGGAAACCAAGTCCAAGTAAATGGACATCGTGAGGAGCATTCTAAAGTAAGCATTCGTAAAGAAAATGGTGTAGAGTGCCAACCCAATACCCTCAGAACAAAGAAAGAGCCATCCTGGATTGTGGAAAATGACAACAGCATGTCAGGAAGGAACAGATTTTACTCTCAAAAACTCTCGTCCCCACTGGAACCGGCAAAAACTAGTTGGTACACTCCTACCTGGAAATCTCACCTTGAGTACACCGACTGGAGCCCCAAAATGCAGAATGCCCAAAACAGCATCCGTCAGGAAATCGAAAAAGACCTCAGACGAGAACAAGATCTCCAAGAGCTGAGAGAGTCCAGTAGTCAGTCTTTCTCAGTATCCAAACCAGCATCCGTGAATCCAGTGCTAAGTTCCTCTGAACCCAGGTCTCCTCTAACCAGCGAGGAAACTGTATTTTCACCACAAACTCCACATGGGAACATGGCAGAAGTGGATTCGGTATTTCCAGAAAAGACAACTAATTACAGTAATCCTTATTCTGGGAGTCTGGACACTTCTCGAGTATCCATGACAGGTATAACTCTTCAGTCTCACTGCACTCAAGCATGCTAAACATAACAAATAGGTAAGGGAGGGGGGAGGATACCGCTTATTGCTGGTAAACTGTCTTATTATTCTGCACAATATTTGTGGCATGTGCATTTCATAACTCTTTGGATTATACAGTAGCTAACTGATTAAAGCGTTTAATGTTTATGGATGTCAGCAGCACCGAGGAATGAGAAGGAATTGCCAACGTAGTTTCTGAACTTTGGACATACCATGACATTCTGCTTCACGGAATAATGATTAATCATTTACTTCATGGATGTAAATGCACATTTGAAGTTAAAGATTGCTTTTCACACAATCAAATGCATACATGCTTTGTCTTGTTTTCCAATATAATATGTGCTGGCCAAGGTCACAGATCACTTATCAGTTCAGAATCTGTATCTATAATGGAATTAAGACACACATATAGTATGTTAAGAAGTATTTGTTTCAGAAATGCTCTTAGAAAATCATGATGATTTTTAAACGTATGGGGAATCGAATGACTCGTGTAAGTAGGTGAATGAATAGTAAACATAATCTCTTGTTTTTCTTTCTTTATCTCTCCAGATAAACATTCACAGTTGTCTTCACCACGACCCACTTTCAGACTTCCCTCTGTGTCAATTATGACACCCCAGCCATGGGGCAGCCCGAAACCCTTGCCTCCAACTGTTTCCCGGACCACTCCCATCAAGCCCTCGAGCGCGCTTGCTGACCTGCCATCGCCTTCTTCCCCAAAAGGTTTCACTGAGACACTGATAAAGGACTTTGAGGACAGACGGGTCAAACTGAAGCTGGAAGAAAATGCAGTGAGTGAAGTTTCTTTCAGGAAATCAAAAACCAAAAAGATAGTTCACCCAAAAATGAAAACAGTGTAAACACCTTCATCTATCTATGGAAGAAATCCATGGAAGAAAGAAAGTCATACACGTTTGAAATGACATGCATGCAATATAATTTTTAGGTTGACTATCCATTTAAGATATTAATGTCACAATGCAATGCAATGTAGTCACTTTACAACTTTTTCTTTCCTCAGTATGCTGGGATCCAACCTATTGATGCCATCAACAATGAGGTGAGCTGAGGTTTTCGATGTGTAGCGCCCTCTGCTGGATTTTGGAATACATTCCAGTTTGATCATGTTGTGTAACTCTGGTTTCTCGGCAGGTTGTAGAAGCCACCCGTGTAATAAGGCATAAAAACCAACGAGCCCTGCAGTGGGAGGCAGGCATGTACGCCAACCAGGAGAGCATATGAATCAGCACCGACACAACAGGACACACCAGAAATCATCTTCAGATGAGAAGAACTGGTTTTAATTCCACATTGCACTTACCAAGCACACTACTCATGTCACCTCACCATATAAATTCAATGAACATGAAACATGGACATTGCTTCCATCTCACTCAGTTTAGCTGGCCGTTCTGAATTGACTGGTGTGGTGGAAATAGGTGTAGGTGTGGAGAGCATCTTACCTGCTTGGGGTGATTAGTAAGCTCTAGAAAACTGGATCGTGAAAACTTTCTTTATCTATTTGTCCGGCCAGTACTAAAATTTAACTACCATCCTCAATACTTATCAAATCTGTCATATGAAAATAAAACAGCAAACTGTGTTCCAGATAATTAATGTCACTAACCTTCAAATCGTCAGCACTTAAATGGATAGACCAGTTTGCTTTTTATACACAAGGAATAAAACCAAATAAGCAAAGTCGAATCACAGAGCCGGGTTCCTACACAGAGAGGAGGCACCATGAGATCTGGACCTAGACATGAACTAATACACAGATCCTGTTGATCTAACAAAGTGGTCTTTATTTAGAAATAATGTTGAATCTTGCTTTTCACTAAAAAAATATAAAAATATCATTAGAAGATTATTTTTGTATTGAAGATTCATAAAGTTGCACTGGAGATTTTTGCTGTATTGTAAATGCAATATGATAATTGTTTTTTTATGTACAATCTACATTACAGATTAGACATTGTAAATTGTGTCTTCATGACTCAGAGTTTTGTTTCAATAATAGTCTGGTATGTCAAAATTTAATTAATATGTTGTTTATACATAATAATAATATATGCAATATATATAATAAAAGGCTTGATTTTTAGTAGACATGTTTAATGTATGTTTAAATATATATATATATATATATATATATATATATATATATCACTGAACAATGATTCCTTACCACTGGTCCTGCAGAAAGAAATTCAAACATAATGTAAAAGGGGGGAAAAGGAGATAGTTTTATAAATTTTCTTGTTGAGTAGATTTCACAAAAGCAGTAGGCCTATTTATTAATAATAATAGTATATTTTAATAAATTATATTAAATAATACTGATGACTTTATTAGTGCTAAAAGCATGAGTGAAACTGAACACATTTCTGGTTTGGTGTTTATGAAGGTGTACTTGAGCCTTATAAGACAAAGAGTTTGGTGAAACGCTATTCTAGTACCCGTGGGGGGGGGGGGGGGGTTAAAAAACGTTCTTCATAAGCAGCAAAAACTACTTGCAATATAAGTCTTGTCGTGTTTTCTAACTATACTTGTTGTATGTTAAAGTTCCAGCAATGTTCTAATCTCGCTCATTAAGGACCGTCATAAAAATGACACACTTGCTGAATAAACTTCCTTCACGTGGTTTCCCTTTAATGAATACTTCTGTGCAATATTTCAGATAAATTAATTCATTAAGCTACACACTTGACGTCTTCTGTTTTTTAATACTAGCATGTATGGCCACGGCACAGCAGCATTTTCATGATTTTCTAAATGCACGCAATGCAGTTTGCTTATTGTTTGTTCATTTCATACCAGTGTCATTAAAAATGTCTACACAACAACAGTGCAGATTAAATAAAGCCACGGATGCTAGACAAGACTCAGAATGCTCCTCTGAACCATTTTGTATTAGTATCACACTTTGCTTTATGCTCTCAGAGGTGAAATGATGGGAATCTCATGGTAGATGCATTTACAAGCAGCAACAAGTTACCTTTTAAAATCACTTTCACTTCAATCACACAGCTTCCATTCTGCATTAAACTGCAAATCAGTGCCAAGCGGGGCTTTCCACTCTTTCATCTCAGTCAAAATCCATTTCCAGTGGATAAAACCTTTTGAGTAAGTGGAGTGCATTTTGTCCTGTATTTATAAATGAATATTCATATTAGTCTGCAGTAGCATTTAAATGCATTAGAGTATGCATGTGTTATTGTTTGTATAATAAGTGGGACAAAATTTTATTCGCTCTTATAATTAGGATCTAACAATGATCAATCTTTGGACCATGTGATTTGTTTATTTGCATGCAACATTACTTTCAATATATAGGAGTGACTGGGGCTAGTTGTCACACATTTCACACTAGTGAATATTTTGCATGGTGGGTTTATTTTTGTACGTTTCTGTATAGACATATACCTTAAAGTCTTGGCTACAAACAGCAATTGGACATTTTCATTGCCCGAGCAAAAAAGTAGTTATTCAATACACACTGACCCACCACAGTGGGGCAAGTTGTCACAGTAGGAACCTATTTTTTATATTTTTCAAAAGAAGTCTCTTATACTCATCAAGGCTATATTTATTTGATCAAATATACAGTAAACCACAGCAATATTGTGAACTATTATTACAATTTAACATTGCTGTTTTTATATTAATATATTTTAAATGTAATTTATTCCTGTGATGCGCAGCTGAATTTTCAGCATCATTACTCCAGTCTTCAGCGTCGCACAATCCTTCAGAAATCATTCTAATATGCTGATTTGCTGCTCAAAAAACATTTCTTATTATTATCAGTTATCAAAACGTTTCAGAGTAGGTATGATTTTTAAAAAGGACACATTCAAGTGATCAAAAGTGATGATTTAGTGAAGACATTTATAATGTTACAAAATATTTATATTTCAAATAAAGGCTGTTAAATTTTTTTTAAATGTATCATGGATTTCATAAAAATATTAAGTAGCAAAAACTGTTTTCATCATTGATAATAATAATAATAATTATAAATAATTGGAAATAAACTGAGTAATGTCTGTTGAAAAATCAGCTTTGCAACACAGGAATAAACTTTATTTTAAAATCTATTAAACTAGAAAACAGTTATTTTAAAATTGAAATAATATTTCACAATATTATAGTTTTTACAGTATTTTTGATCAAAGAAATGCAGCATTCGTGAGCATAAGAGACTTCTTTCAAAACATTAACAAATCTGAATTATTCCAAAATTCACATACATACAGTATCAATACTGCTTATTTTTTGTCTTAAAGGTTAAAAATGACAGCTTCAATCTCTCAGTCTGCCAATCAAATGGGGGCCTTTCTGACTTTAGTGGAGCCGGTGGTTGTCATCAATAGACTGGGGACGTCCTTCTTTGAGATGGCCCTCACACAGACAGTGTACAACCAGTCGCTGAAGGCAACAGCAGGAGACAGCGATCGGGCGCAGGCGTTATCCTCACGCTTTCTTCTTATTCAGAGTGTGTTGTCCTCTGTGGCGGCCATGTTGTCCATTATACCACTGAGCCGCATGGCAGACCGTCATGGCCCAAAAGTCTTCCTGGTGGCCTCTCAAATGGGTTCGGTTTTGGGCATGTTCATGCTCGTCATCTTCATGTACTGTGAAGTTCCTCTGGAGTTTCTGTACTTGGGTTCTTTGCTGCATGGTTTGAGCGGAGGCGGGCCAATGTTTTGGGCTGGGGTGGCGGCTCTGGCGTCTCTGAGCTCGGAGAAGGGCAAACGCACTCTTAAACTCAACATCGTGGACTTCTGTTTTGGGGTTGCAGGGGTCGTGGGAGGTCTCCTGTCTGGATATCTGTACCAGATGGGACCATCAATTCTACTCCTGACAGCAATTCTAGTCAGCGCTGTGGCATTACTGTACACTGTGTTTGCCCTCACTGACTCGAGACGTTCCCTATCCGAGAGTGAGCCATTGCTGGCTGAATCCGAAAATGGGAAAACGATGGATCGAGTCTCTGTAGGCATGCTGATGACAGCCATGGTGTTGTTCATGCTAGGCATGGTTGGGGCAGAAAATGTGCTCCAGCTGTATGTGCTGAAGCCCCCCCTGAGCTGGGACTCGGTTTGGGCCGGATATGGCAGGGCCGCCACCAGTGCCATGTACCTGAGTAGCTTCATAGGAGTCCTGGGTCTGTTCAAAGTGTTTGGAGACACACCCCTCACTCTACTGGGTATTGTGTCCAACTGTACTGGGATGGCAATCATGGCATTCGCTGTAGAAAGCTGGGTCTACTTCCTGGGTGAGTTTATTTTAAAGTAATTAAAGGTGATTTATCGTGGAATGATGCACATAAAGTCCCCACCTGACAGATATCACCGAAATATGTCTCCAGTAAAAGCCATAGAGCAGTGGTTCTTAACCAGTGACTATTATTATCAGGGTTGCCAGGTCTGTGTAACAAAACCAGCCAAATTGGCACTCAAAAATATCCCCATCATGTTCTATCAGAATTTCTCCAAAATCGCATTCCAGGGGGTCAAAACCTCCTTACACAGATTTTGTTTTAAGCCATGGAGTAAAAAAAAGAGAACCCACTGCAAAAGTATTAAAGTAGCCCAATTCAGCAGGAAAATCGCAGACTTGGCAACACTGATTAATATTGCACTTTCACAAGAGCACAAATCAACCCGCATGATTTAATCACAAATTTAGTTGCTACAAACAGCGTAAACGACCGTGTGAAAGAAAATAGACTGGCTGTATTACACTTTTATTTGAGCAAAATATCTCAGAGATGGCTGAACTCCAACTTGCATGTTTGCCGGTGTTTTCGCTTCATCAGTGCAAAAACAGTGTGTGCGCAGGGTTGCCAGGTTATATAAAACGTTTTCACTATTAAATTGATTCTTGACACAATCTGTATTGTATAAAGCACTAATAGAAGTAAAGATGACTTGACTTGAAAGAGAGCCAGGGCTCATTAGGGGGACTCAAAATTACGTAAAATTATTTAAAACAAGAAAATCAAACATTAAAATAAGCTGAACAGCTATTTTATTTCACCCCCTCAACAAATGTTTTGTAAATCACTTCCTCTGCAGTGAATGGGTGCCATCAGAATGAGAGTCGAAACAGCTGATAAAAACATCACAATAATCCACAAGTATCCACGACTCCGGTCCATCAGTTAACATCTTGTGAAGCTTGAAGTCGTGTGTTTGTAGTAAACTTTATAATAAAGGCAAATTTAAACCGTACTTCTGGGTAAAATAGAGTTCTCTATCCATTAAATTGCGTTCTCCAGTGAAAGGTTGAGATGTGTTGTTTTAAACAGCTAGAGGGATCATGATGTTTGCCTGCGTTCCCATGCCAACACTGCGAGCCATGCTGTCCAAGAATCTGCATCCTCAGCAATATGGTAAAGTTACAACTCCATAGAAACAAAAACTTAAAACCTGCTTCATCTAAGTATAAGCTTTAGATGAGGTCATACTGCACGTTATACGATACTTCATGAGAGTCCTCTGCTGTGTTTCTTGGCAGGGCGAGTCTTTGGGCTGCTCCAGCTGGTTCTAGCTGTGACTGATCTCCTGTCCAATGTCTTTTTCACCTCCATTTACCCACTAACTCTCGGCTGGTTCAGTGGCTTCTGCTTCCTCCTCTCCTGTGCTATTAGTTACATCAGTGCTGTCCCGATCATGTATGTAAATATGTCATTAAAAGACAACAGCATAAGTTATTTTGGTGGTTTCTTCTCAGATCATGCGTAACAGTTGTTCATTTTGTTTTTCAGTTATCGAAGTGGCAGAGACTTGAGACTTGGATCCATTTGAGATGTTGAACACTTACATGAACATGTATCTGTTCTTATTTTGAGTCAGTACTACGGAGCCCCTAATGTGATATAAAAAAGGATAATAATTATATTTCAATGCTTTTGTGTTTGCTTTCCCGCAAAACGTTTGCATTATATTTGCATTCACTCACAAAACCTTTGTGTTCTCTCACAAAAGTATTGCAATCCCTGAGAAAATATGTGTTTGTTCACAAAACTTCAGCATTCTCTCCCAAAAACATTGCATTCCCTGATAAACTTTGCATTTGCTCACAAAATCGTTCTGTTCTCTCGCAAAAGTACCGCATTCCCGGAGAAACTATTCTGTTTGTGCACAAAACTTTTGCATTCTCTCGACAACGTTTTGCATTACCCAAGAAACTTTGCAATCGCTCACAAGACCTTTCCATACTCTCACAAAAATATTGCATTCCACAGAAAATTTCAGTGCTTTTGCATTTGCTTGAAAACTTTTGCGTACCCTGAAAACGTAGCTTTTGTTTACAAAATGTGTGTGTTTTTCACAAAAGTTTTATTCACTTACAAAATGTTTGCATCATCGTAGAGAAATAATTAAATTCCAGTGAATCTTTGAGTTCACTTGCAAAAGCACTGAAATACAGTTTTTACTCCCACCTTGTGTCATTTTCATAATGCATTTGCACCCACAAATTTTGCAAGCGAACAGAAAACTTTTGCAACTGAATCTGTAACTTTAGCAAAAGCATGCAGATAATTTTGCAAGCAAAAGCAGTTTCTGAGGGTAATGTAGAAGCATGGGCATTTTTTCTCCCATGACTAATGTCCCTGTAATGGCTCTGTACATTTCTCTCAGATATAATCACATAACATCATATCTAATGTCTGATTTCCACTAATGCATAAAATAAAATGTGATTGCCATAATACAAAGTGCAATATAACATAATGTGAAAGAGTTGGAGAACTAAAATAAGTATGAAACAAAAGTCTTTCCAGCTTTCTTGCAGGACACATAGTTTGGTAAAATAAGTATTGTTTATGATGGAAATAGTTTTAGGTCTTAATATAAAATACTATAAGCATTTTAGGACTGACACATGAAGTGTCTATCAAGTAAAATAAAAAATGTATTGTTATGAGCAGCATTGCATGTGGTTTTCTATTGTTACAGTAAATAGTATGTGTTTCTTTATGTGTTATTCTCAATAAACCTCCTTTAAAAAGACTGGTTATTTCTTCAATCATTCTATTCTCTAGTGGGATAGTTTTTGTAGCAGCATGGGCAAAGGGTTCTGCACTTCACTTTTTTAAGCTTTTCTTCAGTTTGGTTCAGAGTAGAGATACTTCTTTCGTTATTTTCTGCGGATTCATCAGTATTTATAAATATCTTCCACAGATCCAGACAGAAACAGATCAGAACAGCACAACAGAATATTTAGTAAATCACATGCGTGTTGATGTGTTTTACCATCAGGATATTTTATGTGTAATATCCAACAGCTGCCACATAGTGTCATCTAATCGTCAATGCACGACCTACTATGGCAAGCTTTTTGGTGTAAAAACAAAATTGGTTTGACTAATATTTTAGATAATTACATTTCAGTAAGTCGCAAACATAATTTGATTAGTTAGAATGACATTTGAATACATCTGATATTCTAATTTAATCAAACAATCCAATCAATTCCTAATGGACAAAATGGCCGTTTCACTAAGATATTTCACAACAGGGGGAAAAACAACCCCCCCCCCCATTTCCATTTCATGATGACTTTAAATGAGATTTGATTATAAAGAATTCCAATTCTTATCTAGTCAAAAATCCAATTCAAGAACTGTATTTTGAAAAGTAGGCTACTTTTGGATATCTAAAAACATATTATTGAGATCTTAAATGTAAAATACATCAAATTAAACACATTATAGCCCACATTTCACTAGTGAGAATTCAATTAAAGATACAAAAGTACAAATTATAGTTGACTTCATTTAGCTACAATTTCTAGTCGTCAAAAATATTATTTATAGTTTAGCCTAAATGTATATTATGACTAGTCAAGGAGTCAAAATTGCAGAACAGACATCTGGAATTTTGACTAGTCAAAACTAAATCAAGACTATTAATGCCAGAGGCATTAAATGCTATGACGGCTTGCCATAATGCCTACTGCCTACGTATTTCCGCCAAATTCTCAGTGTCTACACGAGCTTCCGGTACTGTATTCACCGATAGGAAACTGTGTTAGTAGTTAACTCTTTCTGACATATTTCGATTAACTACTGATTACAATCAAATGTATATATTATACCTATATTAACTACAATACTGTACTATTTAGTACATTATATTAAAATATAAAGTTTTAGTAATGAGTTCAAAAACCTTTAAATATCTTCGTCGCGAAGGTGCGTCGTCTCGATATTGCTGTGTCCCGTCCTGTAAAATGTCCTCAAGATTTAATTCTGTGATTAGTTTCCACAGTTTCCCTTTGAACACAGAAACACGCAAAACGTGGCTTCAGAATATCCGGCGTGAGGATTATAAGGTCAGTCCTAGTACAAAAGTCTGCAGTCAACACTTCAGGACTGATGATTTTATTGAGCAATCGACTCCCACGTCACGCCGACTGCTGAAGAAGAGCGCCGTGCCCACGCTGTTCACGAGGAACGACTCCAACACTTCAGCGCCGAAGCACACCGGGTTATGGAGGAGGAGACGCGTCCCGTCTCCTTTAAAACACGATCCTGTGCCCACGGGCTTCCAGCATCAGGAGCATGATTATTGTTCATCTCTCGTCCAGGGGCATCTGGAAGTGGACGAGACCGAAGCGCTCCGAAAGGAGGTCGAGCGCCTGAAGAGACAGGTTGCAGAGTTGTCTGTCCTTCAGAGGTTTTGTTTGGGGCGATTTGCTGCATCTGATGATGACATACGGTTTTACACAAGGTAACACCTAAACATTTTCATACTTCATGTTTCTATAACTTTTTCATACTTTTCATAAAACACGCATTTAGGTAGCAATCAAGGCATTTTTGAATGTGCACTAGTAGTGTACTTCTAATCTTAAATGTGTAACTATTTAAAAAAATACTGTAGCTGTACCTGCAGAACCTGAACCTGCAGAAAATATTAAGAAAATAAAATGCCACAAGTGTACTTCAAGAACATTTTCATGACTGTTTCTTAACACGGTTAGTAAGTGCACTTTGTAATCATGATGCCTTTTTACGCTTTAAATATTTTGTATTAATCTTTTTTTTCATGTTTTAAGGAAGTAGGTCTACACTTATTTTGATTTGTAGACTAACACACTTTGATTCCATTATTTTTTTTATGGAGACCAGATTTCGTTTAAAATCTTTTTTATAGAACAAAAAAAAATTTTGTAAAAATAATAATAATTTAGTTAGTATTATTTTAAAATATAGTTTATTTGTTTATTTACATTTTCTATTTTTCACTCCAGTCTTGCCCTGAATAAAGCTGTGGTAACTGGCATGGTGCTAATATATATATATATATATATATATATATCAATGAATCAAATACATGACATACAATTTTCAGTAGAAATGAGTATATAAAGTATATTTAATTTACCCATAAATGCTTGTTATTATATTTTAACGTCAATTTGTTTACATAATTTATGAAATTACATACAAATGTGTACTTAAGTCCTACTTTAATGGATCAGAAATTCTTAATTTCTTAAGATTCTTTGAAGTGTTATTGCATTAAATATAAATTTAAGTTACGTTTTCATTCAATCATAAATAACACGCGATTAAGTGTCCGGAAATCATTACATTCAGTTTGCACAAGTATATTCTTTTAAAGTTTATTATTTCTTTAACAAGTACTTACTAAGCATATTATTTAAGTATAAGTATGATACATTTTACATTTTTAACAAGGGTTTACAAGACTTATATTTTAGTACACTGTAAAAAAAAAAAAAAGCTACAATTTGGTGGTTGATCATCACATTTGTTTTTTCTATATTGTCTCAAACATGTCCCACATTTCTTATAGGTTTGCAACTTACAACCACTTGATGGCGTTCTGGAGACTCATTGAGCCTGCGTCCCACAACATGATTCGTCTGACCAGAGTCGGGACAGCTACAGTGAGCGAAGCTGGAGCATCAGGCAGTACATCTGTAAATAATTCATTTATATGTCATCTAAAATTAATTTATGATGTTGTTACATACAGATTGTTTTGTGGGGGGAAGAGAGAGAGAAATGTTTATGCTACTAATATTACTTTCTCTACATAAACACATGTTATATGTATTAAAAAAGCTTTCACAATTTTGTTTACAGTGTCAGTCCATGCAGCCCATAGATGAGTTTTTCCTCTTCATGGTCCATCTCTCAGTCGGTCTAACAGAGAGAGATCTAGCCCACAGATTCAATATCCATCAGTCCACCACGAGTCCAATCATTACAAGCTGGGCTAATTTTCTTTACTCCATTCTTGGATCTGTGCGCATCTGGATGTCTGAGGAGGCGGTCAAGGCTCACATGCCAAAGGAGTTTCAGGACTATCCAGACACGCATGTTGTGATAGACTGCATAGAGCTGCGTTGCAAAACACCAACCTCTCTTCTGCTTCAAGGTGAAGGGTCCCATTGCACCTACAAGGGTTTGATCGGCATGGCACCACATGGTGCAGTAACTTTTGTGTCATCCATGTATGCAGGATATGTCAGTGACAAGGAGCTTCTGAAGCAGTCTGGGATTGTGCCACTCCTGAAACCTGAAATGGCCATTATGGTCAACAAATGTTTTTTTATAGACAACTGTGTACTGTGCAAAGTTTACCGACCTCCCTGTCTGCTAAAGAAGGAACACATGCCGGGTGAGGAAGTAAGGGAAACTCAGTCCATTGCTCGGCTCAGGGTCCAGATTGAGCATCTTGTCGGCAGGGTGAAGCAACACAAGTTGTTGGACACAATCATTCCTCTCTACGACACCAGTACCCTCAACCAGCTATACACTGTTGCTTGCCTCCTTATAAACTATCAGAATGGCCCCTTGTTAAAAGCATGGGCAAATGATTAAAATGCTGTTGGAGGATAGATCAAAGGACTGTAATGTAAATGTATAGATAAAAATAAACATGTAAAATAACTTTGATACTATGTTTCTGCGTGTAAATATAAATAACTTTCATAGTGTTTCTGTAAAAATATAAAATATTTTAAAACTTTTTTCTTGTATGCCACTGATATTTAAACGTTAATATAAATAACTTTGATACTGTGTTTCTATACCTAGTTTTATTTATGTTTACAGGTGTACAAGAAAAGCTTTTTTAAAGTTGTGTATATTTCTACAGAAACACTGGATCAAATAGATATGATAAATGTAGCTATGTAACTTTTATACAATGTTTCTGTAAACATATAAATATAAATAACTTTGATAGTGTTTATGTAAAACAAACAAAAACATAGTGTGTTTCCTTACACCACTGTAATGGAAACATGCAAATATAAATAATATACGGAAACTGTCAAAGTTATTTATGCAGTTATCTGTATGCAGTAGTGTTATCAAGGTATGTTTACAAAAGCATTGCATCAATAGAAAAATGTAAACGTGTAAAACGTGTTTTTATAAAAATAAGTTTATAGCACTGTAATGGAAATATGTAAAATAAAACGTATGTACAGAAACATGATATCAAAGTTATTTAAATGTATGTAATTACAGTGGTGTTTCTATTAACATAACTGTCATGCAAATATAAATCGCTTGTGTGCAGACACGTTATTAATATTTTTTTAAAGTCCTGTACAGGAAAAGCTTTATAAAGTTTGGTATTTATAGAAATATATATAAATTTGTTACTGTTTCTATAAACATTAATAACTTCAGAAAGATTTTCCTGTACACACTGTAATGCTAACATACACATAACTTTTATACAGTTTTTTTCTGTATCAAATATCTGTTTTTAATAAAAATAATAATTAAAAAGAACTTTGCTGTATTAAGCTACTTTTTTTAAACATTAAAGAAAAAATACAATAAAATCATCCAGTCTAATCCTAATAAATAACAGCCACATGTACCCCACTGTACTTTCATAATCAATTATTTCCAAATCATTATTTTTACAAAACATGTTTAAAACAATTTGAATTGTATTCTTTAACCCTGAAAGCTTCTCAGTTAAGGCTTAACTTATTGGTCGGCCTCAACTTTGCCCTATTATTTACTTGGCCAGGTCATGTGATGCCTTCAGTTGGCTACCTTGGAGACAATGCGTCTCAGTTTCTGCTGTGGCCCCCCATCTATTATTTAGATTTAAGCAGGTGCGGCATAGGAGAAAAGTAATTTCCTGAGTGTGACGAACAGGTAATTATTGATGATGATGATGATATCGGATTCCAAAGATCTCCATGTTCCATAGTCCTTCTGGAAAAGACATTTAAAACTTTTTTCATAGTATCCATTTTCTTGGATAGCTTACAAGATGGTTTCACCAAACCAAAACTATTTAGTCTATGAACAGAGTGAAACGACAGTAAAAACTCTCCTCAGCCAGGTGGTCACAAGAGACTCCGTCTCACTCCAGAGACATCAAGGAGATCATGGGGCCTTTGATGCCAGAGGCACTTAAATCTAACTGACAGCAATCCAACTAAATAAGGGTCTGATCAGGATATAGCGTCTACAATGTGTAACACAAAAAGGCCCAAGGTTTTTTTGTTTTTTGTCTGAAATGCACTAGATAAAGTTTGTCTTTCATCATTGGTCTACTGTGGCCAGTATCAGTGATGCTGAAACCTTCATGCATTTTATTTACATAAGCACTATTATTTTTGTATGATGTGGAAACAGCAATCAAGTCCCTAGTCAGACAGAATGGATCTCTGCTACCACTGCAACCTGAAATATTAATGGAGCTGGTTATATTAACTTTCAGTTTGTTGTTGTGTCTTGGTAAAATGTTATGCATTGAGGACTCATTTAAGAGACTATGAACTATAAAAAAGTGTATTCTATTAGACTCGTAGTTTTAAATGCAGACCTTGAGCCAAAAATTCATCACCAAACACCAATGACATATGGGTACAGTCATTTCATACACTTCAAAACTGTTGCAACAGAGGTGGAAATACAATTTTTAAGTACATTAATTATGTTTCCATCTTTGTTTGGAAGTGCCTTTTTCTCTTCTAAAGAAGGGGTGTTCCAGTACTTTTGTCCATATAATGAATGTACAAGTCATTGGTGTTTGGTGATGAGTTTTTGGCTCAAGGTCTGCATTTAAAGTCACACCAGAGGTGTTCAGCTGGGATTAGGACTTGTCTTTCTGCAGACCAGTCAAGTTCTTCCACACTGACTGAATCATCATTTCTCTTTGATCCTTGTCTTATACACAGAGACACTGTCATGTTAGAATAGAAAAGGGTCCTGTCCAAACTGTTGCTATAAAATTAGAAGCACACAATTCCCTAGAATATCATTATATGCTTAAACATTAAGATTTGTACTCGTGGAAATTACTAAAGTAGTCAAACCTTTCATTAAAAGGAGGTGACCTAATACTTTTGGCAGTATATATATATATATATATATATATATATATTTGATATCATACATTTATTTAATTAAATAAAGTAACTGTTTCACTGACAAAATAACACGTTAATGCTTTGATTGAACAAAAAAGCCCGGTTTCCTATGTGACTCGTCCATTCTTCAAAGACGCAGATCAATACTAGGATGCGCGACACGCAGTTTTGTCCTCGACTGTTACCGCCCTTTGCTTTCAACTCATCTTATCCAATCACAATCCTCCTCGTGTCTCACACTCCCACTGTTGTCCAGGCTTGACCAATCACCGAGCTCATCGCTGAGGCTCCGCTCAACGCACTCCGCCATTTTGTAGCGCTTTAAGAAAACTCAGCCAAGCAACAAAGTTGCGGATCAGAGCTGCTGTTCTTCGGTGTGCAATGGACGGGTAAGTGATGCTACGTTATTATGAATGGAAAATAAAGTGAGCTGGCTGGGCGATAAGCCTTGAACGAATAAAACCATACATTTATCAACTGTAATGCATTTTTTGGTTTGTTTGATTGGACAGCGCGAGCGCTCTAATAACCAGTTGCGGTGAAGCAAACCCATAACGTTATTTTCCCGTGAATCTGGGTTCTGTCTGATGCTCGCAGCTTTGTTAATCACATTTTGTTTTTCCAAGTTTGCCTGTTTTATTAGTACGACGTAAATCAGAGTTCGTGTTTTGCAGCCTAAATAAGGCAGTTTTTTTTTTGTTAAACTAGGGAGATTTTCATCGAGGGGACTTGTTGCATCGTATATGCAGTGATACAAGTTTAAGTAGAAAGAGTAAAGAAAAACAGTCTTTAAAAAAAAGTTTTGTTATTCTTTCTGACCAGAAAACTATTAGTAAAATGAGTACAAATAAATTGAATAGTTAGGTTGTGTGATGGCATTGACATTTTTTTTCCCTGTGCAGCCGCCTAGAGACTGAATTGTATCCCATGGGATCAAGTTACGCAGAATTAGAGTAAGTCCTTATGAAACTTTATAGCTCAGAGCTGGTGTTTTATTTTCTTTATTACCCGCCCACAGATTTCATTTTATTTAGTTGTTATATTAGTCAAATATTAACATACTAAGGTGCTTCGCTTACAAAAATCGTCATGGTTGCCATAGTTTCCACCAAAACACCGTAGATATTTTAACCGTTTTAATTTCCTGAATATGATTCACATTGGTGTACCTTGACTTTTTTAATCATTAGAAGCTCAGGTCCTTTTTTTAAAGTTGTCCAATTAAGGTTTATTGCTAGAGCATTGCAAAAATATGGGTTTAAGGACTTGGTAATTTTGGGTTACACAATGGCAAACTAAATGCAAATAAAAATAAAAAGTTGGGAATTCAACTTCCTGAGTTTGACATACCATTTTCTCATACGCATATCTTAAAGTAAACGAATATTTAAATTTTAGAAGTGTTAGTCCCTATTTGTTGAATAGCAACCTTATACCACATAGCGGTAAACTTTACTGTTGTGACTACTGTAACGTGGTGGAAACTGTGGTTAACATGGTGAATGGGTGGCCAGTGAGTCTCTTTGATAGACCCGAATGAACCAGACAGACGCACTGGACATGCACCATGTAAGATGATACACCGAATCTAAAACCACACCCCAGGTATAGTGAAAAATGACCCCAGTCCATAGGGTCTCCTCGTTTGAGCTCTCACACCCATTTGCATGAAGATTATTTCCCTCTTGTGGGAGATGCATCAGGAGTTTGTTTTGGTACACTCGGTTTCTTTTACTTTCCATTGTTTCAAACATTAAAGCTTTCATGTTGCGCCACATTGATATGAGGGCTTTTCGAAGACCCGAGCCAGAGGAGAGATTCTGGTATTGCTTTACTGAGAGTTCATGTGAAACAGGATGTGGGGGTTAATCTTCAACCATAGACTGACCCAAAATACCACTCATATTTCTGTGGGAAGGAACTAGATTACACTGTCTAGCTGCAATCTGCTTATTCCTTTAATGGGAAAAACATCTAACCAACATGAGCCAAATTAAATATTAGACTCATTAGCCCCACTTTAATATGAATTACGGTTAATATTTAGGTTGAGGATATTAATTTCACGAAATGGGCTGGATCCTTACATTTCATAATAGACATCTTTGCATGTAATGTTTTTCTTTACCTTTTGTTTCATTGGGACTATTTTAGACAAGTGCATGGGGTCAGTATGGCTTTTCCTTTTCAATTTCATGCATTTTGTTTATGATTTCCTGCTCTGAATTTTTTTGTTTTCCATTTCTGTTTCCTTTTGCAGCGTTGTTCACGATATCGCAGTTGGTACGAAGGTAAGAATCTTATTTTAAGTCCATCAGTCACTACGACTACATGTGCTGTACAGCTTGGGTTGGTTGAATAGGAGCAGATTGTTTCTCTTATCTTTCTTTAACTTGTTGTGTGCCGGGATTCTCTTTATTGAGAATTCGCATGGCCTTTGTGTCTTCCACACCTTGTGGTATCGCTCCTTCCAGACACGATTCATCCTGGCAATAAGGGGGTGAATCAGAGATTTGTTAGAACAAGCACTATGGCATTGTGCCTTGCCACATCGTGCTTCCTCGACTTTTTATTAACTCAAATTCTGGTTCATAATATTTGACTGTTGTGAAACACATAGTTAAGAAATCCTTAACTTGCTGCCTGGATCAGCCTTCACGAGGCCACAACATGAACACTCCCATTCACTCCCTCATTAAAGATTATTTCCTGTGGTATGTGGCTAGTGAGGAGGTACCCACAGGATGTAGAACAAAAGCCTGATTCATGAGGTTCATTTAGGTTAGTTACTGCTTTAGGTCATGGAGTAACTTATGCAGCATGAAACCTACATGCACTGCATTTGTCTGAGGATTACCATGGTACAGAGATGGGCACTGTTTTAAGAGTTGAATGCTAGTTGAACATTTTGATTCTGAAAGGTTTTGGATTTGAATTACTTTTGTAACATGACATTAATGAGTGGAATATGAGATTTAATAAGGGACTTGATTTTTCTGTGAGGTTTGCTAAAACAAAAGCCTCCTAAATAGCTATTGGTTAAAATGACTGTTGAAGTGATGTCATCAGCAAAGTAAAGTCATTTTAGAACATGTTGCATTTACATTTTGATGAAAATAAAAGAGTGGAATAACATGCAGCAGTCATTCACAAAAAAGGTCACTGTTGATTTCATGTTAACTGGTAACACAGGAAGCTTATCAGAAGCCACTCTTCTTTAATACATGAGGATGTTTTATTTCCACATGTCATTGCGTTGGCTCTCGATTTGAGCTATTTTGTCCACGACCATTGAAGTATTCAGTTTCTACAGCGACTCATTTGGCGCACATACTTCTCTTTCTATGAAAAATTGCACCGGAGCATTGTCATTTTCATTTTTTCATTGAATACAATCAAATGGCTTTCCCAACTCATCTTTGCGCGTGAGCGGCACATTATTTCTCTGCACGGCCGCGCACGCGCCCAGCTTAGAGGGAACAGTGAAGAACGCGCTGACAAGGATAACGTGTGCTAAAAGTTTCTTAGCGCTTTGTGTTAAACCACTCTCCCTCGAGGAAACTTTATATATGTCTGAAGTAGGGCTGTGCAATTAATCGCATGCGATTCTCATGCGCATCTCGTCAGTAAAGCCGGCTCCGTGATTGGCTGTAAATCTCCATCACCTTTTGCATCCTCCTGAACGAAAGGATGTGTATTTACGCTTTGATTTGAATAAAAATAGCGTGTCCTTGCATTGAGGCGGATGCAGAAGAGCATACGCTGCTTGCGTTCGGCTGGTAATATCCAAAATGGAGCTACGCTGACGAGGAGAGACAGAGGAGACGAATTGTTGAAAAAAAGTCGTTATTTTTATTTTCTTTGCATACAAAAAGTATTCTCGTCGCTTTATAAAATTCAGATTGAACCGCTGATGGCAGATGGAGTATCCTGGCGATGCTTTTCATACTTTTCTGGACCTCGACAGTGTTATTTACTTGACAGTCACAAGCCTCCCGGTTTTTATCTAAAATATCTTAATTGTGTTCCGAAGACGAACAAAGCTTTTATGGAGTTGGAACGACATGCGGGTAAGTGAATAATGCCAATTTTAATTTTGGGGTGGAGTAACCCTTTACTCCACAGCGCCACCCAATGCATTTAGTAATAACTGCTTAGGATTTAATAGTGTTTTTATTGTTCGAATAATAATTACAGACTGAATATTCAAATATTTGACTATTCGTGCACACCCCAACTTAAAATTGGTCATCAGATGTTCTGACTGTTAGATGATCTTCAGGTGACAAGCATTTTATTGTTTCGGCGCACTTTCCACCTCAGCCTAATTAATGAACCCGTTTCAGAGACATTCCTCAGAGATTGGTTTTGGCTGTTGATATGAGATGAGATGAATGCAGTCTATTCATCAAATGCAAATATGTTTGCCTCATCACTCCACACACACATGTTGCTCTTGTGTTTGTTCAGCAGTGCTGATCAGACGGAAGATGGCTGGGGGAGGTGCTAATGGGTCACATGGGGGTTCGCTTGATACTATCAGTCTCTCTTTCTTGTTCTCTGTATCACGTAAAGAATGCAGATCGATAGCTTGTGGGTCGTAGGTGCTGGTTACAGCAAGCCAACGATTAGCAATAGTCTCAGCTTGTTTTAACTGGAACTATTGTGGATTGTCATCTTGTTTAGATTTAATTTAGCCCAATATACGAGAATCTGAAGCTTTCCTGTGTTACCAGTTAACACGAAATCATGAAATTTTTGCCTCTTCTCTGTTCAGTTTTTTGTGAATGATTGGTGCATGTTATTCTACTATTTAATATCTTTGATCAAAATGTAAATGCAACATCCACTAAAACGACTTTCCTTATATGATGACATCACCTAGGCCACAATAATGTCAACCAAAAGCCAAACAGCTATTTCGAAGGCTTTGTTTTAGCAAACTTGCATTCAGTCAAGCTCAATTCTCATCTGTTTCACAGTCAGTACCCAAGAAAAAAAATCAGTTTCTCATCAAAGATCCTATTTTACTCCGTTCTAAACCTGATACTTAATGCAGACAATTTTTAAATCCAATCTCAGAACCAACTCTTTCAGTTGTTGAGTTTGTTGGATCCAGATGTTTATATGTTAAAGTCTGTATAGAGTCCTTACATGGACAATTACTATTGCTATTATTACGTAAAACTGAAGTCTGCATCAGTGCTCATAACCTGTATGGTTAGTGTGGTAAATGCAAAAGTTTGAACAGTAATTGTGGGTGAAAGGCACACCTGGGCGTATAGAGATAATGGGTCTTGTGTATTCAGTTCTGGGTTGGGTTTCAGGTCTCCATGGTGAGCGCATTACAATCGAGGCTGCTGTGTTAACAGCCCCATTTTCTTTTCTTCTTTTTTTTGGTTTGTTGTGAATTGTTGCAGTCTTTACCCCTCCCCTGTCTTTCACACCTTTTAATCTGTTTAACCAAGTATCCCATTCTGCCACTATCTAGAAGTTTTGAGGAATGTTCCAGGTCCAGTGCAAGTTAAAATCAATCAGCAGAAATTGTATCACCATAGAAAATAATTTCAATTTGTTAAAACATGGAAAATTGTGTTTTTGTTGTCATGCACTACTTTGTGCACTGGTAAACATATAAGATGATAATTATTACAACATAAGAGCCACAAAAATGGATATTGTGGTCTCAAATTAAGAATTTGTTCACATTTCGCGTTTTATTCATTGATTCTCTCGTTTTAGTCAAATTGTAAAGTTGTGCAAATTTATTCCCTACTTTTAATTTAGTGAAATTGTGACCATATTGTAGTAATTTGTTCCCATGTTTTCATATAGTTAAAACGCTAACCAAGGGAAAAAAAATCTTAATTCATGGCATTTTTCAATGTTTTAAATGATTCAAGGTAATTTAGACATCACACCATTACAATGTTCATTATGAAAAAGGTACTTTATTGAAATAAGGGTACTTGTTTTTTATGATTTAACTGAACGTTAGAAGGTAATTTATTTTATATTTAGAAGAAATAACACGCATAACAATATGCATACAATGTACCTGTCTGTAAAACACTGGTTACATTGAACAAAGCAAATGTCTCTAACTAATTCTGTGGGTAACACAAAACCAGAAATTAATTTGACTAGAATAGTAGTCCTGCTGCTAAAATGATAATTTAGCAGTATTGCTATAAACATCGTAGGCTTGTAGTCAATTCATTGGCATTTTATGGTAACAGGCAACTGAGCAGAGCTGTAAACAAGGTTTCTGTTAAAGCTTTAAGTTCCCAGTTTAGCTTGTTTTGCAGTAACTCTTTAAAAGATTGGTTCTTAGCTTAGTTTGTTGTACCAGATGTTCGTTGTGTAGCCACCCCCCTCTGGTTTACATGTGGTTCTCATTGAGTCGTTTGACTGGAATTTTCAATATGTGGTGGACAGGCCTATGTGGTTGCAAGGAGTTTTTGCTGAATACACTTAATTCACTCTTGCTTTAGTCATACACACAGTCTCAATCCAGCCATTTTCTGTTGCTTCGTTTGTCTTAACTGTCTGCGCTCGGAAAATGGATAATCAGAACAAACATTTGCTTTTGATTGTCCTAATTAAATGGGACAAAGACGCATGTTATTTGCAGAATCTTGCTCCATAGGTTTCTGGTGGGGGATGTCTTGTGGTTGATCTCTGACCCCACCCGCCCTTAAGGCTATGCTGTTTGCACGGGAAAACTGAATGCAACTTTGTCCATTTCCTGCATTCAGAGTTTTCTGATGTAAACTTGTCCTTATTTGGACATCCCACTATCATTCTTTCCTGTACTGGTTGTTTTTGGCATTCCGGCTAAAGGTTGGATTCGTCTACCATAGTTTTTTTCCTCTTTACTTCAAGTGTTCTGTTTGTAAACCTCAGAACTGACTGTCTAAACTTCATAAAGATGACTGAAACCTGTTTGACCTGGAGCTTTTCTCTTTTTTTTCAGAGAGGATCTGACGAGCTGTTCTCCTGTGTTTCCAGCGGGCCCTATATCATGACCTCAGCAGGTAGGATCTGTTTGCTCTTGACTCATTATTTCCTTGTTTAATGTGTTTAGTTTTGTCCCAGCAATCCGCCCTGATCATCTGCTTTCCACACAGCCAACGGCAACGACAGCAAGAAGTTCAAAGGTGACATCAGAAGTCCTTGCGTCCCGTCCAGAGTTATACATGTCCGCAAGCTGCCCAATGACATCAACGAAGCGGAGGTCATCTCCCTCGGCCTTCCCTTTGGCAAAGTCACCAATCTGCTCATGCTAAAGGGAAAGAACCAGGTATCATTCCCTCTCCATTTATGACAATCTTAGAATTAGCTCGAAATAGGATAAGCTCGATAAGTTGATTTAACCTCGCTGTCCACCAAAATTTGGGATTTTTTATGTAGTAAATGCTGTACTTAAACTGGAAAATATTACCACAGTCTCCAATATTTGTGTGCTTAGATTGTATTTTGTATTGTACATCAGATTGTACCATTTATTTTGCTAGAGATTGTTTGTGTCTTGTTAACAATATGTTGTGCTATAAAAAATCAAATAAATTAACTTTTGCAGCTAATTCCCAAGGCAATGTTTCTAATTTTCATTTAGTTTAACTTGAACTAAAATAATACTGAAATAAAATATTAAAAACTATATAGACAAAAACGAATACAATGACAAAAATAAATTCTATATAAAAAATGAAATCATACTATTAATAAAAACTATAATATATCGAGACTTGGGAATTGGCATTTTTGAAAAATTATGATATGATGCATTATATGTTGATCAGTGTTGGGAAAACTAGTAATTTAGTAATATTACAGTAAAACTGTAATAATATTACTTTTTGCTGTAACTAGTAGTGTAACTAATTACTAATAATATTACAGTTACTATCCATAAAACAGCTTTGTTACTTTTGATGCCTCATCCCCGCTGATTTAAAATCGAACAATCAAATAATTCCCATATTTATTTTCATAATTGTCACGACTCGCACATGCATAGGATGTCCCCAGTACAGCAGGCAAACTTGGAATATGGAAAAGCTTACATTCAGCAGATAGAAATATTGAATTATATTGATTTTGTCACTAAAAAAGATGATCTGAACACGGTTGTGTAAGTTGTGGCTTTACTTTACTCTGGCATTACATCCCACCCACATCCTTCTGATCAGCATGTACGTTATATTACTATAATTAAACATCTTTTTGGAATATGTATGTGATTTGATAAAATGCATAATGAAATATAATCGTATATGGGTAACGGAAAAGTTACTTCAAGCTACACATGACAATTAATGCAACACTTCTACTTAAATGTCACTATCAATCACTATTGAGTGTTTATAATAATTTCTGACTGTGATCCAATTTGGATTTTAGTAAAACGATGAGGCAGAAATATGTTGTTAGTAACATTCCAGAATAATTGTATGTGGAAGATACACCGTTACAACTTCTGTGGGGCGTGAAGAAAAAGATGTAACTAATTACTGTTGCCAGAAAGTAATAAGTAAAGTAACACTATTATTTTTGAAAGGAGTAACTAGTAATGAGTAATATATTATATTATTTGAGTAACTAGCCCAACACTGATGTTGATCAACAGTGACAGTGAAGACATAAGGGGGGGGGGAAACAACAAAACCTCATATTTCAATTAAATTGTTCTTTTGAAAAACCTGGGGGGAAAGTATTTATATAAATTTGTAAAACTTTCCACAAATATATTAAGCATCACAACTGTTTTCAAAGTTGATCATTAGAACTGTTTCTTGAGCAACAAATCAGCATATTCAAATTATTTCTGAAGGATCATGAAATGCTGAAGACTTGAGTAATAATGATGATAAAATCAGTTTTGCACCATAGGGACGGGTATATTACATTTTTAAATATCAAAAAAAATATTTCACAATATTACTTTTCTTTTTTTACTAGATTTTTGACCAAATAAATGCCATCTTGGTGAACAAAAAACATTAAAGAATAGGTCATTTCTGTGAAACTGAGTTTAGCTAGAAGTCTTTGTGTTCATGTGCTTGCGTGGAGCATTTTCCGGGCTAAAGTCAAATTGCATGATCTGCATTGTTGTGCAGGCTTTCTTGGAAATGAATACTGAAGAAGCAGCCCAGACGATGGTTACTTACTACTCCTCCGTAACGCCCGTCATCAGAAATCATCCCATCTTCATGCAGTATTCAAACCACAAAGAGCTAAAAACAGACAACTCACCGAACCAAGTGGTATGTGCTTCAAATTCTCTCAGCCAGCACATGCACCACGAACTAACACATTGATTCATTTATAGATGTTTTTACGTAAATAAAGACAGCCGATTTTATAAGGATGAGTTATTTGCAGCAGCTGTGCTCTGGATGATTGATACGAGCGGAGGAGGGTCTGATTTGCTCTCTTCTGCGCATCTTGTTTTTTGTTGCCCGTTTTCCTCTCTAAACAGTTTATATGCCACTAAAGGCCTTTAGCAGTGAATTCCACAGCTGCAGCCCATCAGCGCTCATTTGGAGGATTTCTTAATTTATTTTGCTTCGTTCTGTTCGAGTAAACACAGAAACGTAGCTTACAGTGTTTACTCCATACACAGTTTTGTTCAAAATAAGCAGTCTACAGATTTCAACTCATGCTTTTTCAGACATAAAAATGTGCATATGGATGCATAGGTGTAAAATCAATAAAGTGCAATAAAAAATGGTCATTTAAATATAACGTGTGATTTTTGGTGTCTACAGAGGGCACAGGCTGCACTGCAGGCGGTGAATGCTATCCAGACAGGTAGCATGCCTCTAGGTGCCGTTGACCCATCTGGTTTGACTGGCCCCAGCCCTGTCCTGAGGGTCATCGTTGAAAACCTCTTCTACCCCGTGACCCTAGATGTCCTGCACCAGGTATACTTGCTCTAGTTGCTTTCTTACTAAAGGGATGGTTCACCGAAAAATACAAATTGTCATCATTTGCTCACTCTCAGCCATAAGACTTTGGTTAATTTTGGTAACACTTTAAAGTCTTTATGTATAAAATGCATTATACAGGTATTTGTAATGCATTTTGTGTTTTCAATAATAATAACCAAAGTTAAAATGAATTATAATAATTGAAGTTTCGTTGTCATGTGTTTTAATTGTAACTGTGGTTACAATTATTAATGAGATCATACAATGCATTATAAAGTGCATTAAAAAGGCATAGTTAATGCATTCAAACTACTTTTATAATGCGTTATATAAAAAGCTGTAAGTAAAGTCATGCCAACATTTTCAATGAGACCCGAGACGTTTCTGTCCTTTAAAAGATTCATAAAGTTGTCCTGAAACCAATAAATAGGAATTAAGTGGTTTAATCAAAGCCTTCTCAAGAAATGCGATTGCTATATATGATGAACAGATTACATTTAGTTTTTTATTTACATCTAAACAATTAATAGACACACAAACCATGAGCACATCTCATCTAGTAAGTCATAAGTTCAAATGATGCCGTCATAAGCATTTTGGTTATCTGGACTTTCAATGGAAGGACAGAAACATTTCAGGTTTCATTAAAATATCTGTATTTGTTTTGCGAATATTTGGAATGACATAAAAATAAGTAAATGATGACAGAATTTAAATTTTTGTGTGAACTATGCCTTTAACTGTTGACAGTTATGGTTGTTCGATACTGAAATATGTTTGGTTCCTCAACAGATCTTCTCGAAGTTTGGCACTGTGCTAAAATTGATCACTTTCACAAAAAACAACCAGTTTCAAACTCTCATCCAGTTTGCTGATGGCCTGACGGCACAACATGCCAAGCTGGTGAGTAGCGCCATCTATCAGCCATAATCTCTAATGACAAACTTTGTTTTAGGCTTTGTTTTTCATCAGAGAGTGCCTGGGTTGCCAGGTTGAGAGGATTAAGTGAACCCATGAGCAGAAAATGTATCTATTTCTAAAAAAGCTCTGATTGGGGGATTTAACCTCTTGAAATCTGGCAAACACAACCATGAAAGCTAGTAAAGGCTTGTTACTAATGCAAGAAAAGGCAAATGTCAAAATAAAATAGGGCTGTGCAATTAAACGAATTCGATTATCATGCGCATCTCGTCAGTAAAGCCGGTTTCTTGATTAGCAGTAAATCGCTATCACTTGCTTTCAGATGGAGCGGCAATTACTACACCGAGCCGTAGTTTACTGCCAAGCTAGGCAATATCGCGTTCATAATAGCAGATGAGATGCGATTGATAATCGAATTCGATTAATTGCACAGCCCTAAAATAAAATTATACAATTTCAGGATAAATAACCAGTGGGAAAATATCGCAAAAGATCGAGAGAAACAGAAATTGTGATCACAATTCAAATATAATTCATCATGCAGCCCTATCTGAACTGAACCAATACTTTAGAGCTGTTTTTCAGCTAAATCTGAACTGCCTCCATAGTTGAGTTTCCATAATTGACTGTGTTGTTTATCGCTGAAGCTGCTTTGACACAATCTGTATTTTATAAACAGCTATAGAAATAGGTGACTTGACTTGCTGTAATTCGCAAACTGTGAAAGAAGATGAACGTCTAGATTTTGATATGTGTGTGGCACAGTTTTTAATAAAATCTCTTTTTCCTCAGGCTCTAGATGGACAGAACATCTACAATGGCTGCTGTACCTTGCGGATCAGCTTTTCCAAACTTGCCGGTTTAAACGTCAAATATAATAACGACAAGAGCCGCGACTACACTCGCCCGGACCTGCCAACCGGGGACAGCCAACACTCTATTGAACATCACGCTATGGCTGCTGCTTTCGGTACAAACGGCTGTTAAATTACAGCCAACACACTTTTTGCTTAACCACATTCCCATTCTGCCTCTTTTAGAGAGTCTAAACTTCCTGGTATTTTGCAGCTTCTCCCGGGATCATCTCTGCCGCACCATACCCAGGAGCGCACGCCTTCCATCCAGCTTTTGCTATCCAGCAGGCTGCAGGTACAACGGCACACAGCTTGACTCTAATGCCTTGTGTTTCATGTCTTGTATAGCATAAAATTGAATCCATCTTGAACAGGGATGACAATACCTGGGGTTCCCGGAGCCTTTGCCTCGCTGACCATTCCCGGGGCAGCAGCGGCTGCGAGCAGACTGGGCTTCCCGGCCCTCCCCGGCACACACTGCGTCATGCTGGTCAGCAACCTGAACCCTGAGGTTAGCAGTTCTCAGTCTCTGACAGACCTAGAAAGTGCTCAAGAGGTCTTTAAATATTAAGTCTTTGAGGATTTCTGTTGTTGTTGGATGGCGGAGGTTACATTTGTGCCATTATGTTCTTAATAATCAATAAATTGTATTCTTTAATTTTTTGATGAATGAGAAATGTATCAGTTGTATCAAATGTAGAGTCACAATGGCAATGGCAGTTGATTCTTTACACACTTTTTATATTTTACATTTTAATGTATGTTTTTATAATAATGTTTAAATAGTAATAATTTAAATGAAAGCAATGGTACCACAGCTAAACTAAATGGAATGCTTTTATTGAAGTTTTTTAAATAAATACATTTAAAGTAAAACTAGCAATTATTACTACAACATAAATATCGGTATAAATATTTTTCATAAAAAAATAGAAATGGCAATGGCACCACAACTAAAATAAAAAAAATTTTTTTTGTTTGTTTATAATGAAAAAATTGAATTTTTTTTATAATGTTAAATATTTAAATTTTTGATTAAAATATAAAAGTATAATTTATATTAATATATTGTAAACAATAATTAATAGTTAATAATGTAAATTAAAGCAGTTGCACCACAACAAAAACTTAGTGGACACATTTTTTTTAAAGAAAAAGTACATTATATATTAAAACAATGGCATGTAGCCAGTTTAACGGAGTCAAATTAACAGGACAATTGATATTATAGACTGATGTTGTTATTACTGCAATACTGCTGAATGTTCCTTCAAATTTAGTGCATATACGATCTGTTGTCCCTCAGTAATCGCAGTGCACGGGACAAAAGCCCGTTGCTTAGTGTCCATTAACCGAAGCTGCTCCTCTTTATTCACTCAAGTGTCCTCACCCCTTCTACAGTGTGTTGTGTCATTTCTTCCTCTAACATCCTGAGGTTTTGCATAAAAGTATGCCATTCAGTTGAGCTTCATTCTTCTTATTGCTTCCATTTGAATATGTTGCTGCTTTACTTCACATTCCACTCATCTCCTCCAAATATTACCACAGTAAAATAGCCAAATTGCATTTATTTGTTGGTCTGTTCTTTTATTTGTATTGCTTTGTAAAGCAGACCATCAGAAAGCGCGTTTACACATTGACATGAGCGCATTGCTTTCTACAGTAACTAATTGCTAAAGATTAGCTTGTTATGCTGGTCAAGTTTCTTTGTTAACTTTAGCACTATATTTTGTATTTCTTTATGTATACTGACCTTGTATTTTTTTACCTCCTTTTTTCTCCTATTTCTCTCCCTCCCCGTTCCCCTCATCCCATTGCTCTTTTTTGTTTTGGAAACCTCGTTTTCCTTTGCCATCTGGCTGCACGCACCATATGTCTCTCTACTCATCTGATCTGTACGAACAATTACACAATTCAATGTCATCCACACACACACACATACACACACACCCAACATGTCTTTAAACACACAAACATCTCTCTCTCTCTTCTATCCCCCCCACTCCCTCCCCTCTCTCTCCACTCTCAATCCATTAACCATCTTCATGATCCAACCATCGTTTTTCGCCATTTCCCATGGACCTGCCTCGCTGCCTCGGATATGTTGAACCTCCACTCTGCCTCCGATCTTTACCTGTCTCTTCCTCCTCCGCTGCCCCCCTCTGCTGTCCTTTAAAGAGAGTTACGCCCCACTGCCTCTTTATTCTCTTCGGTATGTCATCCTTTAGCATCTTTTTTTGTCACTCGTTTGTTCTGATCTTTTAATTTGATTTGATTTCCTCACAAGGCATTTATGAGGGCCGATTCTTTGAGTGCCTCGCTTGTTTTCTGCAGTATTTGGTGTGCTGAGATGAGACGCGTCATGAAAAGCTGCAGCTTTCCCTGGACAGTGGCACTTCCTTTGAACGCAGATGGAAAGCTGCAGCTTTTTAATGACGGAACAAAGCAAATTGGCGCCTCATAAAATGTTGCATGCTTTTGAAAACTGTTATTCTTTTACCTTTTTTATTGCATGTCTGTGGAAGAAAAGCTGTTTAAAATACTTGGTTAATAGTCAAGACTCCTGCTGTTTTATAAGTTCATTCTTTTTTGGGTTAAAAACATTTTTATCCCCTCAACTTTTTATCTTTCGAATTCTTATTACAGTGAATCCGTTGAACCTGTTCCTCAGGAGATTGAAAAACAAACTAAACACACATTGTAGTTTTCTGAACTGTTTGAACTCTCCTCTTAACAAATTATTTTTCTAAACTAAGATTTTTTCAGACTTTTCTTAAAGCAAGTTCCCTTCCGCTTGAATAAACCCTTGTTAGACACTAGCGATAATTTTATGTAGAGATATATATATATATTTTGTACCTTGACGAGCATGTGATGGTGTGATATAATGGAGTATCTTGATTGTGAACTGAAGTTGTTTTATAGCTCAGGCTGGTTTTGATGAGGTGTGTCTGATCATTACATACTGCATATTTGTATCTGACATACTGTTTCTCTTTGTAGGTGTATATGGGGATGCATTGAGAGTGAAAATAATGTTCAATAAAAAGGAGAACGCTCTCGTGCAGATGTCTGATGGGACACAGGCTCAGCTTGGTAAACAGCCTTAAAATTATTACAATTTGCTTGCAGAACGAGTGCACAATTTATATATGCACCGCCATTTAAGAGTTTGTGCCAGTTTTAATTCTGACAGTGCTTTTAAAATAAGTATTTTATGCTAACTAAAGCCCCGTTCACACTAGCAGCGACTTTTGTTAAACGGTTTAAAGTCACTTATTTATTTAGATTTTTTTTAAGCAGCATTTTATTATTTCATTCAGAAATAGGCCGACACGATTTACAAACATTATGATAAACACTGTAAACATAGCTAGGCTATTTTAGTTCCCCTCACTCCACAACAAATCTAAGACTAGTATAACACATCTAAGACAACAAAGGCTATTTTAAAAATTTAAAAATAAAGAACGCTATATAAATGACAAACCAAAACGAATTAATTTAGGCTAAAACGAAACTGAAACAAATGTTGGGTCTCTCGTTCAACACAAAATCAAATGTTTCTGTATTTGCGATTTGAATGCCAAAATAGTAGGCTATTTACTGTTTATGTAGGCTCACTCGCGTTCCAATATCCACATAAAACAAAATGTTTTTCATAACTTCATGGCAGTACGGTGATAACGCTTAACAGCACAGATTTGACTTCATATTTAAACTGAGCAGTGTGTTTTTTTCCCATATGTTTGACTGATTGTTTTTTATAATGATAAATGAACAGCTGCACTGTCTTGATCCCCCCCCCCCCTTCTAACAGTGGAAGCAAATACTCCTTTTAGTCATGAAGATAATCGGAATTGTAAAAGGTTTACTTTTATTTGTACATACACTATAAAAACAAATACTTTTGTAAAATAAGCCTAAAAAAATAGGATGCCGCATTCTGCCGTCTGGTTTCCTTTCACGCAGCACAAAAATGAACCGAAACTCTGCATACTGGGCTACTTGTTGCAGTTTTAAATATTTTAAAATATATTTTCAAATGTTGTTGCAGTTTGAAAATATATTTCTCGTATTGGCCTATTTATTCATTATATATATATATATATAATATATAGCGCCTGCAGGTGCGTGATGTGATAGCTATGATGATCATGTGAATCTTCATGTTCTGTTGTTTGCTGCTTTTTTGCGCATGTAAAATGAATCCCCGGAAAACAAATGTTAGTATTTTTAATGGGTCACAGACACTTATTCTTTCTAATTTAATTCAGTTCTAATTTAAAATAAGCTTGTCGGTAAACGGTTAATGAGCGTTGGTTGTCAGTTTAGGGAAAATAACCGAAATGAACATCCCTAGTATTAATATAAAAATAAATGTAATTTATTTTAAAACTTCAGTGTCACTAAATATATATATATGATATATATAATGATTATCATAATTATATATAGATAATTATTAATATTTATGTATTAAAGTTGAAAATTGTGCTGCTTACATTTTTTCAGGATTATTGATTAGAAGGTCACAAGAGCAGCATTTATTTTCTTTATTTGTAATGATGTAAAAGTCTTCACTGTGTTTTTTTTTTGCATCCTTGCTGAATAAAAGTATTAATTTCTTTCAAAAAATGTCACTGATTGACACTGCAATAACTGGCTACACACTATATGTGACCCTGGACCACAAAACCAGTCATAAGGGTCAAATTTGTCTAAATTAAGATTTATACGTCATCTGAAAGTTGAATAAATAAGCTTTCCATTGATGTAGTGTTTGTTAGGATCGGAAAATATTTGGCCGAGATCTGGAATCTGAGGTGCAAATCAATCAAAATATTGAGAAAATCACCTGTAAAGTTGTCAAAATGAAGTTCTTAGCAATGCATATTACATATCAGAAATTAAGTTTTAATATTAAAAAAACACAAACATTTGACCCTCTATCAATTGCATATTTATTCTCTAACTGCTAGCTTTTCTTGTAAAACTAACACTAAGTGTAATTTTTCTATTTTACAGTTTTCTAAAAAAAAAAACTGTTTTCTCACTTGTAACTAGCACTTGCATGTTGTTGCTCTTTTGTTGATTGCTTTATGATTGCTTCATTTGTAATGTCCTCTTTGGATAAGTCGCTTGGTCTAAAAGCGTAAATGACTAAATAAATGACTAAATAAATAATATTATATTTACAGTAAGAAGTTTACAAAATCTCTTCATGGAACATGATCTTTACTTAATGTCCTAGTGATTTATGGCATAAAACAAAATCGATAATTTTGACCCATACACTATTTTTGGCTATTGCGACTTAAGACTGGTTTTGTTGTCCAGGGTCACATATTTGCTTATTGGAAGTGTTATAATGTCTTCAGTGCATATTTCATAATCAGATTGTGCTCATATATATATATATATATATATATATATATATATTTATTTTAAACCACTACAACGATGATTCACAATGAAAAAAACAAAGGAAACCAGAGGGCTATCGGGCATGCTGTGTTTTACAGCAGTTTTGTTGATTAATATTAGCTGTGCTTCAATCCCCAAACTTATTCATAAATGTCCCAATGTTTAGCAGATGCTAGCACCCAAATTTGTTTTCGCAGTATACTGATTGATGTTATGGGAAACTAGGGCGCAGAATGATGCACACTTTATATTTCATTTAATTTGTAGTTCAGTATTTATTTATTTCTATATGTATACATTCATATTTTAGCAATGAGCCATCTAAACGGGCAGAAGTTGTACGGCAGGCCCCTGCGCATCACGCTGTCCAAACACATGACAGTCCAGTTGCCACGGGAGGGACATGAGGACCAGGGTCTCACCAAAGACTACAGCAACTCTCCTCTCCATCGCTTCAAGAAGCCAGGCTCCAAAAACTACTCCAACATCTTTCCTCCCTCATCTACCCTGCACCTGTCTAACATCCCGTGAGTTTATACACATCAGCGTCTTGTTTTTCTATGAATTTAAAAACCCAAATATCTCTCGTATAACTTTGTCTCTGTTTTAGACCCTCGGTTGTTGAAGACGAGCTCAAGGTGCTCTTTGCTAGCAATGGTGCTCTTGTCAAGAACTTCAAGTTCTTTCAGTAAGTGTGTGCAGTTTGTGCCATTATCATATTGTGACTTATGTAGTATAACATAATTTTAAATTATTGGTACTGTTAGTGGAATCGCGGCCAGTAACTGATAGTATGTGTGTGTGTTTAAAACTTTTGTGCACATTTTGCTATATATTAGGGCTGTCAATGGATTAAAATATTTAATCGCGATTAATCGCATGATTGTCACGAGTTAAATCGTGATTAATCGCAACCTAATCGCACATTTTTCTCTGTTCTAAATGTACCTTAAATTAATACTTTTTAAGTTTTTAATACTTTAATCAACATGCAGGGACAAATATGGATGCTTTATGCAATATATGTTTATTATTAGTGAAACCTTAACATAGAGCTTGAAGATTAGACTAAAGGTCATAGATGTTTTTCAAAGAATTTGTCCATGTCTATTAGACACATGAAAAAAAGAACATAGAAAAAAGTTCCTATTATTTCTCTTTCTTTGCACTGAGCAATTTACTGACACTAACCTGTTTACATTTTCACTGGACAGGGCAGCTCACTTCTGAACATGCCAAATTGACATTTATTATTACATTTGTTTGCCTCTCTGTGCACACATACTGTATTTTGATGCAGCTAAATTCTCAATAAAACTGTTTTATTTTATATATTTTCCTGTTTCTGTTGTCAGACAACGGAATGAATATGAAATAGTGGCAGAAACGCGACCCATTAAGACAACATAAAGCTTTCCCTTCTAAGATGTTAATCCTGATTTATAATCATGCCGTCGTCTGATAAAATCAAATAGGCTACACATAAGATAAAGACAATGTCTGTGCTGTGATTTCGGCTATACTTGCATGTAAAATTAGAGAAGCAACATAATGTGTTTTAACTGAAAGCGCTGCTCCTCTCAGACGCAGAGAAAGAGAGACCGGCAGTACCGGCGAGTCTCAGAAATAAAATAAAGATTTGGGCATACCCTAAAGATTGGTCCCTAAGTGCTTTTTTGCTAAAGGGGTCTGAAAAGTCACTAAGTTGGCAACACTGTCAGCATCTCCATCCATTTCTCCAACTACGGGTTAGGCCTCGGGTCAAACAGAAAATGCGCGTTAATAAAACTAGTGCCGTTAAAATGAATTTGCACCTTTATTTTGACAGCCCTACTTATATGACTTACATCACTTATATGCATTATGAAGTCTACATATTTAGTCAGTTTACTTTTTATTATTAATTTAGTTTTTTTACTTTTGTTACCTGGTAATTTTGAGTTAAAATTGGCCACAACAGTCTGTTGTGATTACTGAATTTGTCATCACATAAATTCTATATCAGTGTTTCCACAAGAAATACTAACAAATTCATCAACTTTCAGGAAGGATCGCAAGATGGCTCTCATTCAGATGAGTTCAGTGGAGGAAGCGATCGAGTCTCTCATCCAGTTCCACAACCATGATCTCGGAGAAAACCACCATCTTAGGGTTTCTTTCTCCAAGTCCATCATTTGAGACAAATACATTCAAGAAAGGGCTGGAGTGGCCAGTCATTTTAAACCTTAACGAGTCTTAATCACAAAGCTCACTTCCATCATTCCATTATTTTATTTAAGAGGCATTTTTAGTGGATATTTACATATGTATAATTTTTTTTAAGGTTTTAGGTTCAATTATTAGTCTGGTTTTAGGTTCAATTATTAGTCATGCCTGAAAACTTCATTAACTGTATGCATCACCCCATCTGTCACTTTCAGCCTATTTCAGGCTTCTGAAATGTATTTCTGTAGAAGCAGAGATGAACCACTACAGGCCTTTGATTCCATTCATACCATTTGTGCCTTACTGTTTCAGATCTCCAGAACCTCAGTCAAACATCTGCATCTAATGTTTGCAAATCTGTAGTTTACAGACCGTGCCCTCAGGGCCATACATTCATATTTCTATGAGACATGGGTTATTATTCCATCAGGCTGATGGTACAGGCCTAAAACTCTGTGCCTTTGCGTAACGTATCTCCCGGTAGGGTTGTACTCCTCATATCCTCTAGCTTTAGCATTTATACTGTATCTTTAGACATAGAATGTTTACAGGCATTTCCTCCTTCACATTTATGCAATCGTTTGTGTATGAATCCAATAGTGTTGTCTAGATTTGTATTGTTTTTATACTGTGGGCCATTGCATGTTGGCTGTGGTCAGCGGATAATTAACCACTGTCCGTTTACTGTTTGTCCTGTATTTTGCGTAGATGTTTAGCGTTGGGGTTCATGTTGTTGTGTGATATAATAGATTTTTTAAGATATTCTACTTAAATGCCCCATGTATTTTATGTATTCATGTATCTGTGTGTACACTACAGCTTGATACCAAAGCCTTTGCTCTGTGTACCTTTGTAAGGGACATCCTGACACCTTTTAGCCTCATGACAAATGGCGTGTACAAACAGATCCTCTCTGTAGAGAACGGTGTGATGGAAACAGTTCAGGTGAATTAGGACGGCCGGTAGATATGACTGATAATCAGCACACCTGCTGAATTGTGCACGTCACATAATGCCAGTCTTAACAGATGGCCTTTAGTGACCTCTGTAAAAAGATCAAGGCTTTTATCCCTTATGAAAAAAAAAAGAAATCTGACAAGTGCCTTTTTAAAATAATGTCTTTGTTGACTGAGAGCAGTCCATCCTTATGACATTCAGCTGCATTAGCGTTCAGAAGAGTTTTATAAAGGCCTGAGGATGGCCTTAATTTGGCAGTCGGACCAGATGATACAGAAAATCTAATATTTTTTTGTTTATATCATATTCTCAGCAATGTGTCATAGTCGATTGAGTTTTTTACATTAGGTTCTGTGTATGATGTTTTTTTTCCTCCTTTGTTACATGTTTTTTCTATTTGTGTGGGACCAATCTAAAAAATAGAGGTGGCGCTTTAAAGAAATCCAAATGCTCCTTGGATGTAGAAAAAAAGTTTATATCATATTGTTGATTCTTTACAGTGGCTGGACAAAACCCGATTATGCATCCTTGCACAACATTAAAAATCCTCAATATACAACATCTGCCTTAGATTATAAAGTTATTTTACTTATTGTGGACAGATGAGGTGTAAATACTATTTTTGTATCACAATGTTAAAAGTTATGGGTTTTTATATCCGTTAAAAACATGTATATTTTGATTACAGCTATGGACCATCATCATGCAAAAATATAGTTCAATATAAAATGGTTCAAACCAGGATTACACGGTTTTCAGTCTTTATCTTGTTCTTTGCGACATTCCTAGTTGTACTTTTTGTCTTCAATAAATATTTGTTTATTCAAGTCTGTGTCCATGACATTTATTCTTGTCAATTAATGAAGAACAGCTGAAACACAGGCAGGATTGTTACAGAAATCACATAAACACCTTACGCAAACACGGGTAACTGTTACGCAAGTTGTGGGAACGCTAACGTAGCGTCGAGAGTAACTTAGTTAGCTAGTGACGTTATGTTTTCAACGGCTCTGCTAGTAACGTTAGCTACCGTTTTGTCGACGGTTTTGCTTAGAATAATATTCAAGCAGTAAAATTAAAATAGCCTTATTTTTAAAACACCACAATAGACAAGAAGTGTTGACGTTAAACGCGTCCATTCCCTCAGAGGGGAACCTGGTCGCATTGTCGATTCCCCTCAGGACACAATTCACCGTAACACTAACAGTTACTTGTGCTGTCGTCTTCAACCAGGAAGAGGAACTGCAGTCTCGTTTAAGCCAACTTCATAGTTGTGTGTGGATCTTCTCTTGTCTTTAAAAATCACGAACGCAAGCTAACGTACTATGACACACTTGAGACTGCTCCCTCTGGTTTGGATTTTGTGGGCTGTTTATTTCGCCGATGGCACGAGCAATATGACCACCGCCACTAAACCACCCGCACTCAAGAACACTACCAGCTTCAGCAACGTTACAGAAGGGTCTCAGAAGCATGCCCCCGACTTCAATCTGGACGGCGCGATGATAAACAGGGCTCTGTATGTTCTGATCGGGATCACGCTCATCGGAGTTCTGTATTTCATAGTGAGAGCTGTCCGGTAAGTCATCTGGAAATCATGTCAAGTGCGGTTTTGTATTAAAAGTGTTCCTACCTAGACAGTATGTTCATTGTATATGATGCTTATACTTAGACAGTGATACACAAGGCAGCGTTGTCATGGTACGAATTTGACCTCGAGCAAGACTATCTGGGCTAAATAAAGTTTTATTTAGTTTTTAAAGTTTCGTTTTAGTAGTAGTGGGACAAGATAAGATATAATTCCCAAAAGAGCTGCACTATGGGCCTTTAAAGAACATTGTGTTTAAGGTGCGCTAGATAGTAATTTGTGTTAAACAATGTAATTAGAAGTACACGTTTGCTTTTTTAAATTTATTTTAGAACGGACACTCACTTAACTCGATTCTAGGGTCTTCAGCCTTGTTGAAAATGCTGTTTTATTCTACGTGGAGGTGGTCGATATGTGTCACATGACCAGCAGAGTCCGTAATCGAGTTAATCGACTATTACTCGAATGGCCATATTTTCTCTTTTTACAGTACTTGTCCAGGTTTGTCTTTGTTTTCCTATTGATGTAGTTTTTATGGTCCTCATACATTATATGTAAGCTTTGCTTTGACAGTTCAATATCGATCCCGCCTTCTCGCACGCAATGATTGGTCAAAACAATACAATGCCTGCACACTATTGGTCAAACTATTTTCAGTCATTACCTTCAGCAATTATGTAAACAATAGGAAAACAACGCCAAGCTCTGGATATTTTAGGCAATTTAAAGATTCCAGCCAAAACATTTCAGGGAAAAATAATATTTGGTCACTCTAACTGTTACTAACAACACAACAACAATGTATTTACTTTAGGGGCTGACATTTAAGTCAGAATTTGCTGATAAATATATAAATAAGAAGGTAAATAGATGAATTGTATTTTTAGTTTGGTTATTGTCTCTGATTTGCGCTCTCCTTTCAGTCTGAAGAAAACCGGTGTTCAGAGGAAGAAATACGGGCTCCTGTCAAACTATGACGACACAATGGAAATGGCCCACCTGGAAAGCGACGAGGATGATACCACTGTTTATGAAGCCAAATCTTTGAGAAGGTATTCAAATATTGACATAAATAACGCTCGGTCTCTGCTCAGCTTCAGACTTTGCTGTTGGAAATCTATACCTCAGATAGTATCTTGTCTGACCTGCTTTTTAACAGATTTTCTTTGCTGCTTCTTTCAACAGATGAATGACTGGGGCTGTTTAATACTGCCAGAAATATAATATGATGAAGACAATCCCATTATTTCCACCAAAATGGTTGTTGAATGATTTTGTTTACATTTTCTACAACCGTGAGAGGATCTAGTCCGGATGCTTGGGTGCCTTTTTCCAAGGTTAAGTGGAATGTGTAGGTTTAAACTAGACTTTGGACTGATATGACCAAATAGATCTTCTTGGAAGGTCATGATTTGTTTTGTTGTGGCAGAAGGTCAAAACTGTGTTTTGTGCCAAAGTTACTTATGCATAATTTGTTAGGGGTTTGAAACTTTAAGTGGAGTTAACATGTTAATAATTAATATTGTAAAAGATTGCCCCTCATTTCCAATCCACCAACACTCAAAGGCCTGAAAGTTGTTTGCTAATTTATGGGACTATTATATTGTTTGGACTATCTGAATTTATCATTTTTTAGATGTACTGTCAAATTCTGATATATATGTATGTTTTCTTTCAAATATCCTTGTGTTTTGGTTCTTTCCTTTTCTTTGTGTCTTTCTTTCATTACTATACTGGGTCTGTACTGGGTATTGATTTCAGATGTGAATTCTGGAATAATTCTGTGTATGATTCTGCCAAATACCAGCATATGCAAGAGATGCACTTTGATATTTAGGGTTTAAACTACAACAGCAAAAGATGGTATTTTATGACATGGAGACACTCCTGACCGCTCATCATTGTACCATTTCAAGATTTTTTGCATAAATAAAAGAAATTACATTTTTAGAGACTAAACATTCCCACACAGATGTGCTTCTGCGTTTAGTATTACTCGGCATGTTAACTGAGGTTTTGTGAGTCTCAACCTGCACATATATATGTGTGTATATATATATTTACAATGGGTGTGATTCTGCATTGTGTAATGGTAACAGTTTAATGTGCTGTGAGAACAGCAAGCCATCTTGAAGTATATGGATACAATATCAGCATTCACAGATTTCCAACTTGAACATTTAAGGGGTGTGTATGACAGCGTTGATGTCATGGTATTCTTTTAAATACATTCACTAATTTATGATGCTGTCAAATACTGTCAAATTGAAATGCATGAAGTATCACTTTATCAATATTTAATGTACATAATTTCAATGATTACTGAAGTGTGCCTTTCATTCCTTCCCTTTTTGTAATTGCATTTGATTAGATGTGATTTGGGCTCTTTTGTAATTAAATTCTCTTCTCTATTTTCATCCTTGTTATTTTTTTGATTCACTACATAAACACATTTTAGATGTAATAAGTGCCCCTAAAGCAGGTAAGGATCGGTGGAGATTTAGCATAGTAAAGTCAATCAGCTGATTTGTGTTTTACAGACTTCTACAGAGCAGCAGATTTATTTCTCTTCCATCAGTAAGTGTTGTGACCCATCATCAGCTATGTCTCGCTCTTGGCTCAGAGATTTCCACACAGCAGGGCTTCAGTTTAGGTTTAATTCCTGGTCAGTTTCACTGCACACATTTTCCAGATTTGGCATAAACAGATATGGCGAACAACAGGAAAATAAATACAGCATTCTCCGTAAAGAATTCACTCAGTAAATGAGTTTAAGGCTTATATACAGTGAGATAATTATTGTAATGTGGCAAGATTCATTTTGTGCTATATTTTTTTATTAATTACTAGCGTTTAAGGTTTAATACGCAGTATATTGGTTGGCCCATTGTACACCGTTTTAATTTTAGCATTTAGTCAACAGTCATTTCACACCCGAAATAGTTAACCCTGGGTCTTTGTTTAACTTTCAGGCTGCCCATGGTTTTACCGGGGGTTAACAGTTACTCCTGGGTATTACTAAACTGACGTTCACACAGTACGTAAACCCCGAGCTAATGTTCTCATTTGCATATTCGCTGTGTCCGTGTGATCGATTGGACGAATGCAGCAGCAGTGTTGCCAGTTTAGTAATTTAGCTACATCCCTCCACTTTAGAGACTTTTTTCAAAAGTTTAGGGACAAATAGCGACTTCTTGGACAAACCTTATCTAAGTTTTTATCTTACCCGCTGATCTATATTCGTCTTTATATAGATCAGTGAATTTGTCATTATGATGTCATCTGACAATTAGCTACCAGTTTTAGCTAATTTCAATTGAAAGCAGTTGGCAACACGGGTAGCAAGCGACATGTTTACACGAAGGCTCTTGCATCGCAGCACCCTCATATTTCACGTTGTCAAAGTAAGGTAAGAATAGCTTTTTTCCCCAAATGTTTTCCGTCGCCATTTGACATTTCTGGCAATTCGGTGTCTGTTGTAAGGCCCTACTGAAACCAGCCTAAGCTGTTTAAACTGGTTGGTCAGCAGGGGCCTGTACAATGAAGCCGGGTTTAGCTGTCTAGCCTGGTAAGTTTAGTTTGCACCAACTCTGGGTTTTAGGTACGTTGAAAGTGGTTTGGCTTTAGCAGTGTTCATTGTCATAGTAACTTATGCTCCACACCTAACCTGATCCGGGGCAGGCTATGTTCTGGTTTAAAGATCTCAAACTGAAATTTGACCAATAAGCTTCAAGTAAAGTGACACATGTCTTCTTACATCTTACAATCTTCTTACATTTAGTCATTTTGCAAACGCTTTTATCCAAAGCGACTTACAATTGGGGAATACACAAAGCGATTAATCTTGAAGAGGCAAACAGACAGAGGTAGTGCTCGTAACACCAAGTCTATTAGGCATTGTTCAAATAAATACAAGCTAGCAAGGGAAGGAGAGAAAGATTAAGTGTATTTTTTATAAGTTTAGGATGAAGTCAAGTAGTGTTGAAAGAGATGAGTTTTCAGTTGTTGCTTGAAGATTGACAGGGATCCAGCATTCCGGATAGAGGTGGGAAGACCATTTCACCAGCCAGGAATGGTGGACGATTTGATTAAATGTTTGTAAATAACCACAAATTAACATTTAGTAGTTAAGTTTTAGCCTCTGTTGAATGAGTTTAAATACTCTAAATATAAACTATGCTGCACTTAATCTTTAAATCTACGTTTTGTTGTTAGAACCTTAGCATTTACATTGCTGACGTTGCATTATTATAATTAATATGTGGTAGTCTTTAGTGTAATGAAAAAAATTGCAAAAACATAACATCTCTTTCCCTTGTGAAGGGACTTCCTTATTGTTTTATACTAACCATTTAGTGGGTTCTGTACTTGAGCGTTATCCTCATTCTAATTGTGTGCTTTTGAATCAGATTTTTGATGTGATTTTCAGTCACTAGATGGCACCATCTGTCTGTCTAATAGCAGAGCACAACACACACACACACACACACACACACACACACACACACACACACACACACACACACACACACACACACACACACACACAGTCAGCTGTTGCCCAGTTGAGTTTGGCTTCCTTCCTGCCTTATGAACCATTAAAACTGCTAAATATCATGGAGAATTAATTCTTTAAACATCATTATGCTGGAACAACAGAAAGGTTCATTTTCTCCAAATTCACCCACGTATGACGCATATGCACAGAAACACCACTCTACAAATCCAGGGTCAAAAGGGGTCAAAACACACATAAACATTACATTACATTAACACCATAATGAGTTTTGTCATTTTCTGCTCACATCATCACTGCTTAATGAGCAACAGTCTTACACCGTATTTCAGAATCTCTATTAAATTCTGAGTTTGATTAGAAACTATTATTCTGTTGAGTTGAAAGATGACTGCTATGACAGATGAATAAAAATGACAAAAACACTAATTTGATTCTCAGAATGATCCAATGTTCATTATCAAACAATGAAAGCAAGAATAACATATTATATATATATATATCACAAATGTATTGACATTTACTTTGTCAATATCATGAGATTGGTTTTAGCCTTGATGTTCTTTAGTGAATTACCCTGGTACTATTTGGTAGCATCGCCGTACCTGTACAACCAAAATATATTTTTGTAATAATATTTCTATTTAAACAAATTTGAAAAAAGCATCCTAAAAATTAAGCATTTTTCATTATTTGTTAAAATGTTGAAAATCCAGACATAATATTTTAGCTTTGCAGTAGTGTAGTAAAAAAGTTTGACAAAATCCACTTTTAGCAGATAAGCATTTAAAAGTGCTGAATGTCATTTTTTGACTGTACTAAAGCTCAAAAACACCATATTTTGCAGATATTCAGGAAACATAAGTTCACATACTTATTTCTCCAAAAAACAGTGCTACAGCCAGTTAATCTACTTTGAAAATGAGTTCTGTGTCGGAATGTCTGTTTTTGTTTTGATCTGTGTGATTCTGTTTACCCAGTAATATTTTAGACAGCCTGGGTTGCCAGCAGGGCTGGATTGGTAATCGGGCATTTTCCCCGTGGGCCGACGCACTTAAGGGGCTGACAGAATGTTGTTGTTTTTTTTGCCAAGGGTTTGTCTCCTGTATTGACAGCGTAAACCACCCAATCCCAATGCCAAACGAACTGGGTCAAAGATCACAGAGTCTATCCAACCTAAAAAGCCTCGACATCCATCTAAAAAGCTCTGTGACCACAGGCATATTACAAAGCAGATAAATCAACTCATCAGTTTACAGTGTAAGTTCGTCGCCTTCCATTGTCAGTGTTGAGCGTCCTCAATCTGGCAACCCGCATGAGCATCGAGTCTGAGGAGGAGGGGGCAGGAGAAAGAAACAATATTTTTCAGCCATTAGCTGTTAATATTAATTTTAGAATTTACAGTGATTTCCTTTGCAAAACAAAGCAAAACACATTGATGGCTCATCCTGCATTACACAGATTTTTGATCTGTCAAAAATCAATCAGATGTTCCTTAAATGAGAATGTCCTGCCACAAGCAACCAACTAGCAAGTTCATTGCTGCCGCATTTTTAAATGGTATTATTATATTCTGTCTAGGCGTCCTTATTCAACACAAAAATTGTCAACACATGAACCAAAAATTGTGCTCATAAAGTGTTTTTTTGGGGGGGTTGATTATATTTTATTTGTAACATTCATGGATTATTTGCCTGTCTTGAAACGTTTTTCAATATTAAGCAGCAAAAGATTTTTCTTGCTGGAACAGTTCATTGTCCTCAGACGGGATTCCCTTTTGATGATTCCGGTTGACTCTATTCAAGACCAATTTACAGACCTCCTGAAAATGAGGCGAGACAAGCCAACAAGGAGAACAAATGACAAACGCTATTGATTGCCACAGCAGGAATTTGGAAAAATGCAGTAAAAAGGAAGAAAAACTAGAACGTGCAATGGCTAAGCTCTGTACAGAATCCCACTTTTAAGAAGAATGCTTGAAGAGAGATTAATTCAGGCAAAAGAAAAAAAAAAGAAAAGAAAATCCAACTTAGTGAAAAGCTGCGCTCGGACTGTTTGAAAGGCAGAAGAGCAGTGGTGTGTTGTTGATGATCATCCCAGCTTGATTCAGCACTCCATCTGTGCTCTCAGCCGTGAAAAGCAGCTCCCGCTTGATACCTTTTAGATGCTGCTCGGCAGATAAAAAATTACCTTTTGTGCCTCTTTGTCTGAAATCCGGAGGCTGGTGTGGAGATTTTCCTGGTTCCCCACTGAGTCGCTCTGGCTTTCCTCGGCCATTTGTCCATTGTCTGCACAGCAAGCATAAAATATTCCTCCTGGAAGTTTCACGCAATCTTCAGCTAAAGCTGCAGCTTTTGCATTGTGTTCTTCTGCTGACTGACATCAGTTAAAGAGCGCATTGGCGTCCGTCAGTCTCACCCGTGGGTCAGAGAGAGGCTGAGGATGTTTCTGCTGGTGGGTTTGGTGCGTTCATGGTGATTTCCCTGTTGACCAAAGAGACCTGAGTTCAAAGTTGCGGAATGAAACTTCTTCTCATCTTTTTTTCCTGCTATTTCATGTCCTTTTCTCAGCTTTGGGACCGCATCTACTTAAATCTATAATAAATACTGCCAATTGCACAAAGTACAATTTCAATCTCATGTGCTTTTCTGCATGACAAAAACTGATGCAAAAGCTCCCCGTAAGAAAAAAAATAAAATGCTTTTTCAGCCCAATTTCCCAAAATATATGTTTAAAATAATGTATAAATGAATATTAATTTTGTGTTAAAAATTAGATTAAAAAAAAGTTTGTTTTGGTAATATACAGGCAGCAAGAGAAACTGCTAGGATATAATCTGTTCTAGAAATATTGTCATACTTTTATAGAAGTATTGATTTATTTATTAATGTATTGGAGTGAATGCACAAATGTAATTCATTTTGGTTTTCAGAAGCTTTTAAGGACCCTTATATCCATATATATATTACACACACACACACACACACACTACAACATTAAATGTTTTATATTTTCTAATATATACAGTTCAGATGTTTGTAAATATTTTCTAAATATAGTTTATAAAACAACATATTTATAAAAAAGAAGGTAACATGAAGGTATCATTTATTAAAAGGGATAGAATAAAGATGAAAATAAGACTATTTGTTAATAATGTTGATAATAAACCTTTTGTAGTTAAGCAGTATACATTCTAAGCTTCTTACTATTCTCTATAAAAATTAAGTTTTTTTCCACAGTAAAAATGTAAAACAGTAGTACTACTTTTGTTGATCTTGCCATGTTGTATGTGTCCAGTTATCATCTTATAAAAAAAGGCTAAATTATATTACATTTATTTCATAAATCATATGAAAAGAGAATACAAATCATGACTGTATTTACTTCTGTTTCATTAATCGTATTGAAATGAAGGTCATGTGCATTGTGGGATACACAGTACTCCGTGTAGTGTGCACTGCTGTAAGCCACACATTCTGACAAATGTAATAGATTTTTCAGTATTATATACATACAGAAAATGTCCATACTGCGCACAGCATGTATACTACAACATAACCCAATCCAGATGATTTATATGCAAAATAAATCATCTAATGCTATATATTACAAATAGTCAAAATCATTATTTGCAGTATATACAGAAATAATATGGATAGTATGTTAGTATGCTACTCCGAATGTAATCAGGCCGTGTTCTGGGCTGTGGGGAACCACTCATTTTCCCCTCTGAGCAGTTAGTTAATTGACCAATTGACCTTTAATAATTGCCTGTGATTGTTGGATTGTAGCTTCACCAGAAACTTTAGATGGAAAGGAAATCATGACACTGTTCTCTATAGTATGCGTTTGAGTCGAGCGATTGAGCGCCGTTTTCCCAAAGTGTGTGTTTTATGCCGTAGTAAATCTGATGGAAATGAGATGGAAAGATGGACCGGTATTTTTCCAAAGTTATCTACCGTGCTTTGTGTCTTCTCTTTTCTTTCTTGCTCTTCCTCCTCTCCATATACTCTCACGGTGACGTCCCAGTGAACAAAGCTGGATTGTGGGAAAGCGTGGGCATTGGCGGCTCGGTCACACACGCTAGTCAAGCACCCCGCCTGAGCAAGCGTTACGCTCGAGTCATTTTTGGACAGGCATTTTTTTTCTCCCAAATTTCATTTGCATAATCCTTCACTAAACACCCCTCAAATGCACATGCGCACACACACACACTTTCAATGTGCACACACATCTATTGGACCATGTTCAATATAAGGTTGACGGACACTTCAGAGAAAGCAGAACTACACTCAACAGTACAATTCAAGCAGGTGATGGAAGATTTGCCTTTATTCTGTGGCTCTATTGAACTGCTGCTGTTTCTCATGGATGCTGGAACAAAAGCTGTGAAGTGTTTGGTATCATGTACCCGCAAGGTGAGACAGGATAGTGGGAAACAGACTGTAAAGTTTGTTTCTTTTCATCTTATATTATTCATTAATAAGATATTATATCGATACTTACTCTACGTACTATACACTATCACTGCATCTGAAATTGCATAGTTCCCTACTGTATACTATGTAAAAACACAGTACGTCAAAAACATAGTATGTCTGAATGCATAGTATTCGAAAAACAGTAGGCGAAAAGTACCAGATGATGAACTACCTCCACCATGATTTTAAAGTGTGCATTCAGTGGACGGTCTCCTATCCCATGAGGCCTTGGGAGAGGATTTATGAATGGCAGTGAAGTGACAACTGACGCCATTTTGTTACTATGTCACATCACATGATAGCAACAACATGGTAGATAATACGAACATACTCTTTTAATGGTCACATAGTAAGTTCAAATTCAACTTGGACGGAACTGGATTTCGGATTTTCGTAAATTTTAGAATGTTATTTTACATAAAGTCTGCGGCGGTGCATGAAGTGTCCAACATTTCACACTGTGCACCACCTCTTGTTGAAATTTGTATACTAATCTTTACTACAAAATGGCATCTAACTATGCATATGTATGCAAATGAGGACTCCAGAAATTCAGGTCAGCTGTGTAAGGTTTTATGCATCATAAAATTCATGTTCCATAACCATACAATTAATACTGCAGTCCTTAGGGACCATTTTTACTAGTCTCAAGATGCCGCAAATTAGTTTTTCTTAGAGAAACAGCAGTGTGCTAATATAGCAGAATATGTCCCGCCTTTAAAAAAAAGCCAATAACCAATTAGAAAAGTCACTGCAAATGCCATTAAGGCTATGGTTCCCTTAGTTTTGGATTGCATATGCGCAATAACTGGAGCTACCCGAATAGCTGTTTGAGCATAAGAAACATGTATGAGACAGTTCATGTCAGATTTTATTGCTGACTTATGAATTTGAAAAGAAATGTGAATTTGACAAGCAGTTTTTGAGATTTCAGGATTTCTCCATTCACGTAGACAGGAACGATGCATGAAATAGATGTCCAGAGGTTTTGCAAATATGGCTGCAAAGTGAACAGTCTCTGCTCATAAAGGACTTCGGCAGTAGTAGAGGCATCAAAGTACCATGTTTGTGGTCCAATATACAGTTTGTAATAAGGTGCTGTAATTCATATTGATTACTCTTGGACTTATGATCTTTGTAATAACTAATCCAGACAAGCTCAAAAAGATGACAACCTAGTTTGAGATTCCAGCTGAACAGTATTTCAAAGTATCCCCCCACAACCGGATTCAACTTTATTAAACCAAAATAATAATTAAAAAAGTAATAGTTCAAGTAAAAAGTAAAAGCCCTGCTCATCAAATGCCCATAAAAAATCTATTTAATTGGCTGAAATAATAAAAAAGGTTTTGAAAATAAAGACAAATATTCTTCATTCTGTTTGTGACAGATTGCTTTGACAGAATCGACTTATCTCCCACATCCTTTCTTTGAGGTGCAGTGCCAGAAGAATCCTAAAACACTCATTTAAAATCCAAAGCCTTGGTAACTAAAGAACAAAAACAATTATATTAAAAGAAGTCCTCCATCAGTCATCAGAGACCCAATAAATTTGTCATCTCTCACTGGACCGTCAGTAAATGTGGAGAAATTCACGACTGTGCCAAGAAACTGTTCCAAAAAGTCTTCTTTTGGAGCAACATGGCCATATATCTTGTGTTTCAATGTGCTAACGTAATGGTTCGTGCCAATAAGGCCTGCAGGAATTCAGAGACTGTTGTTACTTCATGCTTTATGGGGAAAAGGCACTTTTGCGATGTTTTAAAAAGAGAGAATCGAGGCTCTTAAGAGCTGGCCGGCGTATAAATTGTTTTCTAGTTTCCAGTCTTTATCGTAACGGCTGAACACTCAAGAAACTCTCGGGACTTCTTCCTTGGTGATGAATGTAGTTGCTGTAAATCTCGTAAAACATGGTATACATTTCGCTATAGTCTCATCCACTGTCGGCTGAGAGGGGCAGATGGATGGTTAAAGTTGAACAGATAGCTGAATTAGAGGCAAATGAGGGCTGATGAGATTTTTCGGGGGGTGGATGTTGGGGGAGTAGAGTAGGTTACCCCGAGGCCTTGAGGATTAGGTCGCAGTCATGAGCAAATGTAAGGCGGGAAAATTATTTTTTCCGTTCATTTTAGTGTAATGAGGTGTATATTGCTTCTTGGGAGAGTAATGAATTAGAGAATGTGATTCTTTTCAAAATAAAGTGGTACATTCTTTCCCGGCTCATTTTTTTCCTCTTCCACTCTCCTGCAGTTCTTTGTGTTGCGCTGTTTTATAATCAGGGTGTCAAGCGGCAGAATATAATAACCCATAATTTCCTATTAGGCTCATGAAAAAGTAATTTGGGCTCGGAGAAGGCAGTGTGAAAATCTGCTGCTGTTTTTTTTACAGATCTTTTCAGAGTCATAACAGGTATAAATAGGCCACTGAGTCTTATTTGCTGAGAGATTATTGCTTGCCGCACTTTTTATGCAGAGTTTACAATAAAAACGTAAACATTTATGTTCAAAGAGGTGAGGCAACTTCAGAGACCAATTTAAAAGTTGCTGAGGAATTTGTCAGGGTTTCACAGGACTCATGTGATCTCTAAAGGCCATTTTTACAATCATTAAACTTTTGCGCTTTTAAATGCGTAGTTTTGAATTTTTTTAAAAAATATTGGCTACATCCACACAAATAGGTGTCAGTGTAAGTCCAAGACAACTGGCAAAACATAAACAAAAAATACTTTAATAAAGTGCTGGAGTGATGAAGAATATTTGGAGATGAGTTAATATTTTAGCATTTCCATCGTCCTGAAGTCAATGGTTTTTAATGTTGAATTTGTTTTTGGTTAAATGCCTGAAATAAGTTCTGTGGTGAACTCGAGATCAAAATATTTTATCTACTCACTAGTCTGCTTTCACAACCTCATTGTGTTTATAATCATGCTCCTGCAACCTATTTTAACTCAAACTTTCTGGGAAATATTTTTAGATAAAGACTGAAAGAGTTTTAGGAAGTTTAAAGCTTAGTTCACCCCAAAATGATAATGCCGTTCCAAACATGTAAGACCTTTGTTCATCTTTGCAACAAAAATAAGATATTTTTGATGAAATCCGAGAGCTTTCTGACCGTCAAAGACAGCAATGCAACTGACATATTCAAGGCCCAGAAAGGTAGTAAGGACATCGTTAAAATAGTCCAATGTTCAACCATAATTTTATGACAGTGTTCCTGTGGCTCAGTGGTTAGCAACAAAGGTTGTGGGTTCGATTCCCAGGGAACACAATTTTCATGAAGCTACTTGGAATAGTGTTCCTGTGGCTATAAGAAGCGTCTGCTGCAACGGCAAGGTTGTGGGCAATACATTTTGAACACACATACTGCTCTTGTGAAGCTAAATCTGACTGTGAAGACTGACACAAAAGAGAAGACATTTTTGAAAAAGTCAGTATTTATAATTACTTTGTGTGCACAAAAATTACCGTAGCTTCATAAAATTACGGTTTAACCACTGATGTCTGATGCAGTCAGAAAGCTCTCAGATTTCATCAAAAATATCTTAATTTGTGTTCCGAAGAAGAATGAAGGGCTTACAGGTGTGGAACGACATGAGGGCGAGTAATTAATGCCAGAATTTTCATTTCTGGGTGAACTATACCTTTAATGGTGGTGAAGTTAAAGTCACGTGACCATGGTGTAGTTGGTACATAGCCTACGTTTAGCATTTTACTTCCTCACTTGTGAAACCATGTAATAATCATACACTTTTGCTGGTAACATTGGAATTTAACATGAACATATCTTGAGCTTGTGTTAACCACTGACCTTATTTTAAGCATTTAACCTAAAACCATTCAAAAACCCATTGACTTCAAGACGATGGAATAGAAAGTTCAGAAATGGCAACTTATTTCTGAGTTTTCAGACTCAATCCTCCGGCATTATTAGTAGACCCTATGCTCTAATCACCAAATATAATTATATTTTGGTCTGCATTCAAAGACAGAAATTACCCCCTGTTTGTTTCTTGTAGATGCTAAGAGGCTCAATTGAATTAAGAGTATTAATTTTAAAACGAACTAGAGAAAGTTCAGATGATTTTTTTTCTTGGAACACAAAAGAAGATAAATATATATATGAAAGTGTGTTGTGTTTTTCTCTAATCACCATGAGTAAAATTTTCCAAAACGTGACTGTTTCATAGAAGAAAGAAACTCATACAGGTTTTGAACAACACGAGGGTGAATAAATGACAGAATTTTCATTTTGGGATGAACTATCCCTTTAATATTCTCACATTATTAAACACAAACTGCCTTTCTAAATTGAATTAAGATTGGATCTAAGATGGCGCCGCTTATGGCAGCTACTGTGCTTAGCTCTTCAGTGTGTGTGTACAGTTTTTGTTCGGTTTTCATTTTTTTTGTTTCTCAAACACGATCAGTTTTACCAAGGAAGAACTGCTGAACATTCGGTAGAACACACCACAAAGTATTTTACCTGAATTTGTTTCGGACGTTTGGACTTGTGGCGGAGCGTAGCGCTTCATGTACAGGACGCGCAGACTGGGGGAAGCATGCCACTCGTGAAGCTCGAAGAACGCCTTGCCTGCATCCATCTAGCGAATCTCTTCTCTTACCCAAAAAAAACAGACGAACTTCTTCTGTTCCCTCAGACTAATAATAGGCTTTTACATCAAAGAGAGGTGGTTTTCAATGTAACTGTGTTAAAGAATTATCGTGATCTGGAGCTCTTTATTAATGCAAGTCGTTCTATCGCCGCAGAAGTTTTTGTTCATTCTTTGATTGTCTACATTCCGCACAGTGCATGTAATAGTACAGAAACTTCTGATGATCACAGACACAGAACAAATACACCCGGACTCTGTTTTAATAATTCTCGGTGACTTTAATAAAGCAAATCTCTACCGCAAAATGCCAAAATACAGAGAGCGCATCACATGTCCCACCAGAGACAGTAATATATTGGATCCTGTTACACAGTGATAAAGGAGGCATATCACTTGTTCAGGCAGCTTTAGACTATCTGATCACTGTTTGTTCATCTTATACCGATACAGGCAAAACTTAAAACTTAAACCTGTATAAAACTGTTAAAAGATGGACTTGAAACAGAGTTTTTCAATTTGTTTCGACCTTGCTGATTGGACTGTTTTTGAAGCTGCTGCAAACAATCTGTAACATCATATATCAGTTTCTGTGAGAATATATCCTACCAGAATATATACAACCAGTGGTGGTCAGTAACGAAGTAAAAGTAATGTACTGTACTTGTAATTTTTCAAGTATCTGTACTTTTCTGGAGAGTTGTTCTTGTTTTATTTGAACAGACAACATGAGTAACTTTTACTTTTACTTCCAAAACGTGACTGTTTTCCAAAGCATAGAAAAAGATCATACTTTTTTACTTCACTACATACAGGTTTGAACAACACGAGGTGAATAAATAACAGTTACTCCTTATACTCCACATTTTGGGACGTGCTCCGAACTATCCTTATAATCTCACATTATTAAACAGCGCAGAAGCGCTGGTTACTGCCTTTCATGAATTAAGAATTCTTTTCAAATGAACCTGTTAAATGGCGCCGCTTTGGCAGCTCGCTGTGCAATATGAGCTCTTCATGTGTGTGTGTATTCAGGTTTTGTTCGTTTTCATTTTTTTGGCCCGGTTTCTCAAACACCGCATTGCAGCGGTTTTTCCAAGGAAGAACTCAAGTGAACGAAAACTCCCTGCTTAGAAACACACCACAAAGTATTTTACTGAATTTGATTATTAGAGCGGTTCCAGTGCCCTGCTCCCAAGAAAGCACCCGGGCGCGGGAGCGCCCCCAGCCTTGTGAAAAGTCCGTCCACTTGCGAATTTAGGCTAAATTATTGTACCTGAAAATCACCATAACGTCAAAACTGCATTGTTTGTGAACTAAATCACTGACCAGGTCTATTTAAGCCCAATGACGCGCAGACGGGGGAAGCGAACCGGCGCACTCGTGAAGCATACTTTGAAGATCAATGGCATATGTCCTCTCTGTTTTAGCCTGTCAAAAAAACGAAACTTAAAATAACATCTAGATTAAATAAATAACTCGCACTTTCATAATCCCCATCTCTGCTCTCTACCCAAAAAAAACGGATGAACTTCTACTGTTCCCTCATTTTTAAATAACTAATAAGGGTTTTTCAAACTCTGCTGCATTTAGCCCAATGTGTTTAACGTCTATTTTAATCTGGATTATCAACAGTATAATTTTTTATATTTTTTAGATCAACTAGCCGCATACAGAAGCGCAGATAAGAATATTCTTCATAACCATGTGAAAATAAGTAACAATTGCAAACTTCCAGCTGATACTAACAGAGCAGATCGCGACGCTAACAGAAGCTTGCTGGTCTAGTTGAGGACTTTTTTTGATATAATGATCGCGCGGTGGCAAATATTTTTATTGAATGTGCTTTTACACTCAATGAGAGGTGGTTTTCAAATACATCTGAGTAAAAAGAAAGATGTGAAAGTTTCAGAACGATGTGCTAACTACAGTAATATCAGAGTGGGAGTGGAAATGCCCTCTGGGGGCATTGGACAGGAGTGTTTTACCTGCAGTCGTTCTATTCACCGCAGAAGTTCTGTTCGTTTCATTCTTGTGAGAAGACAAAAAATCTTATGAAAATATAATTATATTTTCCTTAAAATTCGTTCTTCTAGTGCACTAAGCTCAGGCCTAATTTACAGAAACTGTCCATATGATCAGATCGTTCAGATGCAAAACAACAAGCTTTAAACCCTTTATTTCTACTGGTGTAAATTAGATGGTCAAATCTGTTTTCTCTCACCTGTTTTTAATCGCATTCTCGTGCTTCACCATAAAGAACATTACTACCGCAAAATGCCAAAATACAGAGAGCACATCACAACGAAGTCCATCAACAAACTTGAGTAAGTAATATATTGACTCCATATAGTGGTTACACAGGAAAATAAAGGAGGCATATCACTCTTTCACAGGCAGCAGTAGGATTATAAAAACTATGTGCTAATATAAAATTAATAAACTGTTTGGTCAGTCTATATAAAATTACCGAAAAAACTCTATACAGGCAAAAACTTACTTAAGAAATAAAAAATCTGTATTAAGTACTTTTCTACTTTCACTGTTAAAAGTAAAATTGAAAAAGCAGTACTTTTACTGGAGTAAATTTTATTATGAAACAGAGTATCTGTACTTTTACTCAATTCTGTTTCGACCTTGTGATTGGACTGTTTTTGAAGCTGCTGCAAACTACACAAAGACAAACCATTTGTTAACATGCAAAACTCAAAAATATCAGTTTCTGTGAGGATATGTGCATTCCAGAAAGGGGGATAAAGTCTCGAACTCATATAACCTACAACAAAGACAAACCATAGTCCAAATGCAAAACTGAAAAAGGAATTAGAGTGGAAAGAGGAATCAGACAGCTCCATAACAAGCTATGGAACAAATTATCTTCAGTGATTCAAAGAAGATGACTTCAATGTGGAAAGGGGGATAAAGTCTTGAAAACTACTATTACAAGACACCACACCCCAAGCACTCAGAGTGGCAAAGAGGAATTATTCAACAACTGGCAGACTATGGAACAAATTGAATCACAGTTCATGAATAAGAAAAGGTTTTTTTGCATGTTTGAAAAAACACCATTCACACCTCCTGCAACCCCCCTCACTCCACACCTGCACTCAGATAAGTGAATATGTCATGTGCTAGGCGTCAGAAAGAACAAAAGAAGGAAAGCACCAGGCCCAAAGATTACATTGTTTGAGATGTCTTTGTTATGGGCTAGGTTAAGCCTGCCTAAAAACCTGTGTCTGTCAAATAATGCCCCCATCTTTCACATCTTTGCATTGAAAATTACATAATGAGCTGTAATAATCTTAATCTTTGCATTAAAATTTCATACATGCATAAAACCTCCTTCATGACAGTTGTCATGTGTCATGTATAAAACCTCCTTCATATTCATGACATGAGTCATGTCATTATTATGAAGGTGTCATGTCAGTCTTAGGCACACTCCTACAAGTAAAGTGTTACCATAAATACCTTTTATATGTGTAAACATACCTAGCCAATAAAGCTCATTATCATTCTTTCTCCTCATTCCAACACGCACAGCGGTGTCAGATAAATGTTGAGTATTTCTTCTGGCCACCTGCAGTGTGGCCTTTCGTCTGTGTGCCCTCACACTTCTGCAATATATACTCTCTCTCTCTCTCTCTCACTCTCTCTCCACTCACACACTCACACGCACTTGTGAGTGATGCCTCACACTTCTCACCAATTCCAACATCTCACACATCTCCTACTGCTTTTTAAGATCTCTAATCTCTTCATTCTAGAGAGAGAGAGCTGTGGGCATTCATTTTCCCTTCATGCTCTTCTGGTCACAGTTCAAGCCATCATCTCTCCTCTCATCTCTTTCGATTTCCTGTCGAGTATTTAATAGATTATTCCCCTGTGTCTCCACTTCCATACGAGGCCCGGCGGGGGCGCAGTGTGACCGCAGTGGGGACATATGTTGATGTACTGCACGCTGTTGTCTCTGATTAGCACCCGAGAGCTGTGTAGGGAGCAGCGCGCACTAATTAAAGGTATCAAACCCCATCTGTGTCCGATGACAGCGGAGTTTGGGAGTGACACCACAATCCTGCATGTGTAATTAGACGTCCAGAGGTAGCTCCCCCGGCAGGCTCTTAATGATGGCTACAGTCAACTCAGGTAGTTGCTCATTATCATTCAGCTGTGAGTGACAGCTTAAGTAAGACTTAAAACAAGATAAACAGTACGGTCAAATCACAAGTTACTGATGATTCGACTTTCGAAAATGTAGTTAGTGATTTGAAAATGTAGTAAGTTAAGATGTAAGCTACTCAAAATGTAATGCTGTTAAAATGCTCTGTTCAACAAACTAGTTAGCTCAAGAAGGAAAGCTCGTCTCGTCTTTCGGATGAGACGTTAAACCGAGGTCCTGACTCTCTGTGGTCATTAAAAATCCCATGGCACTTCTCGTAAAGAGTAGGGGTGTAACCCCGGTGTCCTGGCCAAGTTCCCACCACTGGCCCTTGTCAATCATGGCCTCCTAATAATCCCCATTCACTGAATTTGCTTTATGACTCTCTCTCCTCTCCACCTGTAGCTGGTGTGTGGTGAGCGCACTGGCGCCGTTGTCCTGTGGCAGCCGTTGCATCATCCAAGTGGATGCTGCACACTTGTGGTGGTTGAGGAGAGACCCCCCACATGATTGTAAGCGCTTTGGGTGTGCAGCAATGCACAATAAAGCGCTATATAAATGCATCATTCATTAATTTATTCATTCAAGGAAATGGAAATTTGATGTTAGTGTTAGCATTCCCGTTAACCTCAGTGTAGCAGGGGCAAACTGAATCATGCTAACCAAATCTTCACTTCCTTGAGTTATCTGTTCTACAAAAGACTAACTACATAAGTTTCCTAGCTATCTGGTGATATAATTAATAATTTAATCTTTACATTTAATTTTATGTGCTAAAAGGAAAACTGTTAAAAGAACAGCTAGGGAGATCGCATTAAACATATTAACAAAATACATATACACATACATATATACACATACATATATACATGCATACACGCAGTACATGTGTGTGTATTTATGATACATGTGTATATAAACACATACACACAAGTCAAGTCACCTTTATTTATATAGCGCTTTTAACAATACAAATTGTAACAAAGCACACACACAATGGACTATTACAAAAAACTACATAATGCTAGTCTGATGATACAATTTTTTATTTAATCTGATTATAAATTTATGTATTAAAAATTAACCGTGACATTAATATTTGCAATTATATAGATTGATAGACAGATACATACTCATACATGTATACGTTTTATATAGTTTACATATTAAATAAATATATATTTTTAACTTATTTTATATATACAGGTATAATTTTCAATATCACTAATATATATTTGTAAATATTTTGTATGTGTCTGTGTGTACAAAATTGAATAATTTTGTATATATCATTTTATAAGTTTTTATAGAATTTTTAGGTATAGTTATATATTGCATAAAATATATTTTAATAAATAAACTTCTCTTACAAAAATGTATTTGAAGATTATTTTAGATAGATAGAGAATTATAAGAAGGTATAAGATATAATAATTATTTAATAAATGCAAATGAACCACTGAAACAAACTAATTCACTAGAATTAATCGAAGCTGAGTTTCCCCAAAAGCATCATAAGCCTAAGTCGATCATTAGAGACCATTGGTGCCAATGGTTTCTATGATATTCTTTGGCCTACGATGCTTTTGGAAAATAATGCTGTTCACAGTTCAGTCCGTCCATCGCCCATCCACCCATCCACCCTTCCGTCCGTCCATCATATGCAGTTAAGTTAGCACCATTTAGTTAGTTACAACCTAAAGTGCGAAATCACTTGTGGCTTCCCAAAGTGAAAATCCGCTCCGCTTCTGTGTCTCTCAAACATCACACACACATATTCACAATGGGAGGCAGGTGGAGCATCTGTGTCCTCCCTAAACGAGGCTCTTAACTGCACATCTCCATCTTCCTCTGCATCTGATGGTGGCACCAGGCTGAGGCAATTCTGCCCCGCTCGCCGTCGGCCCTGCAGCAGCTCTGTGCTGCCACCAGCAGTTAGACAACAGTTCAAAGATGCATGTGGCGATCACTTCCCGCCCTGGAGTTCTCACTCAAAAGCCATCATGAGTTTTCCAGCTATCAGGAGCAGCCGTCGGTGGTCTCCAAGTTATTCATATAAGCCCTGCGCTATGCCTACTGTTGCCGCCTGCATTTTTAAAATGTAATAAAGCAATAGAGATGCGTCCATTTTTTCTTGTGATGCCGTTGTAGGGCATATTTGAGCGTGTGTGTTTGAACGCACCCCAGTGCTGACATTTAGACGCCCTCTTCTAATTGATTTGTGCACAGATAGGGTGTTTATCAGGCTCTGTTCTTCTGTTGGCTCTCCGTATGTTTTCAATGAGTGATTGCGTCGATACCCACCCATGTCCTCGCTGTGCTCCGGATCCATCAACACACTCAGTGGGGATACAAAGCCCCTGCTGGAAAACGATTGGAATTTGCCTTTGGCTGTACCGTCGCTCTTTCCTCGAGGTCTGGACAAGTGCTGGCTTTACGACCTAGACCGAAGCAGGACCAGCCCATGGAAAACGATGACTAAAGCTTGATCTGTGAGGCTCGTGGGACAGATGAACACTCAAGAGATGTGCCAGTCATGCGTGAAGCTCACGTGAAAAAAATGTTTGTTGGATATTTCAAAGAGTCACTTGGATTTCATCTTCATATCATATTTGGGTTCATAAAAGCAGTCTGAATGGACTAAAGTAGATCTAGAGTGCACAAGATAAAGAAAATTGCATTCAGAATATTCAAAGAGCATATGATCGGATATTTATTTACCTCCCACCCTCGATATATACAAGTAAAAATTATTAAAATGAAAACATCTTTGTATGAATAGCATTTTTTATGTTTTTAATAAATTAAAAACAAGCACAGTGTGACTGACTAAAGATCTCAACAGGAGAGTAAGGGCTTTAGGTGCATTCACATTTACCATTGTTCGCCACATTTTCAGGTGAAACCCAGTCTTTGCAATAGGAATCCACACGATTGCAAATAATCTCTATTAGTCATAGTCTGTACAGTGGCACATCAAAGGTCCTAGATCAAATAACTTTCATAAGGTAATATGAAAGTATCTTAAATAAGGTGCCAGAATCCACTGTCCTTTTAAACACTATTTCTGACCTTTTAATGAACATTATGGATGGAGATGCCAGGGAAATTATACCACAGAAGAAGTGGTATTGTGATAAACTCGTGGGAAAATGTTATTGCTCATAGGTTGCTATATCACGGAGTTCTCACTCATGTTTTCTTTAATAGTCAACTTTATTTTTCCAAAGATTCATTTGGAATCTAGAGCTATAAAATAAATGTGGACAGAAGCACCAATCATTTGATTGTGGACAAATTTGAAGAGGAATGTTTGAATCAGTGTTATTGTTAAATAAAGCTGTAACTATTAAACATTCTTTTTGGCAATGAAAATGAAAGGGATACAAAGAATTTAATAAAATATGAATTTTAAATGAAAAATGTGAAAAAAATTAACCTTTAAGTTGAAGTACCTAAATTAGTACAACTGCATTAAAGCTGTATTAACATTTAAAAATGTCAAATACACATAGTAAAAGCACTAAAACTTAAACTTTAATTAAAATATGAAAATTTTGTATATAAATAATATTAAAATATCACTGGTGCGAATTCACATTGAAATCTGTGAATTTTGGTTGCAGACTTTTCTGAGACATTAAGATCTCTTTTTGAAACTCTAGAGAAGACATGTGGGATTAGTGTTTATTTATTCATATTTATTTATCAGGAAAAGCCTAACAGTTTCTGGTCCTCATTGACTTCAATAATACATATAGAAGTCAATGGAGACCAACAACTTCTTCAAAAGATCTTTTGTGTTCAACAGAAACTCGAGTTTGGAGGCTAAATGAGTAAATGATGACAGATTTGTCATTTTTGGGTGAACTATCCCTTTAACTCGAACTTACGGTTGAAAAAACAAAGCAGTTTTGAATGATTAGGCATTGATACTTCACGCTCTGCTGCGATTGATTTAATGTTGAGCTCTGGACTCAGTTAAGACCGGTGCTCCTCACACATGACTGGTAACGTGTTTGACAGTTGAGACATCTATCCATCTTTCTTCGTACCTTTCCGATTCATCAATCGTTCTGCTCTCCTTGCCCATGCATCCATCTTCCTGGTCTCATTCCTCATCAGTCCGTCTTCTCGCTGACGCTGTCAGAAGACGCAGTGAGAAGGTGTTCATGGGTTTTCCACAATGTTGCTGGTGCTGACATCTTTAAGCTTGTCCGGACTCATACCACAGCTCACATCCCATCAATCAGAGAGAGGGAGAGAGAAAGTGAACGATGGAAATAAAGAAAAAGAGTAAAACAGAAGTGAGCTGGGAGTAGCTAACTAAAAACAGGGACACTAGTAACTACATTTTTCAGTAGCAGGATAGTAGCTTTTAACAACCTACTTTTCGCCAAGAGTAGCAGTGTAGTACTGTACTGCTTTTTTAATGCCACATTGTTTGTGCTTGTAGCTCTTTCTCATATTTAGTGTTGGAAAGTCTGATTCATTTTAGTGACTCAATTTGTTCAAAACAGTCATTTAAAATAAACCTATGTAGGTTTGAAAAGTTCAATTCTGAATCAGTTTGTCCAAAACAATCATCTTTCTCATAAGTCAATTTGGAAAATTGTATTAATTCTAGTCCATTGTTCATCCTAACCCATACAGCAAAAAAATAAAGATTTTTGTGTGGCCAAAATATATTTAAAATATTTAGAATTTAGTTAAGCTCAATGAAATTGTTTTAAATTTAGATTCAACCTTCAAGTACCGAACTATATTTCAGTATGTGTGTGTGTGTGTGTGTGTGTGTGTGTGTGTTATTTCAAAATGTACACTTTTTTTGGCTGTATGGGAAATTCTGATGAATTGGTTCATGTAATCATTCACTTCACTAATTCTTGTAAATGCATGCCATTTTAAGTTGTTTAACAGATTTATAAGCTAAATGCTACCACTGTTTCGAAAATTTGGTGTTCTATTTTTTAGCTGTATTTAAGACATAGTGTTCAAGGTCAAGGTTTGGTTTGAACATTGGGGGAGGGGGTTAAGTGGACCCCGGGTCATGCTCCCTCTTAAAGTTTATTTGTTTGTTTTGTTTTTGCTTAAATGTTTATTTTTGTAAAATGGTATTTTGTGCTATCCACCACACATGCAAAGTTGGTTGATTGCGTAACTGCAATAAAGTAAATAGGCTAGTTAACAATTACTTGTTTACATAGGATATTTAATGTATTTTATATTATTTAGACACTTAGACTAGTTTGACAGAATGTTCTAATTCAACACGCCATGGGAAGTCAATCTAACTTAACATTTTCTTATATTGATATTGTTTATTTCTTACTCTTTAACAGTTCATCAGGCTCTTAATGATTTAATCTATGCCATCATTGGAATATCTGAAGGCCAGGTTTTTCCATCACTCATCATTAGAACCCATTGGCTCTCGATTCTGACTTGTCCTTGCTCTTATGAAAAAGTACCATAGTTCTTAACTGTAGCATTTGTTATAATAAGGCGAACCTATTAATCATTACCAGGCCAATAATGACTTTTTTATTCATCTATATTGCATTTTTTATGAGAAACAACAGCCTTTAGAAACAATAGCTACAACATGCCACAGTTGTAATATAAATCTTTAGGGAAAAATCTATTCCCTTAAAAGATTGTCTATTATAAATTCTACAAGTTAGACAAAATTTACCAAAATAAATAAGCATACAGTAAAAGGTGATACATTATAGTAAAGGTGGTCATGATATTGTTTGTGCTGGTGCAAGATTATGTGTTCTCCTCTTTTCATCAGATTTTTTAGTCTGTGCCTTTTTATATAATGTTTCGACTTTCTCCATAGCATTTTGTCAGTTTCTCAATAGAATTCAAATAGATAGCATATTTTACCACCAGCTTTGCGATAGGAATGGCTCGCACAAATCTTCTCACCCTTCTCGAGCGCGATGGTGAACATGCACAGAGTATCAGGTTATTCGCACGCTGCTCGTGCACAATTAAAAGAGCTGCGCTTCAGTCATGTTGAGCTGATAAGCGCTCCGTTCGGCTCGTATGTGAGGTTAGCGCTTATAAGAGCAAATAATTAATAAATAGCCTGATTCTAGTTTCCGCTAACCATGATATAAATGTTGGGGGGGTACCTCCCCCCATCCCCCCTACAAAATGACACCCCTGTTCAAGGTTAATACTGAAAGTTTCCTCTGAAGTAGCTTTAGTTTATGTGTTAGCTAATGTTAGTTAGCTATGTTATGCTCCCCATGTACTGTAGACCACCTGGGGCTAACTACTTTTACAAAAGACTAGTTTAACTGAAGTTTTAAACCACTTTAAACCAGCTTGGCAAGCTACGGTTTAAAAGCATCTCCACCACTGGATCTGAATGAAGGAAATGGCTTCCTCGTCAACTGTTATTTTTATGGAGATATGCATGTCGTCGCTAGTTACTCTCGTTTATCTGGAAGATTGGGACTGATGCGGTGGGTGATGGAGACGGGGGCGTTTGTCATCACTCACCCACCGAGAGGATCGTCCCGGGGGCAAGAGATGGTATCGTTATCATGCTGAGAGGAAGTTAAACTGATTTGGCCTGAGCGAGGTTCATTTAACGCTGCCTCTCGGGAAGACAGCGGCTTTGCAAAGGAAATGATGATGATCTTCAGAATGTCATTAGCTGCTGAAGATAAGAACAAACTGATTGCTCAAAATCTCATCTCAATCCAGATCTTTAAAACATTTGTCACGGAATTAGGTGTTGAGTAATTGCCACCACAGCGCCAAGGTCAAACCAAGGTCAATCACGGGTAACACTTAGCCAGTACCGCCGCTCCCAATACACAGAGAATGCAGTTTGCGTAGGGCACCAAGTCCCTGCGGGGCACCATCCCAGTTGCTCAAAAATATATATATTAGTATTAAAATGAACATGTACATATAAATAAATACAAATTTAAACATTAACATATTTACATTTACATTTCTGCATTTAGCAGAAAACATAAAGAATTATAAAAAACATAATAGTTTTACGGTGAATGCGGACGCAATGGGCAGTAGGCTAATCACACACCAAACACAAATGACTTGTACATATGGGTGCAGTCATTTCATACACTTCAAAACTGTTGCAACAGAGGTGGAAATAAAATTTTTAAGTACATGAATTTCTTTGTTGCCACAGTTTGGAAGTGCCTTTTTCCCTTCTAAAGAAGGGGGTGTACCAGTACTTTTGTCCATATAATGAATGTACAAGTCATTGGTGTTTGGTGATGAATTTTTGGCTCAAGATCTGCATTTAAAGTCACACCAGAGGTGTTCAGCTGGGATTAGGACTTGTCTTTCTGCAGACCAGTCAAGTTCTTCCACACTGACTGAATCATCATTTCTCTTTGATCTTTGTCTTATACACAGAGACACTGTCATGTTAGAATAGAAAAGGGTTCTGTCCAAACTGTTGATATAAAATTAGAAGCACACAATTCCCTAGAATATCATTATATGCTTAAACATTAAGATTTGTACTCTTGGAAATTGCTAAAATAGCCAAACCTGTTCATTAAAAGGTGACCCAATACTGTTGGCAATATAGTGTACAATCCTGGCAAACAGTAGGTTACAATAGTGACTAAATAGCTTTTTAGGCAACAGCCGATTCCAAACAAACTATTATGGCCAACGAGATCAGAAGACTATAGCGACAGTGTGTACTGAGCAATTAAGCTTAGCAACAGTGTGGTGCCAATACCTGATAACTTTAAGCATGAGTATGAAAAAAAAACCTTTTCTTAGCTTCATGAAGATGCGTTCGGATGAATGCAGAGTGAGTATATCCACATCTGTTGAGGATTCTTATCTTCTTATTAATGATGTCCAATTCCTTCATGCAGGAAGGTCCGATCTCGACTGATTTGTTCTTGAGTTCCGAATCAGCCATATAACGTTATACTGTTCGATGCGGGGAATCGTGTGTTCAAAACACGACCGGAATCAGATGAAGCGAAATCTGAAAGGTCAACATCCTTTAAATTCATTGAAAGCTGTCCTGAGTGAGTGTTTGTGACGAACTAGAAGACTGTTAAGCGAGTATCTGTGCGACAGAAATCAAGGCTGACTAAGCGCATGTCTGTGCGACAGACTTATGGCATGTGTGAGTATGGATGAACTTATATATCTTATTAATTGTAGTGGGAGGAGTTACGACCAGCTGAGCATCAGTTCTGCCTGAGCTCCATTCGTCGCTCAAACTAAATTATTGTAAGTTGTTTTACAAACAAAGACAATGTTGTATACTTATTAGACTAAGTTATCCATTAGCGCTTGTCATTCGTTAACAAACATACATTTGATAGTGTGGAGATTATTGACTCATTCTTTTTTACTTCCAGGAAATAGAAAAAAAAACTGTATTACCTCAACGATAGTAATGCTGTAAGAATACATTTTCTATTAGCAAAATAAGACAATCAGCATTGCATGAACAAACAAGTTTACATTGGCTCAACAAAGTATCTTTACTGAGCAGAACTAAAAACTATTGTTGAGAGAACTCAAAAGTCTTACTGCATCAAGTTGCCTCATTTATTTTTACAGTGTAATAGATTACATTAGTCAGTAGTCCAGCATCAAGCTTGTTCGAGATGCATTGGCGCTGCGCAGACTGATCAGCGTATGATATCAGAGTACCACGAGAACAATTCAAAAGCATAGAGTCGTCTGCTTTCTAATAGCTCTTGTGTTGCTTTGATTTCATACGCCGATTGTCTTCGCACCGATGCATCTCGAACAAGTCTACTATGTTCGTCTGCAACATGCAATGTAAGATGATGTACAAGTCTGGGTGGGTTGCGTTAAATGCTTTAATAATTTTAACATGTTATTTTTTTCCATACTTGAGTGCATCAAATTAACACATTAAATTGACAGACCTAAATAATACCAAACCGTTTAAATGTAGGGTAGCTTTGAAAGCATAAGATCCCACCCTCCCTGCAAATCACTCTCCAAAGCCACGCTTCCTCCAAAACACATGAAGGAGAGGCGGCGTTGGTGGAGGTTTGAATGCAATGCTGTAGGATTAACTCATGTCTCATTCACTGGTTAGAAACATTACAGTACAAAGCGCATAATATTACAATAATAATGCCTTTCATTCTTGATCGGTCTGCAACAATAGCGCAATGGAATATGCTGATGACATTATCATGTCTGCGCGAACAGGGCACGTGGAGGCATGCAAATACATACGTTGACAGGCAAGAAGGACAGCCTATCATAGCCCTCAAATCGAGGGATATGATTGGATGAACATTTTATAGTCTTACCCCTTCCACAGACTATATAAATACATATAAATAATTTAGTGTGTTTTTTGTGGTGTCATCAGTCAATCACCACGAGGCCTGTCAAGACGTCACATTCCGGTGACTTCATATGAGTCACATGGCATTTACGATCTGAATCCGTGCCTATTTTATATCAAACTCTCATGAGGCACATATCTGCATTCTAAACTCTGAAACTTGCTTTTCTTCATCACTCATCAATACTTGTGACTCAAACTGCCCTTTACTTGTTTACTGTGGTGCCTAGGGTCTTCATTAAGTGGACCGTGTGCACATAACGCTGCAATTTATATCTGTACAATTATTAAAGCAGGGTCCAGACTCCCAGTTGTCCGAAAATGGGAGTATAATAGCGGAATATCAACGTTCGCTAATGGCTGCCATGTTTATTTATGCTGTGGGCCTGCAAGAATTAACTCGCCCAAACGAAAAAGTTAACTCTAGACAATTTCAGATCGACTTTGTAAGGTTTTTAAAGGTCAAAACGCTCTGGCTGACTGCACCAAAGCAGAAATCACCAAGTGAGCGAATAGTTTATATGCTAATTCCTTCCATCCCCATAATACGCACAAAAACATGCAGCTAAAAAATGGCCAAATGTAGTGAAGACACTCTCCCCCCACCGCGCAAACTACTTATGGCACATCTCCTGCCATATCCTGGAAGCGGTAAGTGCCGCCCAAATCTTGGCACACCGTCGAATGATCACACTGTCAGAGTGATCAATATAAATTGCTGTGTGCGGCGTCGAGAGAATGGGACGGGCAAGGTTTTGATGTGTTGTCTGGTGAGGAAAAGATGAGCGAGCATGCATGATTTGACATGTGAAGGCAAAACTCCACACCAGGCCTTCCTAATGGCTCCATTGGCTAGTTAGGCATGTTCGAAGTTCAGATGCCCCTGTCAGCTCGCCACTTTTGCCTAAAGGGGTATTATGCAAAGTTCTGGTTCAATGCCTCCCGTCAAGAGTACCTTTTTCTCTTAGCGGTCCTGTTTTGCCCTCCACCACCCACCCGCCATCCCTTGCTTTTTGCCGTTACATTTTTTATTTACAGGAAACCCTGTTGAGAGTGAATGGCCAGATAATGGCGTTGGCATGTGAGACGTAAATAATTGCCAATTTTCTTCCTGCTTTCGACCTGCCTCAAACCACTCTACACCGTTTCTGCTTCCTCTGAACAAACTATTAATTGGACACGTCTCCCTTTTTCAATTACTCTAATTGGTTGCACTTGTGAGGTGTACAGTGGGCAGAAAGGACAGCGTTTTTCCGCTCATCATCCTGCTTAGACCTCTGGAGATCCTCTGCCATTCTCATCACTCTCAAATCCTGAAGGACCTTTTCAACACTTTGATTGGATGGAGGGGTCTTTTCCTGCGAAAACACAATACAGTATGGCCCAATTAATGCCTGATGGGTCCTCAAGTGACCTCTAATTGGTTATTGTGTTTATGATGGACGGCTTTCTTTGAGCACCTGCATTCTTGTCTGTCGTCTTCAGCGAAGATTGACTGAAAATACCACTTACTTAGTTGAACTGAAGCTGAGGAGGCTTGTGTGACCAATCTACAGTTCCCATGATTCTTAGTGGCAGCAAAAGAAAGCATTCAAGTCTACCTGGGGAGATCCTACATCCAAGTCAGAAACAACATATAAAAAAACATTTACAAAATGATGGCTAATGCTGTTTTTTTCTTTGATAGTATAAAAAAATAGAATATAAAAAAATAATTGTGAAATAAAACAACTAAAGAAAAGATTAAATTATTCACGAGTTTACCTGCATGCGATGTGACCATTAACCAACACCAGAAAACTGTGCACTGTTTATGTATTATCATTGAGACACTTTATAGTTTTTATTAATATTTTGAATCCGTTTTTGTTTTCCATTTTAATTTTACTTAAAGTTTTAGAAATGTTATTGTGTGCTATTGTCGTTTTTATTATTTTTTTATGTGTATAGTTTTTTAGTTTAGTATTCTATTTGTTTTAGTTTTTATTTATTTTAGTTAATCAAGTTCAAATAAATAAAAATTATATAGATTTTTATTTTAGTTAATATTTATTTTCATAATTCAAGTAAAGAATGGCTTTAATTTTAAATGACTTCAAGTTATAGTTTCAGTTTCAGGTTGTTGTTTTTTTGGAAATGTGAATGTTTTTAAATAATTAAAAATTACTTTAAAATCTCAGAGGGTGTTTCAAGTAAATATTTTATGTAAAATGGTTTTGGCGGATTAAAAAAAGTTTGTGAATCTTGGTTGTGGATTAGCATAAATACATTAGCTTTAAAAAAGTATGATACATGTATGTGTGATATATGAAATAATTAAGTATTTTAGCAAATTAATATTACTGAAATACAGGACTGAAAACTTTGCAAAATCATAGTTTATTTCCACCATCTTTCACGTAAACACACCAACGCAGGATTTATTGAGGATTTTTTTTTTAAAATATGAGTAAAGTACAACTTTACTTTCAGACTCCACTTGAAGTTTGCTATAAATCAATTAGTGCTAATGAGCTAATTGAAACATTAGTTCTATTAGCTCGTCAGTGCTAAAATTCTCTCTTTAGCCCTATTCGGACGGTAATTGTTTCTCATGTGGACGTAAGTGATTTTCGTCATTTACAGGGGTAGTCAGTGATTTAATTGTCATCCGAATACAAAATGTCGGTGTTTATTTCTCACCCCCCTCGTAAAAATCCCTGGCCGAATTATTACTGTTTTTAGACAAACACCAAGGTCGTGTGGTAATTCAATTAACGTCCGAATCCACATCTCTAAGTTTACGAGAATAAAATGAAGGAAATAATAAAAAAGTCGAAAATAAAGTATCGGGTAGGGTTAGGGTGTGTAGGGAGGGCTTTATTGTCCCAATAAGTTGGCATCCATTTAATAATTTGAATTAAAACTATAATTTACACTCAATACGTTGCTACTGTTTTATAATATACTACAATACTGAGGTGCAGATAATTGCCACTATTTGCAATAAGTAGTATGCAGAAAATCCTGCTATTTAACAACTGCAACTGCACATTTGCTGAGGGGTATGCAAGATCTTGGGTAGTGCCCCCCCCCCCCACACACACACACACACACCACACACACATCCCCGTGTGCACAGAAAACGTGCGTACGCTTTCCTTCAAGGCGTGGAATGTATAAATCGCAAATGAATCAATAAATCACAAAAAAAGGTTCTTGCATTTGTGCACAGCTGATTGGTTTCAGTTCTCCGTCTTGTAAATTATGCGTAATTAATGTCATTTGCATATAAAATAGCATCATATATATGTATATATCACAACACCGTGCCACCGGCGGTAGTTGGTCCATTACCACCGCGGTGGTAAAAATCTGCCACGGTCACAGCCCTAGGTACAGTCTTTGCCTGGCTTTCTTAACCTGTGTTTGAATGTGTGTAGTCCAAGTCAGGTCCTCTGAGATGTTTACACCGAGGTACTTGAAGCTACTCACCCTCTCCACAGGGGTCCCACTGATCATAAGAGGAGTGTAGGGCCGCTGCTGTCTCTTCCTGAAGTCTACAATCAGCTCTTTAGTTTTGCTCACGTTCAGAGAGAGACAGTTGTCCTGGCACCATGATGTAAGTCTCTCTACCTCATCCAACTTTCATGGAAAGAATTGGCAACTCACTTGCAGTTATGGAAGACAATTGAAGTGAATTGCAAGAGAGAAGCATCTTCCAAACTGGAGTAGGCCTTATAATAAGATATGTCCACACAGGTGAAAGGAAAAAAAACAAGTGTACAGGAATCATTTGTTGGCTTCGCTGCTGTGAAGGACACAACCGGTCAGGGCCTAGCAGAGAAACTGATTGAAGTGATTGAGAAGAGTTTAGGATTGGAAGAGGATTCAGAAAGGCATCCAAGCTTTAATCCTGGAGAAAAAACCTAGAGGCAATATTCATTCCTTGCTGCAGCCACAGCCTCAATCTCCTTTTATGTGATGCAGCATCTTCAAACAGAAAATATTTGATTTTCTTTGGCCCTCTTCAGAGATTGTATACAAACTTCTCATCGTCTGTCAAGAGATGAACATTCTGAAATAATTTGTGGAAATTACACGGAAGCCACTGAGTGACACCAGGTGGGAGGCTAAACTAGATTCTGTTAAAGCCTTGCGCTTTCAGCTTGGAGGAGCTCGGTGTAGCTTTTTAATGTAATTGTTGATACAGCTATCCGGGAACTTAGTGACAGGTTTAAAAATATTTGCCATGTCTCTGACAGATTTAGTTTTTTAATCAAGATGGAATCCATGACAAAAGAAAAACAGGAGCAATCTGCACTGAGGTGCACTTACAACTAGTGACATCTCAAGAGACATCATTCAGGAAATCTACCCTGAACAATGCCTGAAACGTTGTTTGACAAGCAATTCCTGTGACTGTTTGCCTCTTTATAATGTATCGCTTATTGTATTCCTCAATTGTAAGTCGCTTTGGATGAAAGCGTCTGCTAAAATGAATAAATGTACCCTGCAAGCCGAATTCTCAAAGGGCACAAAAAGCCATTGACAAGCTAAGCTTTATTCTGGAGGAATAGAAATATACAAATCATAACACAAGCTAAGTAACACTAGTAGTAGAGTACATAAAGTATATTTTCAAAGACAAAGAATTACAATAAGAAAAGAAAACATTGCGGGGGTGGGTCGTGCATTAATTGCACCCCTGGACATAACGAGCTGAGAGGATGAGGCAAGCGCCCAATAACCAGGTTGTGCTTGGTGGTGAGAACCTCAGTTAACATTTTTAACAAACAATGAAAAGGTTGTTGATAAAATTGACAATTTTTTTTTACTCCTTTAAAATGCTACAAAAAAAATTCTCAACAAATGTCATTTTTCAAATATTTTAAAAGCTTTATTAAAGACAATTTTCAAAGACTTGTTTTGGCACAATGGCGCCCCTATGCACTGCATATACTGCATACCCCATATTTGCGCCCCTGATTTAACATAGTGTAATAGAATCTATAGATATTTGCACTTCGTGTAAATAGCATCTATCGCTATTTTAAAATGTGTATTATAAACAGATATATACATAACAATATTGCGAATAGCGCGTCTATTTCCCTATTTTTAAACAGGAGGTTTAAATAATGAAATAATAAATATGACTATATATTATAAAATATGCTTGGCATAATAATACATTTTACAAAAGTATTTTTAAATACAATTTTACACAATAATAAGAATAATTTTGTAAAAAATTACAGCAGACAATCATGCGACTGGCCACGTGAGCAGCACGTTCCGGGTTCGTAGGATCACAGAACTCGCTCCTCCACTGAATAAATCGCCGTCCGAATCCATGAGTTTTATCACTGAGGTGATATGTAAATTTATTTTTACAGACGTCCATATGAGAAACAATTACCGTCCGAATCGGGCTTTTGTCTGGAAATGAAAAAGAGAGAAAAAACATGAAATTGCCCAGCGAACCCATTTTATTTTGTCCAACATCACTTACACACACATCATGTTGAAATGATGACTTTCCAAAAGGACTTCACCACAGCATGAGCCTCTTGTTAGAGCTTTACATCTTTCTCAAAGTTTCTCATGTTATGCTTCATTCTGAAAGTCGTGTGTTGATGAAGGAAAAGAGGGCCGGGGGAAGGAAAGAGAGACACAAAGTTTGGCAGGAGTCGCCATCTGAGACGATGAAGGGTGATGGCCAGACGTGAAGAGCAGATTACAGAGTGTCAAGAACTCCACTGGGACTCACACATTCCCAGTGTCTTCTCCCCCTCATCCCTCAAAGCCTTTCACCTATTCATCTTCCAGAAGGTGACAAATTGTCAACGGCAGCTACTGCTGTGGCCGGGAGCAGGCGGCCTCTCCCATCGGCTACAGAGCAGCTGTCTTCTTAGGCTTGATAAATGTGTCTGATTCCTCAAGCCAGCTATCTCTGTCACGTAGAGTGTTTTACCGGGCACCCGAGAGACAAGCTGTGATGTAACCAGTGTGGATCTCAAGTAAATCTCCACCTACTCATTCAGGGAAACTGTCTTTTGTAGTGAATGTGCTGTCTTAACTGCAGGCTCTTTTTACTTTGTTCAAGACTCCATTCAGCTGACTAAGTCCGGTTCTACGTAGATGCAAGAACAATTTATGTGTTAATAATCTTTACATTTATGCAAATTTATGACTACATTTATTAGACGTTTATGCTATTAAGTTTTTTTTATAAACCTGCCCATCTACAGCAAATTAGATGCAGCAGTTTAAATTAGTTGCAGTAAACATTTGAGTTTATAAGACCTTATATATTTAAAAAATATATTTTACCTAAAGGAAATATTTACAATTATGCTTTTAAGATATATAGTTACTATTTAATATGTTTAAAAACGTAAGTGTTATATATATATATATACTATACATACATACACATACAGGTGCATCTCAATAAATTAGAATGTTGTGGAAAAGTTCATTTATTTCAGTAATTCAACTAAAATGGTGAAACTCGTGTATTAAATAAATTCAATGCACACAGACTGAAGTAAACACAGACTGTTAAATGTGAGCCAAAATCATCACAATTAAAAGAACCAAAGACTTAAACTACTTCAGTCTGTGTGCATTGAACTTTTCCATGACATTCTAATTTATTGAGATGCATCTGTATATATACACACATGTATGTAGTATATGTGTGTACGTGTGTATGTATGTATGTATGTGTGTGTATGTTAGATGTAATATATTTTACATAAAATGTTATATTTAAAATGACTAACTCTTTCTTTCTATGAAAGAAATCAGTAAGAATCATAATTTTTCTTTCTGGCAGTTGACTGTTCTTGGCTTCTGTTGCAGTTCACATACCTGCACTCAGTTCTCACTGCTGGTCAGTGTCATAACCCAGCCTTTAACACACTCAACACATCAGAAACACAAACCATGAACGCATCGTCTACCCTCTCAAAAACAGACACATCACACACACACCAACACACACAGACTGGTCATCACACAAAACAGATGCTTGGATGGATTCTGCAGTTGAAAGGCTATGGAGCATCTAAAAAATTAATTTTACATTTCTTTATTAATTTTAAGTTTCCCATGTTGCAATGTCATTATGACAGTGCTGTGTGCCATTCAGAATTGAAATGCAAATACATTTTTACATTTCAGTTAAATTACAGAATTTAAATTCAGGCAGTAATATTAAAACTGAATGATATTCTACTGCAGTTGTAAATGATGCATGTCATTTTTTCAATAAACATGTTATTGTTACGAAAATGTACGGGGCATTACCAGAGATGATATTCTAATCACTATTTGAAATAACACCATCTGTCTGTCTATCTGTGCATGTATGTGTGTGTTGTAAAATATATTGGGGAAAAGTACTGTTGTTTTGGTGCAAAATATGGTTTCATTATAATATATATATTTGTGTTCATTGTTTTGACATTTAGAAAAATAGGGCACGCCTTATTAGTTAAAAAATGTACACACCAGAGAATTAATAGAACATTTAAAAGGAATGACTATTTATATTTTGTCTCAAAATATTAACTGTGTTGACTATCTTTGAAATGATTCTGTCATGTCATCCTGATTTAAAGTCAGTATTCTGTGGGTGCAGCCAATTCAAATTATGACAAATCTAATGAAATTCAATTCTGAATTTCACCTAACCTTGGATTTTGATTAGAGGTCCCAAAGCCGGCTAGTGATCAGTGACTCAGGGGTCAGGATTGTATCCCCGTCTCTCTCGATCTACAGGACTCATGATCTCAGCTACAGTGATGTTGTACAGAAAATAAATTCTAATTGTGTGTTGAAAACTAATCGAAATTCTGTTGAGACCTCAGGCTGAGTCCCAGCCCTGACGACTGTCGGCGACCTCCCCCCAGTGATGTTTCAGCACACCCTCCCTCTGGTTCCCCTATGTCCTCTACTGATACTCTACTGTGCCAGCGGTGTATTGTTTATAGCTGCTAGGACTTTAGCGTGTTAATTCCCTATGCCACTGGTCTTCTTACTTACCTGTGCAGCCCAGGATATGTTCAGTCTTTTATGGTAGCTTTTCAATTGTTATTCCACTATATACTTGTGCAAAGCTGGATGGTAAATAATTCTATCTCACAAACACTATTGCAGTGTTATTTGTAGTATCATTGAGATAATAGTTTTTGTTCATATTTTAAACTACATTATATTTTTTAGATTTTCTGGTTGCATTTTAAATATGCCTATGATTTTTATTAATTAATTTACTGTATGTGTATTCCAGTTTTAGTTATTTTACATTAAGTTAAACTAAATGAAAATGAGAAATGTTGCCCCGGAAACCAGCTGAACTAAAATGATATATAAAATAAAAAAAAAATATCTATAATATACACTCTTATAGAAGTGCTCCATCTCACCTGAAAACTCTCCATTGTAGTGAAATCACTAAATTAGATGCAACCATATACACCGCTGATGTACATCAGTCAAACAAAAAAATAAAAGTGCAAGCTGAGGTGGGAGGCTGAGCTCGAAGACTGATATCTTCTAACGATATACTGGCATAGTTTTCACGCATCGTAACATCATTTTTTGACATATTTGATATATACATTTGTTGATATATTTTGTGTATTCTTTCTCCTCTCTGTCTTTCTACATCAGTCAGGGAAACATATTCCTGTTTTTCATGTGCTCTCCTGCTGAAAAACATGACTGTATCTTGGGTTTTGGTTGTAGGCGTGTTTGTGAGTCATTATCAGACGGGTGAGGGCAGAAGAACAGACGGCACACAGACATCAGAGCACCAGGAACATCATGTGACCCAATCCTCACATTCAGGCAAGATACCTCACGAAGATTACAGTCTGATTTCTATATCCTATTAATAAAAACCCAAGATCTCATCGAGATCCATAGGCTGATATAATTGACCTTAACAACACAATTTGTGATTCTCAAAACTTTGATACAGCTACTGGATTAATTAAATGAATATTTAACCCCGAAATGTTAATTTGCCATCCAAGATGTAGAGAAGTTTGTTTCTTTATCGGAAAAGATTTGGGGAGATTTAACACTAAATAACTTGCTCACCAATAGATCCTCTGCAGTGAATGGGTGCCATCAGAATGAGAGTCCAAACAGCTGATAAAAACATCACAATAATCCACAAGTAATCCAGTTCATCATTGAACGGCTTGAAAAGCTGTGTGTTGCAAGAAACAATTTCCTTATTAAGATGAGTCCTCTATTCATTTCTCTATGAAGAGAAATAAGAGAGAAATAATTCACAGATCAAGCACCGTACAAGTGAAAACAGTCCTAAACAATTCTAAACTAATATATTGGTGGATTTTGATGTGAGAAGACAACAGAGGATGGACTTTTTTTACTGAAAGAAGTGTTATTATGGACCATGGACTCTCATTTCATGACAGTTTAAAGCTTTTTAAAGGATTACTTGTGATGTTTTTATCAGCTGTTTGGACTCTCATTGTGACGGCACCCATTCACTGCAGAGGAGCCATCGGTGAGCGAGTGATATAATGCTACAAATCTGTTCTGATGACAAAACGAACTCTAGGATCTAGGATGTTCTGAGGGTCCTTATATTTTCATTTTGGGTGAACTGTTTCTTTAAACTCTACACAGAAGTTCAGAAGTCGATCTGCAGGTGTTTGACTGCCTTTACACCTGCCCAACTCAAACACACTGATCTGTATAATTGGTTGGGTCTATTATTATGCCATTAACTGGTGGTACTAAACATTTATCTATCCATTATTCCTGCTGGGCATTTTAGGCTATTAGCATAATTAACAAAAGTGCTTATTAAATGAGTCACCTAATAGCCTCAAACTGATCTTTGACAGAATGTTGTCTTATTGCTGCATATACTAATTGGAGGCCTGGAACGACCGGACTGCTGGATAGACAGATTTGGTCTCATTCAGAGATGTTAAAAGCCTAATTATAATGCTAATTACAACAAAGAGATTCTAAAGTTTGTTTTACTGTAATGAAGAACTACTGAAAATGGCTTGCTTCGTATAAATGGCCGTTCAGCTTAAAATAGCAGTTGAAATTCATAAATTACAGTCTGAAATGTTGATAAATGATATGGCCTTCTTCAGAGGGCAGTTTAAGCTATGAAGGCTGACCACACTGCAGACAGCTGCCAAAAAACACTCAAGCGCAAGTTTACAACTTCCAAGTATAAAACTATTTATTGAAGGCAGTGAAAGGCGAATCTTGAAATCGGGGGGGGGGGGGGCACGAGTGTAAGTCCTGATGAACTGAACTGCTCAAGCTGAACAAATGGAAACACTCAGAGCCCTGGGAAGTGAGGTGTCTAGAGACGACTAAAATAGGTGCACCTGGAGTCCAAATTTCACTTGGTGCTACAATGAATAAAACATGGTCAGCTCTCTCCCTCGCTCTCTTTCTTCTCTCTCTTTCTCTTTGTTCCTTTCTCTCGGTTTCAGTTTCAATTCACTGAGCTTTATTGGCATGACAAATAACATTACATTTGGATTGCCACAGCGGTAGCAGACAAGCTTTTTAATAAAGAGCAGGGCCAAATAAATGATGAATTAGATTTAATGAAATACGCCACGTCAAGTAATGACTATAATAACAGAAAATGTATTATTTAACAAAGTGTAAAGAATAGACGTGTTTGGTTATGTGCTGTTCTTGAGATAATGGCACTCATATCAAAGTCATATCTTTTTAAGTTCAATTTACAGCCATCTTTGGAACTCCTAAGCAGCTATTTTCTGTGAACTGAAGAACTGGGGAAGGACAGGAATCTTAAAAGCATCAGGAATATATTAAAAAAAATGGTCAACAAAGGTATCGTACACTGTCGTTCAAAAGTTTGGGGTCAGTAAGATTTTTCATTGTTTTTTTGTTTATATATTTAAAAAATGTATTTGATCATAAATACAGTAAAAACAGTGATAGTATTACAACTTTTTCTGTTTTATGTGTTTTAAAATGTAATTAATTCTGGTGATGGCAAAAACTGAATTTTCAACATTATTACTCCAGTCTTCAGTGTCACATGATCCTTCAGAAATCATTGCAATATGCTGATTTGCTGCTCAAGAAACATTTCTCAGTATTATCAATATTGAAAAGAGTTTTTGCTGCTTAATTTGTGTGTGTGTGTGTAAACTGGGATACTTTTTTCAGGATTCTTTGATGAATAGAAAGTTCAGAAGAACAGTGTTTATTTATAAAAACGTGTAGAAATCTTTTCTATTATAAACACTTTTGATGAGTTTAATGAACGGTGATGTGAAATTTAGCTTAAATAATGCTAAAAACTAATTTAAGTTTGAATGTGCATTTATAAAGCTATTTAATATTTGTATAAGAACCTGGTGCGATTTCTCCTGTAGTTTAGCTTGTGTTGGCTTACATGCACATGCAAATCACTCTTGGATTCACACCAAACACCTTTAGGATATGGTCTTGGTTCAATTTCAAGTTGAACTATGGAATGGTTCAAATTAGGTGAGAATGCAATTTGATCCAACGAACCGAAGAACCGGCCAGTCTCTATAATGATCACTAGGGATGAGATAAGTTCATCGAAAATGTAATGTATAAATAAAACACCCAAGAGTGTTAGCAAAAAGTCTTATAATTGGATGTGGTTAAAAGCAAACTGATGGGTAAGTATTTGTATAGTAAAAGGATGCTGGCCATGCTTTCCTGTCCATGTGGCACTCGTCTGCCAGTCCAGTAGGTGGCAGAAATGCTGCTTTCTTCTTCTTCTGCTATTTTAATGGTGGTTGGCGAAACAACATTAAAAGGTGCATTTCTACCTCCTTAACTGCTTAAAAGAAGGGTGACCATACGTGCCATTTTTCCCGGACGCGTAGGCTACTTTAAAAACATTACATTACAAAGTTTAGCTCTAACCCTGATCAAACTCACCTACCTGTGATTTTCTAATGATCTTGAAGACGCTGATTAGCATGCTCAGGTGTGTTTGATTAGGGTTAGAGCTAAACTCTGCAGGAGTGGGCTAGATTTGAGGATGCCTGGCCTATTGTAACCCTCGAATCGAAACATTTTATGGTCCTATGCCTTCTGTTTTTAATTCCCACTCAAAACTGGTTAACTGAAAAATGACATCTTGAAAAATGAAATGCCAGTTTGCTTACATGTGAAAGGCAAAGAAAATGTCCAAAGAGAAAAACGTGAATGGCGATTCCATTCCTACTGCACCATACGGAAGGTTACTCTTTATTTTCTATTTTTCTAAAGTTCTTCTCCCCTTTGCAGTGTCTCTGGTCATACTAAGCTGCTTGTGTTGTCCTAGGGCATTAATGAAGGCTCAGTTTTCTTCATTGGTTCAGATTTGACTTTCATCAAGTTTTATGCCTACAGTCAGCCTCTTCCTCTTTCTTTATTGCTCGTTCTCAAATCTAAAAATAACCTTTCCATAGAAGACTTGATTCCCTGTGTCATTTTGAAGTTTTATGACCCTCGTTTGTGTTGTCAGTGGCAGCAATGTGAAATCAGATGTGATCCAATTTACATTCAAATCCCCTATTTCACTTGGAAATATGTCACATTATGGAAGTAAAATGGATTGTGAAGTGGCAACCCACATGGACTGAACCTATAAAATGTATTTTGGAAAAGATAGTAGATTTTTTTAAATGTTATTTGTTTGATATTTTGTTACATAATAATAATATATATATTTTTTTAATTTAGGATCACATCACAATGGATACAGATAGAATGAGAGTCCAAATAGCTGATAAAAACCCCACTAGTTATCCACACCACTCCAGTCCATCAGTTAACAGTGAAAAAGCTGCATGTTTATAAGAAACTAATTCATCATTAAGACTTTAAACCATGGCAAAAATAGGAGTTCTTTTTCCGTAATATCACTTTCTCCAGTGAAAAAGTCTCATCTGAATCAGGAGAGAAATATGCACAGATCAAGCAGTGTTTACAAGTGAAAACAGTCCAAAACAAAATACATGCATGGAGTCAAAACTTGACTTCTTCACTGGAGGAAGAGTTATTGTGGATTATGGCCAGAAGTGATGCATTAAAGTTAAAATGCCTTAATAATGAATTTGTTTCTTAAAAACACACAGCGTTTCACTTCACAAGTTGTTAATTGATGTACTGGAGTGGTGTGGATTACGGTGATGTTTTTATCAGCTGTTTGGACTCTCATTCTGACGGCACCCATTCACCCACTGGTGAGGAAATGATGTAATACATTTCTCCAAGTCTGTTCCGATGAAGAAACAAACTCATTTACATCTTGGATGGCCTGAGTGTGAGTACATTTTCAGTAAGTTTTCATGTATTACTTTATTTGTCTAAATACTTTTAGTGGGTACTCTATGCCGGAATATGTATTTTTTTCCCCCACCAAAACATCATTGACTGATAAGCTTCCTTTGTTGCCAGGCATATGCACATTTACAACTGGCATATTTTGCATGTATCCAGGGCACTGATTAAAACTCGAATTGCTGGGCTGAATAACATTGTCAGTGGTCTTTAGTCCACTGATAGACTTAATCTGTGTCCGTACGTGTGTATTATCAAGTGCTCCATTGATGGTATGATTATGCCAGTCAGAACTCAGCAGTGCATCTCTTATAGACTGTCCCAAATGGATCTCTCCTGGAGCGGAGCGGCTATTTCCATTATGCTACATTTGTATCTCACGCTATTATTGCTCAGATAGCACAGAAAGATGCAGTTCTGTTCTGGGTTTCTGTTATAGACCTTGATGGGTCTCCATTTACATTAATGGTGCCATTTTGCTGGATAAAAGCCTGCTCAGTTTGGCCTGTAGCTTAGAATGGTGGATCCTGGATCACTCGCTGTGTTTGCGAGGGTTTTAGAAAACACCTTTGCTTAATTTTTTTGTTGTGTTATTTTGGTGTTTATGCAAATAACCTGCACTTTAGAAAAAGGGAATTACATTTTATTCATATTTTTTTGGGGAAAATGTAGAATCCACATAAAAACATGTTACTAGTCCAAACTAGTATTTTGTTTTAATTTGTCATAAATTATTTTACAAAAAAAAAAAATTCACTGTTGACTATTTATTCAGTTTCAGAAATTGCTAGTTTATGCTTCTGAATTTCAAATGTACAGTCCTACCACACATATCTGATTGCTACATGAATAAATGAATTGGCTACTGTTATAGACTCATTGTTTTGTTGATTGCATGCTTTATTTATGCTGCTGTTGTTTGTTATTTGTTGTTGTGTCGTCTTTTTACTTAATGATGTTTGTTGATTGTCACTGATTGTGTGTTTAGGTCCATATGCTTCTATATACATTTTTGCATATACGATTTGCTTTGTCAGGTGTTCTCTTGAGGCAAAAATGTTGCCTTTCTTTATAAAGAATTTTCATTAAAAATGATTTTAAAATTGAAAATGTGCAATGAAAATTTGCTGAGCAATACAAATCGTCCCAACAATATTTTAGGCTAAATGTAAGATTTTTTTGGAATGATCAAATTTGTTTTTGCCCATTCATGTGTGTTTTTGTATGTTTTGAAAGTATTACAAGCAAAAATGTTCGAAACTGCACCAAATCTGACTGGTAAGTCAGTCATTGAATCATTGGTGAAGAATTTAGTTTTTTTTTTTTAAAGATACATTTTGCCTTGAATCCTGAATACATGGCTACAAATTACGTGGTGGCTGTTAATTTCCTCCTGATCCTGATGCCTTGATTAACTTTCTCAACAATTAAACTATAACAGTATATTCTTCAGCCATTTGCAAACATCCAAAAGATCTCAGCAGAGATCTTTGAGTGAACTTCTGCTCCTGAAAATACATATACACAGTTCCAGTAAAAAAAAAAAGCAATGTGTCAGATTCAGAGTGGTTTTTCCATCCGTCCCAAACCATCAACACACACTTGGGTCCATTAGGACACACATGTGCCGGTAATGCTGTGTTTGGCAGTGTGTTTAATATCTCATTTTTCCAGTATATGTCCATCAGCACATCTGCCTCTTTGATATAATTCCACAGCACGGATCTTCTTTAGCGACTGAAGTAACATCCTGTATGACCAAAACCGTCTCTCGTTCAATAACAGAAAGTGCCCGAGGGATCAAAATAACCACTCTGACCCTTCGGGACCCCAGCTGTGATGGCTTAAGGCCTTCTGATGACCTTCGAACGATTTGCCAGTAGCTCTTCTCCTGGCTGATGGTGACAGAGTGCTGTACCGCCACACAGTGCTGCATAATCTAATAGCGGGGCCAGTGCCGGCCGGCCCACGCTTACCCTCCGCTCACGCTCATATGAGGAGGGCTAATGTAATCTGTTCAAGCTGCTAGAATCAGCCGGTAATTAGATTTGTCTGTTCATGATGTGTATGTGGAGGACTGACTCATCTTTTCCTTGAATCTCTGCTGCACAGGAATGTGTCAGATTAACTCTCGGTTTGCCATTGAGCTTCTCAACTTGAGCAGTGGAACCGGAAAACACGCTGCTGTGAAGGTGAGGTGTCGCTTTTGTGGTTTTCCTTACTCTGTGATGATTTGCAACTGACCGTCCCAGTACACTTAAGAAATGGGACAAGGCCGCCCATCAGAGAACCTATACAGTGCTGAAGGGATGACATATTTTTGTTGGCCAAAACCTGGAAACGATGTAGCATTTTAGCACTTCCAGTTCCATCATCCTGAAGTCAATGGGTTTTTTATTGAATAGGCTTTTGGTTAAATGACTCAAATACACTTTAATTTGTTTTTAATTAAATACAACCCAGTGCTGGGTAAATATTGGACAGAACACATGCTGGGTTGTTTTCAACCAACAATTGGGTTAAATGTTTAACCCAACCGCTGGATCTAAACAACCCAATAACTGGGTTCATCCATATTTTACCCAGCGCTGGGTTGTATTTAACCCAGCATTTTTTAGAGTGTAGTTTGTGGTTATCATAGGCACAATATATTTTCATCTTTTATTCTACGACATCAAATAGTCCAGTTTTACAGCCTGGTTGTTGACAATCACACTCTTGCAAACTATTCTAACCCAAACCTTCACGGAAAATGTTTTAAGTATACACTGAAGGAGTTGTCGGATAGTGGTGACGTTAAAGTCTTGTGAATCTAGTTTAGTTCACTAATAGCCAGCTTTTTACTTCTGGTGTTTACTTACTTCATAAATTGACATTACTAGAATTCCCTGTGTAACGCTTCCCATCTGATGTTTTCTCATTGAAATAGCTTTAAGAAATCAGTTGTGTTTATTAGGGTTTTAAAGTTACATGTTATTAAACAAATGTTTATAGCATTTTTTTAAAAGTGTGTCGTGTGTAACCTTGATGGGTGTTACATAACCTTGACCTATATTTTATGACATTATGCAGCGTCTATATTGCTATTTACTTAGCTTATGGGGAAATGATTTGCTTGTTTAGCTAGCTTTCTACCACCTGTGTTTCTACAGTGCTTGTCAGTGTTTTATAAAAGCTCAAAACTGTTTATGGTAATTCAATAGGTTGGTATCTGTTAACAAAAAAAAAGTTTTCTCTGTAAATTTAGATTTAATGATATCAGTAAAACCTTATTCTACCATATTTTTTTTACTATAAAGTTTTGGCAACCACAGATGTTTTTTACTGTAAATTTAATGGATAGATGAATGGATTTATTTATTTATTTAAGAGTAGAAATTAAATTATAATATTGGAGGGAAAAGGGATTTTTCTAAATAATTGAATTGATTAATTTGCTGCTTTTGCAGTAAATAAGTTGTGTGTCTTCTATTATATGACAGGGTATTGCTAACACTAGACTCTGATATACATTGATGCCTTCCTACCGCTATATGAGAAGATACGGCAACATTTTTCACACAGCCAATTTGAAAAGAGATAATTCAGACCTTATATGTTCCCTTGGTGACACCTGCAGGAGGCAAGAATTGTATTTTTTTATTTTTTTTTGCAAGTGACATTATAAATCACAAATTTCATTTACATTATAGTAGATGTTTTGCCAGTGGGGGTCTTGTATTCGCCGAGCAACTTTGAGATGAATGGGATTGCTAAAGGATAGCTTTCTCCAGGCGTTCTAAACCTGCTTGGCTTATGATGTCCATGCAGTACCGCACAGATTCAAAAGGGGGCGCAAAACATCAGCAGAGACTGGCTCCTCACTGGAGCCTGAGAGTTAGGTTCTCGTTTAACCCATGATCAGATAATTAATGAAACCTAATAGGATGCCGTGAATCATTTCATTATGCTAAATGGAAGTCGAACAGATGGGATTGATTTTCCAACTTTTTTCGTGGTGAAGAAGTTTGCATGCTTCCGCATGTTTACTCCGCATGTTAAAGTAAGGAACTGAAAAAACCTCCGCTATTATAAATTGCTCATAATCCACTGGAGATGGTCTTAATGTTATGATATTTGTCTGCATCACCGGAGCCTTTGTGTGTGGGTGAGTGTATGATTCAGTAATTTTATAGCACATCTGTCGATGCGCAGTCTTTTCTAAAGCACTGCCTTGAACTCAATGCAGCGCACTTTCATGTGCATTTCATTCTCCAATTAGTCTCAATGACTTCACGTGTTTTTAAAAGGATCTTTTTGCGAAGGTCTCAGCTTTTAAAGGGCTAAAGTGAGATAAACCCTAGGATATTAATTTCAGTGTACTGGCCGGTCATGGAATCCGTATCTGCCGCACTTTTGTGCCAGCAGGCATTTAAAGTTTGCAGCAGGGCTTCATCTGGGACTTGATGACCTTCACAAACTGCATCAGAGGAGGCCTGACTCCAGCTGCAGAGACATTTCAAATTCAGCCATGTTCTGTGTCGGGGACATTTACTCTTACAAGGAGTAAGGGGCCCACGGTTTCTGTGGTTACATGGACCTTTGAAAATTTCAGGTCTTAAAAAACTAGTGCAAGATGTTGTTTTAAGTTGAGTGTGTTGAAAGTATGTTGAGGGCTTGATAAAATGCAGTGCCTGCAGTTATGAATACTATAACAGTTTAGCTCACTGCTCATTACATACAAAATTAAGTGGATCATTACTACTATGCATTGTGCATCTTTCAATTTATTTATATTTAAATCACACACACACACACACACACACACACACACACACACACACACACACAACACACACATTATGGTTTTAAATGTTTTTAATGAAGTCTCTTATTCTCACCAAGTCTGCATTTATTTGATAAAAAGTAGAGTAATACTGTAATGTTTTTAAATGTTATTACAATTCATTTAAATTCAAATAACCATTTTCTGTTTGAATTAATTTTAATATTTAAATAGAAATCAGTTAATTAGCATAGTCAATTAATATTTAATATAATGTACTATATTCCTGTGATGCAAAGCTGAATTTTCAGCATCATTAATGCAGTCTTCAGCGTCACATGATCCCTCAGAAATTATTCTAACATGCTGATTTATATATTAGATTTTATTTTATTTTATAAAAGTTATAATATAGTGTCTGAGCTGGATGAGAGCATATTTCTGAGTCTTCATAGAAATATTTCAAAACATTCACAAAGCTAACATACGTATTTATAGTCCTAAAACACTTAATTACAGGAATAATTACCAATAAAAAAATAACAGCACGACTAAGTGAGGAGTAACACGTCACCTGAAGCAAAACTCCTGTGAGAAAGTGTTTGTGTATTTGTGTTTTCTCCGTCTCAGCTTACAGAGTGCTCAAGTAAAGCTGTAGCTGCCGTCCGGCAAAAGTACAGCTCTGTTTGAAGCTTTATTAGAAAGGTATGCTTGTTCCCTCAAGTATAGTTTTACACACACACTCGCACACAGCGGTTGCTGGCGTGTGCAGCCGATCTTTCAGGAAAGAAATAACAGATGTGGCCACTTGTCTCTGTTAGCCACATCTCTCTTCAGGCCAATATACATTTCCAACTGACTGCTTTTAAGATAGTGACCTATTACGCTGACAGATATATTTTTCAAACATTGTCCAGACTTGTCAAAAGATTTCCACGAGGGAGAGTAATTTGTTTGTGAACAGTTTATAAGCAGCAGCAGTAACATTTCCTCTCAGAGCGTCTATTAGGGCTTCCAGTGTATGAATATGACTGCTGATGGATCTTATGCAGCAGTGAAGGACGCAGATAAGAGAATGTCAGAATGAAACAAAGCCAAGTGTCACTCCAGCCATAGGTCAACTCCAGCGAGTCACGCTGCCCTCTGCTGGCAAACACTTCATGTCAGGCCAACGCCATCACAGCACAATACAGTAAAAGTGGTGTGAATCACAACTATTCTGTCATAAGTAGCACAGGCATATTTGTAGCAATAGCCAACAATACAGTGTATGGGTCAAAATTATATTTTTTTATTTTATGCCAAAAATCATTAGGATATTAAATAAAGATCATATTCCATGAAAACATTTTGTAAATTTCATACCGTAAATATATCAAAAATTTTTTTTATTAGTAATATGCATTGCTAAGAACTTCATTTGGACAACTTTAAAGGCGATTTTCTCAATATTTAGATATTTTTTTTGCACCCTCAGGTTCCAGATTTTCAAATAGCTGTATCTCAGTCCTATCCTAACAAACCATACATCAATGGAAAGCTTATTTATTCAGCTTTCAGATGATGTATAAATCTCAATACACAGTTTTGTGGTCCAGGGTCACATATGTATGTATTTCACTATCGTTGGTCAGTAATTTCTTTTCTTTTCTTTTCTTTCTTATTTAGACATTAATACTTTTATTCAGCAATGCTGCTTTAAATTGCTCAAAAGTGACAGTGAAGACATGTATAATGTAATCTATCTATCTATCTAATCATTACAAGCAATGAGCAGTTTTGCTTTTTTTTTGTAAATTAACATATTAATTAGTTACCATTAAAGGGTTACTCCACCCCAAAATAAAAATGTTGTCATTAATCACTTAGCCACATGTCGTTCCAAACCCGTAAAAGCTTTGTTCGTCTTCGGAACACAATTTAAGAGTGCGCTGTTTGCATTCAGTGGATACTCTCCAAAATGGTGCTGCCGTGACGCGGAGGAGACAAATTGTTGAATAAAGTCATTATTTTTGCTTTCTTTGTGTATAAAAAGTATTCTCGTAGCTTCAAAACGTTACGATTGAACCACTGATGGCAGATGGACTATTCTGACGATGTCTTTCAGACTTTTCTGGGCCTTGACAGTGTTAACTGTTTGGCAGTCAATGGGACAGTCACAAGCCTCCCGGTTTTCATCCAAAATATCTTAAATTGTGTTCTGAAGACGAACAAAGCTTTTACAGGTTTGGAACGATATGTGGGTAAGTGATTAATGACAAATGTTTCATCTTGGGTTGGAGTAACCCTTTAAAATCCTACAGTGAGGTAAACCCTGTACTGTAATGCTTGTAATATTATCCCTGAATTATTTCCACATTATTTTCATCATAACATGTCTTTATTGCTAAATAAATTAAACAAACCAAATAGAATAAACTAAAGAGACTTCTCAATCTGATTCAGAAAGGCACATGCTGTTTTTAATTAATACCAGCGAAGGTGAGACATCAATCTATTTTAATACTGTTGTATTTTATAACAAACAAGCACGACTTTTTCTCTGTTAATATTAATATATTTTGTGACATGCATGATTGTGATGTACCTTCCCTGTTGTGTCTCCTCCTATACCTTATAGCATCTGTATCCTGTTTGAGGTATAATCATTTCACAATTCCCTCCACAAGTCATTAAACACTCCATGCTCCATTCATACATGCATAAAACTCCTTGAATCTTTAATAAATGAGCACCATTAATCTCCGCACCATCTTTAAAAGCAGAATTAAACTTTCATTTGTATTTTTCTTTGCTATGTGTCCGTTGAGCCCACAGCCTACTCTACTGCTTAAATATTAATCAGTGCTGAATCACACACTGTGGAGTGACTCTCGCTCTCTCTGTCTCTCTTTATGTGCACATCTGTCTCTAGCAGTTTTACTCTAAATACAGCAAAAGCACCATCCCCCTCTTCTCTCATTTGATGGTTTAGCATGGTTGATAGAGCGCTTGCCATGATTTGCATGATTTGCCCTTGTTCTTCCTCGACCTGCATTCCTACCAACCAATCTAGTTTTCGATGTTTGGTTTAGAGGTTAGTTTTAGGCTGAAGACTCTGGTTGGTCTGTTATCAACCTACAAGTTCCCTCTGACGTGTGGTATAGTCAGGTGCGTCGCTAGTGGGAGGAAAAGGGTGACAGAGTGCATAGGGCCCAGAGGTCTGGAGGGCCCACGATCGCCTGTCCACCGAGGCACCTGCACCCCCCCTCCCCCGAATGTGATTTCGAGGCACCTGCAACCCCCCTGAACTTGATTTCGAGGCACCAGCACCCCCCTGAATGTTATTTCGAGGGGGCCCCATAGCAAATTCGGTGCACAGGGCCCAGAATTCCTAGCGATGGCCCTGGGTATAGTTATTAGTTTTAGGATAAAGACTGTGTTTATATGTTAGGAATGTTGTTCCAAGAACTTGTCCTACTTGGTCACCATAAAGAACTATGATACACTGTAATTTGTCCCCCCGAAGTTGTAAATATGAGTATTGAAGTATGTTGTATAAGAAAATACGGTATCAGTCATTCGGCTTCAAAATTTCACATTTAATTCAATGTGTTACTTGCTATTTATTTGTAATTATTATTATTTTATAGTGAAATTGCTTCAAAGTAAATCCTATAGCATTTTTTTTGTTTACTTTTCAATTATGTTACACATTTGGACAAAAGTAAAAACGTGCAGGCAACTTTAAAGAATAAAGAAGAAATTCTAACATACAATTATAGAAAATAAATAATTTAGTAATATTTTTTTGGGAGTGGAAGTTTCAATGTAAAAAGTTTCAGCAGAAAATGAATGTAAATAATGCTAAACGGTGTATTTAAAAATACAATACATTTTACTGTAAAAATATTTTATTTATGAATAATTTTTATGTTTAAGGAAAAATCTCCTATAATTTCCAACATGAACTGTTTAGATTTTAATAGCTCGAATTGGTCATTATAGCCTATATTTTAAATTAAATGTACAAACAATTACAAACTCTTCTTTTAGATGTATAAATAAATGTAACGTTATAATTGAACGTCGTCAGAGCTTAAAATACAGACGCCTTACCGTAATGCTTTTAATATTGTCCCTTAAATTTTAGGGAAAAGTTCTGGTAAGAGCTGGCATTTTGTTTTTACCGTTTATTTACAAAAAAATTTTACATTACAGTACTCAGTTTAGAAACATTTTAGCATGTCGCACACCCACACATCTCTGCAATTATCATTCCTTATCTAATGCGAACTGTAATTAAGTTTCATTTAATTTAATGTCCTTCTTAATGGGCAATATCTCCCAAGTTTGAGTGTGCAGGTCCAGGCGGTCCCTCTCTCCGAGCAGCTCCGCCCCGCAGTCGAGGACAGAGACTGAAGACATGTGCTGAGAGAGAGACAGGCAGCGCGCTGTGGAGGCAGGACCGCTCGTCTATAGGTAGAAATGTCACTTCGCACATGTGAGAGCGTCGTCGGTCTGTGAGGAGCGGCAAGTTGTTGACGCGCAGAAGCGACATTTAAAGCGCCAACGGCATCAACTTTGCGCGTGATGCGGCGCGTGTGGGCTCAGCATCGCGTCTGTGAGAGCGCCACGAGACCGCAACCGAGATAACTTCCACACGGCAGTTGTTGTCAAGGAAGTCTAGGCTACTTTTTCCTCTCACTGACTGCTGATAAAGAAGACCGACTCGCTTCAGGTGGCTAGAGAGAGGAGACGCACGGACCGCGCGCGCGAGTGTGTGTGTGGAGTATCAGCAGGATTTTAGAGCGCGCACGTTCGCCTGAATGGATAGTAACGATCTGGCCACTTTTTACAAGTCTGAGAAAAGTTTTTGAAAGCCGCTGGAAGGAAGAATGGATGCGAAAAGCGAGCGGTATTGTAGTTTGACACGCAGCGCGACCGTCATGGAAACATCGCAAGCTATGGAGGTCGAGATGCTGGATGGATCCTCCGCGAGAAGTTCATTCGCTGAGCTTTGACTTGACTTTTATTCCTTCGCAGAAGAATGTGATGCGTGTGAATAAGACTCACCCACACGTGATCGTTCTTCTCAAGCGCACCTGCTATTATTAACCGAGCTTGTATTTTCTCCCCGTTTGCGTTGACATTATGGACAAGAACTCTATTGCGTATCAGATGGAGTTGACGCTTTTCATGGTCGTCCTCCTGTTTTGGGTCACCGTGTGTGCGGATGACAGTAAGATCATTTCAGACCGGTATGCTGTGTACTGGAACAGCACGAATCCCAGGTAAGAAACACCTCACTGCATCAGGGAGTGCATGAGAGTCCAGCCTTACCTGCTACTGCAGAGTCATGACTGGCAGCAGTTCTTTGAAACTATATTTATATTTATATAAATATACAGGTGATTCTTCAATTAGGGAAACTTGTGGCCCTCTAGGGAAAAATGGCTTTTTAAAACAACCATTATTCAAATTTTAACATATTATATATATATATATATTAAACATTGTCTCTTTAGTGACTTTTTCCTACTTTTAAATAGTTTAAAATATTTTAAATGTTGCATCTGCAACACTTTATGTACTTTAGGCTTTTCTTCTACCTAGACATTTTAATTTGTACTTTTCACTTTTCCCAAGAACATTAACAATTCAGTCTGTCATTCACGTCAAAGATTCAACATCAAAATACTGTCATTACATCTTGTTGAACAAATGAGTGTCCTCATTATTTTTCATAAATTTTAAAAACTAAATTAAAGGCAGTGAATGTTGTGCTTACTCATCATTTCTCCGCAAATGTAGAAATATAATTTCCATTACACATTATTTATGAAATAGACTGAAATCCAATTGAAAGCTGATCAGGCCATGCTCAGATTTTTATTGTAGTACATCTTTTATTATAGATAAACACAATTTTGAAGTTAGTCAAATGTATCCAATTGAACAATCACCAAATATAATTATTTTTTTTCTATGATCAGATCTGGTACAAGTTACGTAAAGTCACTTAACTCAGTCCGAAACATTCAAAGTCTTCCCTTTGAGTTTTTCATGTGTGATTTCACACAAGAAACAATGAAGATTTCAAAACACACACAAAAAGGCCTCAACTGGGCGCTGTTTTAACTACTTGTGTGTTCCATTTGAAAGTACTTATAGGGCTTCCCACAAAATCAGCCTCTCCATGAGCACATTGTAACTTTATGGCCTCATTTATTGCAAGCGTTCTGTTTGACACTGTTATGAGTTACTGAGGGAGATATGCTGAGTTATGTTGTGTGCCGTTGACAATCACCAAAATCATGCAAATGAATGCGTATTTTATATCTTGTCAGCTTTTAAAGACAGTTATTTTGTTTTCCATTCTTTCATCATGAATGTTCCTGATATGGGATCAGTACTCTAGACTTTTCATTTCATATCACCATATGGTTTAAATAATCTAAGATGAAGCGCTCCTTTCCTAACACCCCAGCACCCCTCACCAGAGCCCTCTCAGAGGCTGTTTCTGGCAGAGGACGGAGCTTTGTGTAACCACACAGTCAAACCAATACATTACATGCCACAGTTTTAACCAGTATGAGTGATTATTGAGAAGTCCACAGATGTCTGTTCACATCAGTAGTTCTGTGAAGTTTTTTTTAGCTTTAGATTTGTGCTTTGTGCTTGTATGGAACGGGTTTTGAGAAAAACAATAGGTTAGAAGTTAGGAATCAGAAGGTTATTTTACTTGCGTACCTTAATTTTTTTCCAGTTTACCTTAACAGAAAAAAACAAATAGTTTCTGCAACTGTGTATAAAAGTTTTTTTTTTTTTTTTTAACATAGTTTTAGTCTTTGAAATGTTTATGGGCTTGATTAAAAAATGGCTTATACATTATATATAATAATTTACAGTAATACATTTTGATATATATTATTATTTTTTTAAATATTTAAGTGTACAATTAAAATAATATATAAATTAGACCCCTCCATCCCCTAAAAAAAGCTAAATTCATTCACAAATCTGAAAGAATAAAGGTTAAAAAAAGGAACAAAAGTTTTCTGTTCCCGTATTCCATGTGTTGATACATTTAAAAAAAAAAAATTAAATGGTGATTACGGCATGTCTGGATAATTTTTTCTCTATTTTTCCACCTGTAAGTTTGTGTCTGCTGTGTTATGTCAGACCAGTGAAATGTTTGTTCAGCTAAACTGAAATGGGTCTTCCCTGTGTGTGTGTGTGTGTGTGTGTGTGTGTGTGTGTGTGTGTAGTGTGTGTGTGTGTGTGTGTGTGTGTGTGTGTGTGTGTGTGTGTGTGTGTGTGTGTGTGTGTGTGTGTGTGAGAGAGAGAGAGCTCAGGGAAAAGGCATCTCTATTATTAGGCTGTAGAGTGATTTAACCCATGCTATCGATTTTACCGGTCAGCCTGTAGATCTATGAGATATACGTATCAGATCTTCCAAGTTTGGATTTTCAGAAACCCAGAGCAGATGTGCATTGTAGCTCTGTGGATTGGGCTTGGTTGTTTGCAGCCCTGCGAAACTGAAATTAGAGTTCGCGGGCTTCATTTTGATCCGTGGTTTTCCTGCACGCCACCATAAAAGCCAGCGGTTCTGTCTGGTGTGGTTTGAATCAGGCCTCGACGGTTTGAGTCTGTTACGTGGCTCAATTAGGAGTGTGAGACTGAAATGACTTGTGCTAAATGACCCCAATCAGAGCATAAATAAATACACTGAAATACATTTCTGCTCGGTATGAGTTGAGCCCGGAGGTGTCGATTTAACCCTCGTGGCTTTACGGTGAGGTCTTACGAGGAGGCTGGTAGCTTAGAAGAAGCAGTTAGCGTGAAAAGTGAGTTTTTTCACGTTAGGGTACGCCATCATGCATATTGCCCGTGCAGAACTTTCAGACAGCTGTTCAGGTCTGAAGAGCGACAATTTTCTTCGAATAGTTTTAATGAATCCTTGCATTACTTTAGTTTAAGCCATTTAGCGGACATTCTTATCTGTAGCGACTTGGATTTTAATTTCATTAGTAAAAAAGCATATGGTATTCTCTTTTATGGATGCTTTGCTAAACATTGCAAAAGCATTTTATTTGTTTAATTTGATACATTTTTCCATTCATTAATGTTATCATTATTTTAAGTAAAAATTATTTTTAATTTTAATTAGCTAATTAAATAAAATATTTTATTGGATTTCTTGTTTGCCCTGTGCATGTACAAAAATATGCAATTTATTGTTTTTTTATGATGAATAAAGATTTTTAAACGCCTCTCTTTTAACATCCTGTTATGATATCCGTATGAGATGTTTTTTTAATCCACTATAATAAGAAGCAATTGTTCTTAAAGGGAAACTTTCTTCTTTTGTATGGTTTTGTTGTCTGGTGTCAGAGGACTCCTGTTTGAGGACAAGACACAGATATGCCTGTATGGATCCACATGGATTTGAGTCTCTTAGGGTCATTAACCTCTATTGTTGATTAGAATGCCTGAAATTAATGACTTCAAGCTTGACCTTGGCTGCTCGTGTCAAATGTCAGCTCCTGTAGGTGGCATTGCACCATGTTCTGCCCCAGTTTACGGATTTGTCCGCCATTTTGTGAACCCTCACACTTGCCTCTGGAATATGGTGCAAGCTGGAGACAAAAAATGGAGTATGGGGCTAATGCAGTCATACTACGACAACTTACCAGGAATATTTTTCTTTTTGTTTTGTTTTCTTTTATTTAATCTTAATTTGTTGATTTATCAACCGAGGCAGCATTTTGAAACTTGTATAAAATAATTTAGCTACTGTTGTAACAATGATCGAGTTTAGTGTTGAAAAATCCAAGTGCTAAATGTAGTTAAATATTTTATTTTAGTGACAAATTATCGTTATAATAAAGTCTGTTTTTCAGACACCGAATTTGTTTGCTCAAATAATAGTTTTGCATCAAAAAGCATGCTGAATATTTTTTTAATCCGTTTAATTTCTCTATTTTATCTCTCTGTGGCAAGTCATATACAGGTGTACCAGTGCCCAGTTTATTGTGCCTGACATTAATTGATTTTTCTGTTTTAAGCTGCACTTAGAGTTCAGTCAGCTTACACTTCTTTGTTTGTGCGTTCCTTCCGTATGTGTGTTTATAATTCATTTCAGGCAGCTGCAGGGTGGCAATTTACAGTCTACTTTCATCCAGACAGAAATACCTCAAATTTCACAATGCATGACTGAGTGTTTCTTCTGCTAGGACTGTGACCTGCCGTCCTGAGGGTCAAGGGAACAATTTTGCCTCTTTGTAGGAAAACACTCTGAGAGAAAACCCATTCCAACCACTGATTCGCCATCCGTCCCGTGACTTATTGCAACTTTAGCATGAGATCGGCGTTTTGTTTGGCGGTTTAATCAAATTAACTCATCCATTAAAGTGTCTAAATATAATCATTGTTTTTTCCCCAACGATCCTCGTCCATTAATACGCAGTTGCTACAGTGAGGGAAAGCACTTAAACTGACAGCGCTCCGGGCACAGTGAATTCGTTAGTTTGGAAATCAGATTACAGTGGGAATGCCGGTCAACTGTGTCCACTTGCTAAAACAACAGTGCGTCTTTTAAGATGGGTGCATGCAGTCACGCAGCCTCACTGGTGCTGCGTTTCTATGAGATTACGGGCTTCTTCAGTTGGGGAACTGTAGGGAGAAATTCAGTTACTGAGGTCTATAGGTCAGCGGTTGTTATAGCTATAATGCTTCCATTCTCTTTACAGCTGGACTTCAGATTCATCTGCTAATGATTATCAATGACAGAATGTTTCATGAAACCTTTTTTTCCCCCTAAATGAATGGACCGAAAGGGAACGGAGCCCTCGCCGGCAGTGAATAATGAAAATGGTCTAACGCCATATTGCATCAAAAGGCTCTATAATTAATGTTTAAAGTCACGGTGTGGTTACGGCCGTATGAAAAAAAATTGTAATCAGTAATCTAGGTTCAAAGTTGCGTAAAATAAAATGTCCTAGAATGAGCATCATCGCCATGTTTAATTTTCACCGTTAATCAAAGTTACATTACTGCAGGTTGAAATAAAACATCCCGCTGCTTCAGCCACTGAATGGTGGGAAACGGTTGTGCTTCTCTAAATTTGCATTGCAGGAGTAACATAACCCTCTCCGCCATTATCTGCACCGTCCTGCCCCCCACCCAACAAAATGACGGCTTACACATGAACACTTGCACAGATGTGACAAGCTATCCAAACACTTTTGTGAACAAACAGACAACAAAAACTAAATTCAAGGGTGGTGCTTATTAATGCATGTTTGTTTGTGTTTTAAAGCAAAATATTTGAAGTTATCGTTTGAGTAGTTTACTTGTTTAGCCAGGTTGTTTTTAAAACAATGATTTATTTAGCTTTCGTTCTTTTGTTTTAATGTATGTTTTAGTTTCTTTCGTCTGCTTTCAAAAAGACTTAAATCACTCAGCTCAGTCAGTACAAACTGTCTTATACTAAGCAGCAGCCGAAATGCTTTCGGTACAGGCGTCATGACGGTTAGTTTTCACACTTTCTTGCCGCAGACACAAACCAGAATTCATTCCCAGGACCTTACAGGGCACCTTATCACCCCTGCGTCCTCACCTCTTTGTGCGACAGTTTATTTTTGTCTGTTTTTATACCCAGCAACAGCCCCAATCACAACGTCACCCTGCCTTCTGTATTACTCATACATTTTAATGCCTGACCCACATTCACGTAGCACACTGGCAGTCACGTGCATCCAGGGAGCTCAAACTTGGTTTGAGGTAGGTGCTCTTTCATGGGTGGATCTTTCCCCTGACGGAAGAGAAAACGGATGATTTCAAAGCAGCGTTGCACACTGGCTTTGGTTAAAAATCAAATCTGAGGACTGGGTGTTTAGGTAAAGTCTTCTCGTTTTGCTTTCATCAGGGTGCCATTGAGTTCTCCGTCAAGTTAGCTCGGGACACTCCTCTCTCTCAGGACCAAGGCCTTTCTCATTTAGTCTACAGTATTTATGAGGCACAGAGTGTGTTTTTAAGTGACGTGAGATGCTCTCTCTATCACCAAACTACTTTCTCTTTATGTATTGTGGACCGAATTAGCTTTAATTTTTATTAATTTTTTTATTTAAAAAAGTATTTTTCTATTTTTTTGTAAATGTTATTATCACCCAGTAATGACTGCATGCATGATTTTTCGATTATTTTTTAATCGCATTCCTCAAAGTAATTTTTAAAACACCAGACATCGCATTGTTTCATTTGCTCATTAAACAAATGCGCTATTTGAATTAGTCTGGAACTGTAGTTTAGTTCTGTTGACCCACATAAAGTCGGCTCATTATGTCCATCCTCAAACCCTCATTTCTCTCCTCGAGTGAGTTTTATTTGGAAATGCACTCAGCTCTCTGCTTATTTTATGGCTCAATCCTAATTTGTGAAATGGTTTGTACAAAGTCCATTTGTACAGGAGGTTTATATTTGATAATGCTTAAAAAGCCTGACTTTAATCATCGGCACTATAACTGAAAATGAAAGTCATGTGCTATAAGCATAATAGAGTAGCAGAAAGAGAATTATGGGAAATACTTAACAGTACCATGCATTCTCTGTGGAAAAAAGTAAATAAAAAGTGCGAATTGGGAATTTTAAACAATTCCTTTTACTTATACGATATTATTGGCCCTTAATATAATCTAACAAAACAAGTTTCGGAGGTTAGAATTACACTCTGAATGTTGTGTCATTATGTGGACTATTCGGAGTACCATTTGAAAGCTTTATAGATTTAGTATGCTGCTGTTTTCTATTGAGTTTCTAAGAGATTTTTAAGCTCAAAATAGACTTTAAATCAACATGCTCCTGAGATCGTATTTCTTAATCGCTCTGAGAGATGCGATCATTTGAAGTTTTGAAATGTTTTTGAGGGCATAAGGTGTCAGATGTACACAGTCTGGATCGAGCAGTGCTGGTGAGAAGACTTTTGTACTATTCTGTGCGTCACAATTGTTATTTATTAGTTTTTCAAATGTATTTACTAATTTAAATAAAAATAATAGTAATTTTTTCCCGCACTAATAAATTAAATGACGGCAGTAATCATTAGCAAAGAGTTTTTGAAACACATATGCTGTATAAACATATATGTTTAAAGCTAAATTAAAATATATTTATCAAATATTGTGTGGGGCGCATGTGTGTTTTAAGTAAAATAATGCTGATCTCTACCGATTAAAATTCACATTTATGAAGAGCCTTTTAAAGTTATTTGACATATTTAAGTTTTATATACAGTAACATATATCAAGTGAAAGATATGTCCGCTTTCAATGTAATTCTTAAATATATTTTGTTATTTGACTTTATTTTTTATCTGCTGGGAAATTTTTTTACTCAAATCTTTTACTAAATGATAAATATCAGTAAGTTGTAAATTGCATTACCACATGGATTTTGGCAAAACCCGGCATGTGTCTCAACTAAAACCAAATTTGCATAAGTAATTAAATGAAGTTTATAGGAGAATGTGATTGCTGATCCTGCAGTCACCCGTGTGACTTTAATTTGATTTGAAAAACATTTTATTTAGACTGTTTTGCGTGTGACGCCATCTCCCTGTAGCCGAATTAGTGCTGATGTGTTCAGTTGATTCACCTGTTTTCACTTTGCAAATGTCTCTTTTCACCAACGTGGGTGTAAAGCCACTGAACACATGGTTCTGTCTTCAAGCGAGAGGGAGGAGCTGCTCACACGTCTCAGTAGGCCTTGACCTTCAAATAACTCTGTATTTCTAAAGGAAAAGAATAGGAGAGCATGTGAGAAGTGGAACATTGCCTCCTTAGTCATCTGGGAGTTTTCTCTCTTGAACTGCAGATACGTCAAACCCGTCACTCTTGAAGAACCAGACTAAATCCCTGTTATGCTGGAGGTGATGGTTTGGGAACAATTCATAAGGGAAAAAGGCCGAACCTTACCCTGAATAGCTGCTGCATGCCCACTGCTAGGGTTAGTGGGACAGTTTTTAAATGCATGGCTATACCATGCACTGCAAACTCAGCCGGCATCTGCTGGCTTAGACACGCTGTAGCTATACTTTGCTCCGACAGATCCTGCTCAGCATTTACTTAAAGCTAAATTTGGCATTTTTGTGCTACTTTGCAGTTATATTTTGGCCATAAAATAAGATATACGTTAAATTAACTGTATGGTCATGTAAAATCCAATATTAATTTAGCAAACAAAATTTTTTTTTATTTTTTTTGTTTTGTGTGTGCGTTTATATAATTTTTTTCCTTTTTTGTTTTCGGTGCAAATTTGTAAATTCCAGGAAATAAAAAAAAATCATTTTTTTTTCTTCACACAGTTAACATTGATATTATAATTAGGCATACATTAACACTGCATATTGTTTAATGTCAAATGTAGGCGGCTGTCCACACTGATGTTCAATAATTGAATGTGTCGTTGAGTAAGTACATATAGATTTATGGAGATATTATGAATGATATTACTGAATCCAAATCCGGTTTAATCCTTTTTGTTAGGACAATTTATGATCGATTGATTTCATTGTAGGAGCAAGTCAGAATTGAGACATTCCCATGCAGATTATATTATTCCAGTTTATGATAGTATTTACTTTTTAATGGTCATGCATTTGTACAGATATGCAGCTCAAAGAACAACGTAAACTGGCAGCTTGTATATTATTAGACGCTTTCAAAATGTTGCAGAGTGCGTTCTAACAGAGAAGGTACGGTAGTTTTTGCTACTGGAGAAGCACAATCATTTCAGAATTTGCTTTTAGTGACTAACTGGTGTTTTCTTAGTCAGGGTCAGGAGCGGGAGAGGACAAGCAGGTCAGTTTTGAGACCTTTTTCGCCCCGAGAACAAAGCCAATCACGCCTCCAACTGAAAACAAAATCAGTGGTATTTTAGAAGTCCTCTGATGACAGGGATCTGCTAGAGAGACTGTGGTAGAGATCTGCAGAAAGAATCGATCTTTCATGACAAAACTATTAAAAAAAAGTTATAATAGTGGGCTTATTTTTGAAGGTTCTTTTCTAGGCGTACACCTTAAAGTCTTTTAGGTTAAAACGAACCTTGTAGTAAAAATAACTGTAGTAAAATGTATCAGGAGTGATGTTTTTTTTTTTTTTTTGCACAGGTTGAAAAAAGCACGGTGCACAAAATATTATTTGACTTGCAACATCTACAGATCCAGATTAGAAAATGCGACACATTCCACAGAAGCAACCACTTTTTATGCCCCACTCGACATCTGCCACATACTATACGCTATGCTGTAAAAATAAAATAAACTTTCCCTCCCAAAGTGAAAAAAATCCCTGATGTTTGTTACACCTGTATGTTTGTTACAGTGATGATCAGTTCGTTTTCTCTGCTTGTTTGTGAAAGGCAAAGAGACGGAGGAAAACAGAGAGAGAGTGAATGCGTGCGGTACGGACTGTTCATGGTGCATGATGGGTATGATGATTGAACTGTGTGCGGGCGGCACCGCGTATGCCCGAAACGGCCTCAAAAATGCCTCGGCTGCCACCAAATGTAGGTTACTGTGACAGTCAAAGCAAAAAATTTAATTCTTGAGAGCCTGCAGTGAAGCGGTACTACCTTTTGGCCCTTGTGTTTTAATGTACATAGGAACTCTTGAATCTATAAAAAAAGACATCCTCTCTGGAAAATTGGTGATTAATATTGCTAAATACTAAGATTGCTAAAGTGCAATTGTATCAAATGTTTCAAGTGCTATGTTCTTGCATACACCGGGATGTAGGTGTTGTGAGGACCGTTGCATTTTAGTCATATAATTATTTTTTATATATATACACCACTGGAACTAAATGGTGGATTCGGCTTCAGTGGGTCAGTATGTTCAGTTCAGATTTCTGCTGAAAATAAGCGTCACATAAAACCCCATTGACAACCTCCTACAGAAGCTAGAGAAGTACTTACCTTGCACATTTCCACACCATATACAGTTCGTTATTTCACCGTGAGATGGCTAATCCCGACACAGGTGTGGTCACGGATTGATGTCTCACCTTTAGCGCTGAGAACGAGCCAGCTGCTGATCAGGACACAGGAAGATTACCTGGGCTGTGTTATGAGTTTAAACAGGATTAGCCGTTTCAACTCAGGTGCTATGCTAAAAGGATTAGGCCTATAGACTCCCTTCAACTGTGCTATTCCTGCATCCAATTGTGGTCAAAAACAAAGGTGCATTTGACACCCCGCACATTATTGTTGTCGACAAACATTTGGCCACACGTTCAGTGTTTGTTTTTTGAAGATTAAATACTTTGTAGCATCCCATTTTAATATGCTAACTACAAGACATTCATGAGTAGATTCTCCTGAAACACTGTGTCTCTGAGGCGCTATCAAAACAAACTCTGTTTGATTGCGAGTTTCGATCAGCCTGCCATAGCAACAGCGGCTCAGCCAATGGTGTAGGCTCGGGGCGGGGCTGTCGGTTATTTTGACCAATCAGAAACACGGGTAACTTGTTTGAAAACAGTTGTTATTTTCTGGAAATAAATTGTGTTTGGTGATGATGATTTCATGCTTCGGCTTTAACACACCCTGAACGACATTATATACGTTTTTTAATTAAACCGAATGAGTTTTTTTTTTAAAAACGTTTTGTACTTTGATGATGTGAATGTTTACCGTTGGTGTGTTTGGATGCGTCTTCGTGAATGAGACGGATTATCTGTGCCGTTCTCTGTTCACATGATGTTCTGGTTATGAGTATCACATGCATCATGTTCTGTGTGACAAGGCTTGATGATGGCTCGCAGGACTTTGGTCTGTTCAAGGCCAAACAGAGAGAAAATCCCAAGAGGGATGTGTTTTTAATCCAAGGATTTTGCCTTGAAAAGCCAAACTCCTCCAGAGGGCTTTGAGGTTCCTACTGAATCCCTCGGCTTCTCAGATTCGTCTCAAGAGCGAGGAAAGAAACTGCATGTCTGCTGATAAAGAAAGATTATTGTTGGAAATTAATTATTGTGTCATTTTATTGAAGTCTTGAATGAAACGCATTCTTGAAACATGTAGCACAACCAAAAACTCATCAAATCATTGGATAAATATTGCATAGGCTTTTTATGATTATTAAAATATGGAGTAGTGATTTTTTTTTTCTGATCGACCATTGTCACAAATCTTATGAATTGTGGTTACACTATTTTCATCATTGTGCTAATGATTATGTAGCATTTGATAGATTTGTGATAGTAATTTTTTTCTTCAACTTCTCTCTTTGGCTTTAGAGTTTAAATAAAGCGCTGCGTAACAATTAATATAATATTTTCCAAACTTCACGTTTTAGTACTAAAGCATCTCTAAATCATTTGTCTGACAGGAAAAGGGCAAGCTGGAGTTCATCAAAGCGGCCGGTTTTATGATAGGCCATACCTCAATTCTCTTTATGACTTTTACAACCATTTTGAATATCAAGCCTGAATGCTTAATTACTGTATTGATATTGATTTTATGGATGCATAATTGTCATTGTGTTGTAGTGCTGGGTTGATACAACATTTTTGATTTCGGTACAGTACCAGCCCGTTTATGCAATAGCAATAATACATGTATAACTCAATGCAAAAAAGACAGTAGAACATTGAATATGTGTTGTAGATTTGCATTTTATGTCAGTGGAGATATTCCTAAAATAATAAATTCACATATATGAAATTTAATTGATTTCAAGCTGGATAAGAATAACGGGAAAAAGCAACTATTTATTAATGCTATATAAAAGGAATGAAATGCATTTAAATTTTCAAATAAATCTCCAAAATATCCAGACAATTTTAATATTATACTGTTATTGAGCATTTAATTAATAGATTTGTATTAATATTGCTGACTTCTTTATTTCATAGTGTTATTTTTTCCCTCCTGTCTTTTCCTCAGTATCTGAATGCTTGTGTAAACTGAGATGTCTTCTATAAAATATTGAGTCACATTGTTAGTAATGATGAATCATTTTTAAATTCTGTAATCAATATTTTGAATTTTCAAATCATGCATTTGTTTTTTCCGCACTCTTAAGCATTAATTCTGTTTTCACACTTAACATCCCTCTGCCTTAAAAGAAGCACATGTTCATCAGATACCAAAGTGTGCAAAATTGTGTTATCATAGTATTGGCATATTGTTCATGTATTATATTTATTATTTTATTAAAAAAATGTTGTACCATGCAAATGTATCATCTCATGTAATTAGTGATACAGAAAAACATTGGAATTGGTTTATTCACTTCTTCATTAAACTTGCTGGGAAATGCATGAAACTTCTGAACGTAACCTTTCCTCATCTGTAGTTTGACCCAGATAGTTAATTATGATGGAGAATTCTCCTCAACGCTGAGGGCAGTCACAAGGTCAAATGAACGATCCATTTCTATCCGTTTTCTTCCAGATGTTTGGAGTTCAGTGACAATGGCAACAATCACAGGAGATTCAGTGTCATTAACCTCTTATTCCATCTCCATTAACCCTCCGGTGGAAGACAAAAACTTAACCAAACACATCAGTGAGACACATAATCTGTCTATATTGCTGTCAGTTCCTAATGTCTTATTTTTGGGTCACGCAGATGTGCTGTTTCAGTGTGTGTGTGTGTGTGTGTGTGTGTGTAAGAATATTGTCAACACTGATAGCTCTATTTCTAAATAAGTAACTCCATCCTAAGGAAAAATGTGTGACCTCTTGCGTGGCTGATTTGGAATGTTCTTCCACATAGACAAATAGGAGATGCAAGAAGTACGATACTCTAAAAAGAATAAGTATACACAGCGCGTTGAATAAAATGGTCTTATTGTTTAAAAAACACACGTGCAGAATTATTACAAATATTGACGATATCATGTGAATGGTGGATATTAAAATTCTATGCTATTATGTCAAATAAAAAAAAATACATTTAAAAAATGAATACGATTTTTTTTGCATATTCAAGACTGCATTTATCAAATGATCAGTGTTTTTAAAAAATAACTTTTAGTGAGTGTTAGATGAGGGCAGATGGACATTTAAAATTGAGCATGCAGAATTAAATATCCAGTATAGATTGATATATATCCAATATCAACTGATTCTGATAAATTAAAAAAACTGATAACTTACACTGCCATTCAAAAGTTTGAGGTTGGTAAGACTTTTCAAAAAATGTTTTTTAAAAGAAGTCTCTTATGCTTACTAAGGCTGAATTTATTTCATCAAAAATACAGTGAAAGATTAAAGGGTTAGTTCACCTAAAAATGAATATTCTGACATTAATTACTCACCTTCATGTCATTCCAAACCCGTAAGACCTCTGTTCATCTTTGAATACGAATTAAGATATTTTTGATAAAATCCGAGATCTCCCAGACCCTGCATAGACAGCAAGGCTAATACCAAGATCAAGGTCCAGAATCGTAGCAAGGACATCAGTAAAATAGTCCATGTGACATAAAGGGTTCAACTGTAATTTTACGAAGCTACGAGAATACTTTTTGTGCGCAAAGAAAATGTGCGCAAAATGTGTAGCGATGACCTTGCTACATTTCTGGACCTTGATCATGGTAGTAACCTTGCTGTCCATTTAATATTGTGAAATAACTATGTAAAATAACTATATTTTAGAATGTAAATTATTCTTGTGTTTCAAAGGCGAATTTTCAGCATCAGTACTCCAATCCTCATTATCATATTATCCTTCAGAAATCATTCTAATATGTTAATGTGATGCTCAAGAAACATTTCTTATTGTTATCAATTGTTGAAAACAGTTGTGCTGCTTAAAAGTTTTGTGGAAACCTTGATACATTTTTTGGGGGATTCTTCAATGAATATAACATTTAGAAGAACAGCATTTATTTGAAATGTGAAAGTCTTTACTGTCAATTTTGACTAATTTAATGCATACTTGCTGAATAAATGTATTAATTTCTTTCCAAAAACAAATTTGATCCAAACTTTTGAATGGTAGTGTATACAGAATGTTTTAAATAGAGTAGGTACTATTCAAAAAAATATTGAATGATTGAATATTATAATTTATCCAGCTAAAGAAGAAATCATAGATTCATTTCACTGAGCTCATACAATGCATTCTGGGGAAGAATACATGCAATTCTGTCTGAGAGCCCGTCAAAAAAGAGGCAGCCTGGGACGCCTTAAAATGCTAACTAGAATTTGGAAGAGCAGTGCGTGCTGATGGCATCTCTTCTGCTCTGTTTTCTGCTTCCTTACTGCATCATTAGCTCATCTCTTTGTCCTTCATCTGTTCCACATGTCTGGCTGTTGGTCTTCGATGGCTCTGCATGTCAACGCACCACGGTCAGCAGGATTAACTGGTTCCTCTCCATTAGAGAGCCTCCCATTCGGACACACCAAGAATATGACATTTTCCATTCCTGTATGCTATCCAGATCAAATCACGACAGCTAGCAATAAAAAAAAAACACACATGTAGTATAATGCACTTCATTACCAAGCGCTCTGCGAAAATGTCTTTTTACCTCATGTCACGGTCACAGGACTCTTTTTTTTTTTTTTTTTTTTAAACCTGTAGCCAGTGGTCAAAGAATCCGTTTGCTCACTAGGCAGCGGAGCACTTAGGGCTTTTCAAAAGCCACTGCCGTACACTGCTGCTTCTGCTTGGGTCGAGGAAAGAGGGAATTTCATGGGTCATTACCATGGTTCATCACCACGCCTATCGCTAAGGACTTTTCAAGATGTGATCTCGGTGGGCCTGCATTTGATGGTCTAAAAAGAAAGAGTATTTGGGGCCTCGCCTGGATGTGGGTGGGGCGGGGGGGATTTCAGGGCACTGAACTGCCTGCCCTGGAGGGAGACCAAGAGTCGAGCGGTGACTCACGGTGCGCTGAGTGATCTAAACGTCCAGAGGACTGGAAAGGTGAGAGGTCTTTCGAACAGAAAGGAGTTGATCTTTCGGTAACCTCTCGGTGACATCTGGAGATCCGAAACTTCAGTTACAAGACCCGAGGGTTTGCGCCTGGAGAGTGGACACGTTTGATGCCCTCGGAAGAGTGTCAGGCTCATCCTGGTTTTGATCCCTTCCAGTCTCCCTTTCTAAGTGCTAGTAGGTGCTGACCGAGGCCGTTTTAATCTGTCTGCAGAATGGGCAATTAGGAAATCCTCGGAAGCACCGGGCCACTGAGCCCTTTATTGAGGAGCTCACTCCACACACAGGGATTAAATCAGCAGAGAGAGACTCCGCTGCAAGAGTCTTTTCTGCCACATTAGCTTTTACAAAAGGGATTTCGAAGGTCTAGGAACAACAGCCCCCTCCTTCGCTCCTTCCTCCGCCAGAGTTCGGCCGCCGCAATTAACCGGAGTTCCCATAGAAGGTGCGTTCGTGGGGCCGGTCAGTACGAGGGCCCCCATGTCTCCTGCACTACGCCCATCAGAGCTATAATTAAACTTGAGACAACTCTCAGGACCGCAGAGATGATGGGGGGCTAAAGGCGCTTTGTTCGAGGCCTTTTTGGAGGAAATCAAGCCTTGTTAGTTGAACCATTCTGCATGACCGATCAGCTTCAACAGACTATGGGTTCGAGATGGGCTTTGTGTGCCGGAGAAGGGGGTGGCATCAATAAAATGCATTGAGTACTACTCGGATGACTTCAAAAGCCAGTGGCTCAAACCGGCCTGCATCTAAGCTGACGGATATAGAAGACTAGACTTTCGATTGTTATTTAAATGACACTTGAATAGAGTCTGTTTGCCTTGAAAAAAGCAACTGTGCTTTAAGACATCACGGCACCTGAAAAAGGCTAATGCATATTTACCGGTCGGTTCAGGACTGAGATATTGCTGTACTACATGCTGTTTTTCAATATGTTTACTGTGTCGGAAACGAAAAGAGACATATTTTATCCATTAGACAAACTTTATTAAATCCGGAAGCACTCAGGGGAACATAGCAGAGGGATTATTGCTCTTTTAGAAGCGACTAGTTTTGTATTACCATATATTGCCTCTTTAGCCATTCTGAAACTCATTCCTGGCTTTGCCGGTGTTTGCACTATGCAGAATGCTGGCCTCTGCAGTACCGGCTTGGGTCGCGATGGCACAGAGTACCAGGCTTGTTAATGCTGCCCTTAATCCCTGCCTCTCAGGGGGCCCTTTACCCAACACCCACTCTCTTCTCCGCTCAAGAGCCCTGGACAGTGGGCGACACTTTCACTGTGGAATGGCCTCGGGGTATCATTCTGGTCACAATAACATCGCCGCACTGAGTTATAGCACAACTGTTAAACACCGGCTTTTGCTCATCTGATATCTGACAGAAAACTTGAGACACTCGTGAGAGATAGAAAACACTCTAGAGTTTTACTGGTATTACTTTGTGGTTGGCAGAGTTTTTAATGACCGATGCAGAGAACTGGAGAGCAGGGTGACTGATGGCCTTGTTGTGCCTGCAGAACGAATTTGGAACAAAAGCTTCGCAGAACAAATTGAACGCCTGTCAATTTGTGTCCCGCCCCTTGGATGTTTATTTATTAAATATTCTGGCTTGATTGTGTGGCCAGCAGTGTTAGAAAGTAACTAGTTACATGTAACACAATTACGTAATTTAATTACTAAATAAATGTAATTGTAACAGTTAATTAAATTACAATTACTTTTGAAAATTATAACTATTACAAAGGGGGTTACATCAGATTTTTTTTCACCCACACACACTCACATATAGATGTAATTGATTTCTTTAATAAATGTAATTTCTTCTCTCAAAAATATGAGATACCAATGTTTCAGAAGTTTAGGACACTTATTTGACAACTGTTTTATTTCCTATTTGGGTTTATGTATATGCTTTATTTTTTTAAGATTCACTTTTTCTTTGTTAGATGCCAGTGTTTCCTGTTATTGTCCTTGTTATGATTTTAAAACTGTATTAAGCTTCAGAAAGATCTCAAAGTAAAAAGAGGTGCTAAAGTCTGATTTTATGGTGTCTGTACTTTAAAATTAAATGATTATAACCTTAATTCAAGTGTTGAGTTCTAATATGTGGCCCTGGACCACAAAACCAGTTGCTGGAGTATATTTGTAGCAATAGCCCAAAATACATTGTATGGGTCAAAATTATACATTTTTCTTTTATGCCAAAAATCATTAGGATATTAAGTAAAGATCATGTTCTATGAAGATATTTTGTAAGTTTCCTACCATAAATATATCAAAACGTAATTTTTGATTAGTAATATGCATTGCTAAGAACTTCATTTGGACAACTTTAAAGGTGATTTATTTCAATATTTAGATTTTTTTCGCACCCTCAGATTTCAAATTTTCAAATAGTTGTATCTCAGACAAATATTGTCCTATCCGAACAGACATACATAAATGGAAAGCTTAATTATTCAGCTTTCAGATTATGTATACATTTTTATTTCGATAAATTGGCACTTATGACTGGTTTAGTGGTCACATGTAAGGTTAACCCTGCCTGGTTAAAATGTTTGAAAATGATTTGTCTTTTACATAAGACATTTAGAAAAGTAATCAGATGCAATCAGTCACATGATGTTAATAAAGTAATTGAAATAGTTACACTACTTAATACATTTTAAATAGGGTAATTCATAATCCGTAACCTATTACATTTCCAAAGTACCCTTCCCAACACTGGTGGCAGGTGAAAATGAAGTATTCTTAGCTTTGTTTAACATGTTTTGCGTAGTTTTTCTCCACCAAAAGCAGACTAGACGTTTTGACAGGAATTTTGGTCCTGTGATAGAAAAGTTATATTCTGTTGCCTCTTCATCATCTAAAATCAGCATTGATAAGAAATGATACAACTTTTTGTTTGGATTGGTGGACAAAAATCCCCTTAAGCCATCTGTGCGCGGGAAACTTTTTGTACGTTGTGAACTTCTGATTACAGTTCGGACCTGAACACACAAAACGAATGCTTTGATTATTGGTTACTTAGACAAAAACTCATATCTGGGAACACGGTGACCCTTCCGCAAACTCCATGTTATGATATTACCGCACTCCAGAAAAAGACTCCTCTCTAATGAAAAACAAACAACGCTCTCTTTATTGTCTTTTGCCGGCCTGTGATTTGATATACATTGTTTAATTTCTGTCGAGTAATATAGTGTGTACTCATGAAATGGAAGCATTTTTAGTACCCGAAGACTGTTCATTATGGATGACTTCAGTTCGCTGCATGTAGCCTTTTCATAAATCATTTAAAACCAAAGAATAACTGTTGTTCATATCTTTCCCTACCCGCAGGGAATGAGACCTAGTTACACACGGGTTCGAGCTATTTGGATCCGAGTAGAAAAAGAAATGGAATGAATTATGCCGTGCATTTATGTAATGGCACTTTTAAAGACATGCTTTCCTGATCAAAAAGAGCCGGTTCGACACAGCCTCCGGCCTCCCAGTACATTAAAACCATTACACTGTCAGATACGGAACCACATGCCAGTGATTGATAAGTGTTGCTTACAGTAAACACGTGTATGTACAATGTATCATTCAAACGGGGCCCCACATCTTTCAAGCTCTTTTCGGTGGAGGAGGGTGTTGGGAATCTGAAACATGATATTCCAGCTCAGAGCTTTCGTCACTCTGTGCTTACCCTTGGCCAGAAATCATTCAGGACTTTGGCGGTGTAAATTCCCACCACTGTAACCCAAGGCTAGCACCGAATTCGTCGACATGCATTAGACAGGTAGCCATCAGCCCCGGACCACGTTTCCTCTCTTTTGGGGGTTTCTCTGTTGCTCACTGTAGCACTTGGAGGTAGTCTTCATTACAAAAAAGAACATATTGCTTATTGAGACTAAATTGGGGTAAAAAAAATTTAATTCTGCCCCTTTCTCCTGCACTTGGTCAGAACTCCCATATACCACTTTTGGCCTCTGTAGTACCAGTCTCTCTGATAGCCCATCTCCTGGTAGAGAACACACTTTCTCATGTATCACGGCCTGCTGTGGGTATTTTCTCAGGAAAATCACAGCTGTGTGTGTGAGACTGGATGTGTGTGCATGTGTTAGAATGTGTAATGCGTGTGTTTTTCAAGACGTCAGTTATTTAAAGACACATGCGCTGACTGATATCAATCAGTTTTCTGATATTGAGGTTTTAGTGAATCAAGTTCTAAAGTGGTAAGATTATAATTACTACAAACGCTTAACATTTTTTAAAGGTCTTCCAAAGCACCTTTTAATATGTTAAAGAATATATATTTATATGTATTTTTTTTCAAAATATTTGCTACATTTACAATATAAAGGCCTTTTCACAAGTCAGATGCAACGAAGTATGACTTAAATATTTTCATGTGTTTGTAGAGTTGCATTGTTTCAATTTTTGTGTGTTGTAAAATTTGTCTGGGTGCCTTAATAGCCAATAAACTGATTGATTCCCATTGAGCTTCCTCGTGAAAAAATATTCTACTTTGTTGAACACTGTACAGAATGAGAATCTTTTCTGTTTGTTGTAAGTCATTAACTAGAAAGCCCATCTTGACTGGCCTATCAGACACATGACCTCGTACACAGTAAATGCATAATCGCCGCTTAATACTACCACAATCCTCTGTTTATGAAACGATTTCCTCCGCAAGAGTCCATCTCCTCTGATTTCTTTTTACCTTGGCTTAAACCCACCTAGTTCTTCCTTTCTTTTCTCCATTTTTTTGGGGCGGCCGTACGAGCGGGGCAGAGGACGATGGTAAAGGCAGAGCAATAACAGGAGAGTTAATGGGATTATGCAAATGAGAGCGCTCTTAAAGGGCCCATTTGAAGTGTTTAATGGAGATTATGGAAATGGTTCACTGGCTTCAGCGTTTGGAGTGGAAATGAAAGGCGGTGGAAAGGTTTTGGGAGGAGGTTTGGTGAGGAGGGGACACAAATAAATAAATAAATCCAATGGGCCTGCTTGTCAGCATTGTGGGAGGAGAAGGCAGGATGGATTGAGGGATGATCCGACCAGGAGGAGGAGATGGAGTGGAGAGAGCGAGATATTTGCTTGGCTCGAAGGTTATTATGCTCTTTTTGCGGTTTGGGGCAGAGGTTCAGTTTGCTCTCTGATTTAATGTTAATGTTACAAACTCATGAAAGTTTGGAAGCGCAGTCATAGACCACTCTCCCCAAGAAGCGCGCTTCATGCTGGGGAAATTGCGGTTCTAAACTTGGAATCAATCACAAAAGTGCAGACGATGTTGGAGACCCTTCTGTGAAACTGGATGTAGAATTTGTGCTTGGATCTTTAGTCATGTCCAGGAAAAAAAATCCTGAATGGAGGGTTTATAACTGAGACTTTAGAGAGGTGTTTTTTCCTCTTTAGTCCCGTCCAGCCACATGTTTGACTAAAGACATTAAATCTGGTCCACAACGCAGCTTATTCTGCCCAAGAACTCCCCAATTAGACAAGAAGAGACTGTTATTTACACTGACCAACTGCAGTTTTTTATGAAGGAGGCAGGTTTTTCTGAAACAGATTATAATAATAGACCTGTCTGAAAAAAAATCATTAAAATAATGGTTCTACTCAAAAAACAAAGGAATTTACAGTTCTGTTCATCTAGATAGTTTGCTGCAAAGTGCATTTACCTGGACCCCGAACTTTTGTAAAACCAGCCAATCAGATTAGAGCTTCACTAAAAAAAGGTGTAGGATTTGCTTTGATGCAATTACTCAGAAATGGCTAGTAAATTTCACAAAAAATAACGGCAAGTAACAGAGTGAAATTTGAAGCAGAAAGACTGAAAAGCATCGGTGAAACAAATTTTTATAAAAGTTTTGTTTTGCCTTTATTTTTTTTATGAAGTATGACATGCTGAATACGAAAATCACATTACTTTTGTGTATCATTAATGTTGCTTATGAAAACTAAAACTATAGCTTATTAAAGCTATTCTGTTATTACTCATGCATAACAAAATGGCATTGTACATGCATAATGCTGTTAACAACAGTTTAACATAAACAGCTACCAAAAGTGAGTCAGAAATTCAGAAGTGTACGCTGGATGATTTTGGTCTTTAATGACTAGTCCCACAATTTCCCCAGAATATTGCAGAATGTAATAGAAACTTGTAGAATGTTCCCATCCTTGAAACAAAAAAAAGCTAATATGTCATAAGTAATGATAGAATTTCAAAAATGTACCTGACTTAATCTTTCATTCAAATATCAAAGCTATGTGAAAATAAATTGATGAGTCATATTGAGTGTATGGGGCGATCTGCATGTAAAATGACGAATGGCATATTTATAATGACGTGCATTTACTTAGTCGTTTGCTTGAGCAAACTCAATTAACAAACTGCCCTACTTTACATTGTTTTTCAATTCCGGATCAGTTTCACATGGGACCTTTGTGAACGGACAGTGATAAATGTACACGCAGCAAATGTGGAAACATAGTCGACCCTTGCGTATATGTGTACATTTATTACTTAATAAAGTAATTATGAAAACTCCCTGAATGTTTTATTTCCCACACAGATACGCAGGATTTGGCCTTGTTAGTTAAAGCTGTCCCTCTGTGTTTTTTTTTCAACAAAAATGGCTTCCAAAGTAAGCACCCCTGTGGCTAACATATTTTAATGCTGGAAAAGCTGACTCAGTATTTGTGTGTATTTTCTACAGAGCCTCGGCCCTGAGAGCAAATAAACCTACCTGATCTCGGTCCATTGCTCATTGAACTAAGCGAGCAGAAGCAATTGAACATGCTGCACATTTGAGACTAATTTTCCCTGCCTTTAATTAAAGGGGCTCCCACACATTGCATGGCTCGGCTGTTTGAGCTCAGGATTTAATTGCCATAAGACACTTCAATAAACTGCAAGGGCTGAAACTATTAGAATGGACACTTTTACTTTTGCCGTTTTGTGTTGGAACGATTATACATTGGGCTGTTTGATAAACTCAGAAATGAGGAGCACGTTACAAGCTGCCTCGCTGGGCTAATTCCTCATTTAGCTGGAAATTACTGTCCATGTTCAATTTACACATTCTATGTAGATATATCTCTCTTGCTGTATGTTAACTGCTCGCTTTAATGGCATGCAGTAACTGTATATTAGCAGAGCTGAATTTCCCTCGTCATATTTTATTAACGGCAGAGAGTGCTAATGCTTCTTTATTGCAGAATTGCACTTAAGGAAAGTTAGCAAATATATTAGCAACTCAACTCAATGTTTGCAAACACTCTACTACTGATCTGATCTTTCAATTAAGACATGCATAAATAAATTCAGAATGATAAAAATAAATTAATATTCAAGTCTTTTTTGTGATGTCACAAGCAGTCACGACTGACCTCACCACTGTTATACACAAACTGGCACCCATCGAACCATAGTAATTACTCTGTTCCTATACTTGCATCGCATGTCAGGAGGCAGAACACCACATGTCCTGTGTCCGGTGAAAATACCCTTGGAAAGCTGTCAAGCATTTTATTATGTGTTACTGCACTGCTGGTTCCGTAATTAAAGTTTACAGCGGTGTTTAGGAGTGCATGTATATTGTAAACTCTCCGAGCAGTGATTTGGCTCCACACAGGTTCAGATGTTTGGAAGTGCTGCGTTTAATGTAGAAGAAAGCTCATTAGAGGGCAGTGCATGTATCTTTACTACTAGACCGGCTGAAATCTGTTCATTATTTAAGAGGATGCATTATTTAAACACTATCTGCTGCGGTGCAGTGCGATGCTGAAGAGGAAGATTTGTTTTTATGAATGATTATCGTCCACGTAAGCGTTCATTGTAAATACATTGCAGTTTTTTTCTTCGCAAAAATACAAATAACCTGTTTTTGATTCTTCATTCATTTTTATGGCTGAAACATTGTTTATTTTGTATTAATGTCTGTTTGTAAAGTGTTTGGAAGTAGCAAAACTGAGTATTCGCAATTTTGTTATTTTATAACGAAATTTTATAACTGCTGTTTTTGATGATTTTTTCACCACATTATTTTTACCATTCACACACAAATGCTGTGTGTGTGTGTGTGTGTGTGTGTGTGTGTGTGTGTGTGTGTGTGTGTGTGTGTGTGTGTGTGTGTGTGTGTGTGTGTGTGTGTGTGTGTGTGTGTGTGTGTGTGTGTGTGTGTGTGTGTGTGTGTGTGTGTGTGTGTGTGTGTGTAAACATAATACATTTTATAACGGCTATAACTTATAACTTTTATAATTTTATAACTGCTGTTTTTGATGTTTTTTTCACCACATTATTTTACCATTCACACACAAATGCAGTGTGTGTGTGTGTGTGTATAAACATAATAAATATACACAGTACACTCACACATATTATGTAAACAAAAACTTTTATTTTGGATGCGATTAATCGTTTGACAGCACTAATGTGTGTATATATATATATATATTAGTATATAATTTTTGCGCTATCAATATGCAAAGTATTACAATCATTCATATATATATAAAATGTATATTATTTCATCATTTATATTATTTAAAAAATAAATATGAATTTATCTATAATTTAATATATATTGTAGATAAATTAATATTTTTTTATTTTTAGATCTCATAAAATATCTTAATTAAGGCTGTAAAATTGTCAAATGTACATCTCAAATACATAATAATAATAATAATTCAGGATTTTTATTATTGTAAATAATATTTAAAACCTTTTTTTCAAAGTGTGAGGGACATCTAGAATTACTCTTACTTGGTTAATTTTTTTTAAATATAACAGTTTTTCAAGAAACCAAAATGATTATAAAGAGTTTTCCTTTTCTTTATCATGGATACTCCTAGTTGTCATTGACCTGATTCATTTTCTCCTTTCTTTTTTTTTACGCCAACGCCTGTCATGGATTTCGAACCCGTTACATCACCTTTGATGTGTAGTAGTGTAAGAAACAGCCTGTGCTTTTAGAATAACAGTAACCTGTCATCCAGCCTCACGGCCCGTCCTCCCCGGCCTGTTCATGTCCTCCTGTGCCGCACTCACAGAATTAACACGCAAAGCTGGAGGAGAATCCGAATCAGGGGTCCGACAAAATGAGGGACGGCAGCAGGCCCGGCGGTTAAGGCTCAAAGAGGAGCTGTGTTGAAAATTTAAAACAGCCCCGGACATGTTATTCTGTCAGCAGCACTTCAAAGTCACCGCTGGTTTAAAAGCAGGAAGAGAGAATCAAATTGACTTTGAGAAGTTCTCGGTACATAAAACCCGTTCTTCCCGTCCCAGAGCCTGCGGTTCGGACGGAATCCGAGAGGGCCTCTGTGCCGCTACCTACGCTTTTCCTTCACTCGTGACACCAGATTGATAGCATTAAAAAATGAAGCATATAGAATACCCGAACGTCAATGCTAACTGTCTCTCCTGTCAGTCTTTTCCAGGATAAATTGCAGTAGTTGAAAGACGCAAGCCGCCTTTCGGATAACCCCTCTCACCCGGCTCTCCATCAGCTCCTTGGGCTCCTCTGGATGGCTTTGTCTTGGAAATACCAATCAGGGGTCCACATCAGAGAGCTTCTGCTCCTGGTCCCGTTACTTAACTTTCATTCCCTGAAATTGATATCGAGTGATGAGATGGATGAATCGCCCTCTGGGACGTGGGGTCCGAGGCCCCTCCCGGACTGTGGTCTGGACAAATGAGTAAGATTTGAGAGATGGAAAGGTATCTTAGTGCTAATGTGGTTCTATTCCAGAACGCTCTGAATAACTATCCCGGCCAACTCTATTATGGTATCATCAAAGAAAAATAATGACCTCCACGTTACCGACCGAAATTGAAAATCTCTCTCATCTTCGTCATCACTTAAACCGCTCGGTTTTGTGCCGAACCATCAGGCTTTTCTTAAATGATGTGCCTTAGATGATTTTCAACAGAGATCTGGGCCATTTGTATTCAGGCTTTGACTTGGACAGCTCTTGTTTTGCAATGATGGATGCAAAACCGTTCCCGTCCCTGCAGGCTTCCTGCGCGCCTCGTCCTCGGGGCCGATTTCCTTTGAGAGCGGGAGCCACATGAGCACTTGGGTGGTGGATGGACACTCCAGTCCTTTCCTGTTTGGCGTCTGTCTCTTCCCTTCAACCTGTTGAGACACACAGAGCCTGCAGCCGTTCCATTTAAACAGCAGCCTCTCCTTCTCCTCTCCGCTCCAACTTTCATGTTAACAAGTGCTCCCAGGTGGGAGTTGCCATGGCGATTTCCCCATGGCTGCCTTGAAGACGGGATCGGGGCGGAACGGGGAGCAGGTTTGCTGTAGACAGCTGAAGCCCCTTCTTTTGCCCTCTCCCATTTCCTCTCTCTGTTTTTTATGCGCTCAAACTAAACCTCACCTCTTAGAGCACAGCTATAAATCAGCGATTTGCGTCCATCTGCGAAGTTGCGTCACTCAACCAAATTGAATTGCACATAAAACGCCTTCAATTTGGCCTGAAGTGCTCACTTACAGAAGTCTCCACGTGGCGATGCCCGCGGATGCAAATTGAGTGATGGCGCATGAGCTTTGTTTTCATCTCAGGTGAAATGTCCATCCATCATAAATGTATTAGTCATAAATGTTCCTTACATAAATGCGCAAGCTATTTCTACACATTATGTGAGCTCATTCTTCAGGAAATTGAGCATAATTTGAGCTCGATGCTGTTAAAGGTGATATCTTTCTGCATTAAACTGTAATTTTGGATGAACTTTCTTCACTCAGGCTTTTATTGTTCCTGCTTAGAAGACCAGCATTCATGGGTGAGCGTGCAATATGAAGAAAAAAAATATCTAGTCTTTGTATGACATACAACATACTTACAACATTATTTAAAGCAACACACCTAGCTTTATACAGTCAGGAGGTCTTTCTATGATATCATTTCCTGTTTTATTTATTTTTATAACTGAAGACTTTTACACATTGATCACAAAAAAAAATAAAAAATAAATACAAATTAAATGTATACAAACAAACAAACAATAAATATATAAATACAAATATAAAAATGTATATGGATATACATTATTAATTATTTATTTTTAATATAAAATTATTGATGTACTTTCTGGTCTAGACTGGTGCATGCTGGGTAGGTTGTTGTTTATTTAGACTTATTTAATTAGATTTTTTTATAAATGTTTTTGGATGTCTAGCTTGTTAAGATGGTCAAAAAGCTTAGTGGAACCATGCTGGTAACCAGTAATGCCGATCTTTCTTGCTGGGGTGGTCATGGTAGCTACAGTTAATCTTTTCAGGTTGATTTTCTATTTCAGACTAGCCTAAATGTCACACCGGTAAGTTGGCTAGCCACACGCTGCAGGACAAGAACATCTTCCCTTGTTTCCCTTGCAGAAGTGACTGTGTCCTTCCGGAGTCTGAGATGAGATAGATATGGTATAAAAGGATAGAGTCTTCTCTCATAGGGGTTCAGCATTCAGGCGTCTTCCTGGGGCAAATATTGATGTATCTACACAGGTCAGGATTACGGGATTACACTCGCTTCTCCATTCACTGTAGTTCCCTTTAAAGCGCTCATCCTCAGTCCACTCATACTAGAGGATGTGCTTACTTTCTCGAAGGAGGACTTTGAACATCTACATCTTGTTCTGTAACCTTTCTTAGCCCAAACCACAAAGTAATTCCCATGATACAGAGGGTTTAGGCACTGCAGGGCCACCTTTGCCCTCTACGGGCGAGTGGAAGCGTGTCACAGGAGATTGGATCCAGAACAAAATAAGTTATCTGCGCAGTGTGACAACTCCGAGAGAAAGAGAGATTTTAACCCTGATTCACGATTTCACACTTACATCTACTAGCACGATAAACGTAACTTTGAACATCTACATCGTATTTGTTCGTGTATGTAATACGTTGTAGGCGTGCTGTCCTGGGGGAGGGCTCCTAGCCGGGAATAGCCCGAACCCAGAGTACCCCCCCGTGTGATGAGAATTCTAGTGATATTGGTGGAGAAGGGGTGGTGGAGGGATGCTGCTTAACCATCAACTAATGGAGGTCCCATGATACAGAGGGTTTAGGCACTGCAGGGCCACCTTTGCCCTCTACGTGCGAGTGGAAGCGTGTCACAGGAGATTGGATCCAGAACAAAATAAGTTATCTGCGCAGTGTGACAACTCCGAGAGAAAGAGAGATTTTAACCCTGATTATAGTTTCTTTATATCATAGTCTCAGTGCTTGATTTGAAGACTGTCCCCAAAAGCACCATCTGGTGAACATACAAAACTGTTTGTTTGGGGTCAGTTTTTTTTTCTCTAAGGGAAATTAATATTTTTATTCAGCAAGGATGCATTAAATAAATCAAAAGCCTTTATAATGTTACAAAATATTCCTGTTTCAAATAAATGTTGTTCTTTTGAACTTCCTATTCATCAAAAAATCCTGAAAAAATAACCATGGTTTCCAAATTTTTTTTTAAAATGAAACCGCACTGAACCGTTTTCAACTTTGATAATAATAAGAAATGTTACTGTAGCTGAAGGATCATGTGAGACTGGAGTAATGATGCTGAAAATTAACAAAATGGAATCAATTACATTTTGAAGTATATTAAAACAAAAAAATTATATAAATAACCTTTACAGTATTTCACAAAATATTTTTTTTACTGTATTTTTGGACAAATACATAAATAAAGCCTTGGTGAGCATAAGAGAACACACAAACACTTGCTATGAACAGTAAGTATTTAAATAACATAATTCACTGTCTTCTGACTTCTAATAAATAAAACTAATTTATATGATGATTGATGAATAAATGTATGTGATTCTTATTGTGTATTTACATTTATTGTATAATTTCAGTTTGTGTGTGTGTGTGTGTGTGTGTGTGTGTGTGTGTGTGTGTGTGTGTGTGTGTGTGTGTGTGTGTGTGTGTGTGTGTGTGTGTGTGTGTGTGTGTGTGTGTGTGTGTGTGTGTGTGTGTGTGTGTGTGTGTGTGTGTGTGTGTGTGTGACTTTTGCCATCTAATCCTATCTTTTAATTTGTGATTTTTCTAGAATTTATTGAATAATTGTACTATTTAAACGTGTTTTTACCAATCTTGACTTTTATTATTGTCCTTGTTAATTGCTCATTCATTGTAGTTTGCAATTTACCAAGTGAAAATCGGTAAATGGAACCAGCTGACTGACAATAACCCATCTACTAATTTGGCACAGAATTTGTCAGCAATTTTATTGTCGACCGTTTTTAACATTAGCTAGTGAGCGTTGTTGTTGCTAATGTGGTGATGATGTTATCCTGGCTCCAGATTTTAGCCATCACTTGTTCAAGACCAGGGGCTGGTTGCATAAACTTAGTCTGATTGACCAACTATGTTGTAGTAGGTATTCAAGAGGTAATCATTTGTACTTTTTGGATTCAAATGACACAGATTTTACGTGTTTTTATGTAACTGATATGAAAAGTTATGTCAGGTCTTAAATAAGGTGACTTACATTTTATATAACCAGCTACAGCTTTAAAAAGCCAGTGTGGAGCCAAACATGTGGAATTGGGCCAAACTGGACACCAAGAGAAGCAATGTGGCAGCAAACCTCAATAAACACATAAAGTTATGAATCCTAATACAGCATTGAGTAAGATACAATGAGCCGTTCAGCTCTTCACGACCGACAAAGCCGTCAGTAGACCTGATGGGATCGTAATGCATTAGATCCTCGTGTTTAGCGTTTCTAGAGCTGAGCTCGAGGAAGTGGCATATGAACTGGAATGAATTTGCTCTTGTGGATTTGTCAGTTTGATCGCTGTCAAAAGTGGAGATATTTTAATCAATTTCTCTTCATCCTCTCCCCTTGTTTTTCTCCTTCACACCATCTGCTACAAGAAATGTCTCTTTCTAAGAAACATTAATGTACAGCTGAGATGCCCTGCCCTCTGCCGAAGCGCTGTCAGACCTGTGTGTCTCCGTTCGCCCCTCGAGGGCAGGCCGGAATGTCTTACTGTGCGGAAAAGTGTTTTCTTAGGGATAGCGATCGGGGAAGCGGTCGGATTGGCCTCCTCTGTCATTCACGGCACAGGATGATTCGTATCCTGAGGGCCATTTCAAATGGCTCCTCTCGTCTCCTCCTTCCTCTCGTTGGGAGGGAGCTGTAGTATTTGGGCGGAGTTGGAAGGCCTGCTGGCCAAGGAAATAGTTTTTATTCAATGCATACATAATCAGGCACCCTATCTGAGCGTTCACCTTTCTCTCTCCCGTACACACACATTACCGACGAGCGGTTCTGCTCCAAGGCCGACACACATTATACACTCACTTACACTAACACAATACGCTGCTGGAAACACACGCACACAGAGTTTTACTTTTTCTTCTCTCTCTGTCTGTACTCCAGCTGCTTGATCACACACATTTGTGGACGCCACATATATCATGCGTGCCCACACAAACACAGAGACACATGTAAAATCTTCACAGGCGGCGGCGCTGGTTGGCCTCTGCTTTTATTAATGGGCCAGATTCCCAATACACTTTGTTTATACCCAGAATGCTTTGTTTCCTCAGAGGAAGACGATGGATTAGTTTGAAACCGATGGTAGTCTCTTTGCTGTCTAGTCAGCCGGAGACTTATAGTTCACTCTCATGTTGTTCCGAATCTTTACGAGTTTCTTTCTTCTGTTGAACACAATAGAATACATTTTGAAGAATGTGTGTAACCAAACAGTATTTTTTTTCTATGGAAGTGAATGGGTGCCATCAACTGCTTGGTTACTAATGTTCTTCAAAATATCTTCAACAGAAGATAATTCAACAGAAATTTGAAGCCGTTTTTAAAATAATGATTTAGATGTGTACACTCACAGTTTTTTCATCAAGGTCACAATAAAACTGAAGAAGTGGTTTCTGAGTGAGACAGACTTGGTTTTATTCAGTGGTTGTGGATTGGATGGAGGCAGATCTGAATGCAAGCTTGTGAGAAAGTGAAAGGATTTCTGCACATTAAATCTGCTGAACATCACCAGAGAAAAGTCTAGCTTTTCAACCAGCGTGTATATTTTAATTAAGAATTGAGGTAAAAAAATCAAATGGATGCATGAGTTGAATTGTTCATAATACGATCAATATAATATACTAGAAACAAAATAGACAGGGTGAGTTTTCGTTTCATGTCAACTTTAAATTGAAACTTCTTGAAAATGGTATACAAAAGAAACAATGTTCAATTTGGACTCTTTTATTCCCAGCTAAGATATTTTCCTGGTTTCGGACACATTAGTCATCATGACGATGAGATTTTTACCCCGATGTGGGTATATCTTGGGGATCGAAACGCTGGCTCGACTTCAGATTTTTGTAATAAAACTTAAGGTTAGACATTGCATGCAACTTTTGAGATTTTGGGCTATTTGGAATTTCATAAGGTTTGTTTCAAACTGTAGTTGAATTTAATTTCTACTTCAGCAGCACTTACAGCAAACAGTTTTATTATATGCACATTCTTAAGGTTTTTAGCAGATGGATTTGCTCATATATAATTCACTTGATTTTATAAACATTTTATTGCGTTCTGTTTATTGTGTTCCTGTGGCTCGGTGGTTGAGCATTGCGTTAGCAGCCCAAAGGTTGTGGGTTCAATTCCCAGGGAACACATATACTGACAATAAATGTATAACCGGAATGCATTGTAAGTCGCTTTGGATAAAAGCATCTGCTAAATGCATAAATGTAAATGTATTGCCCAAAAAAAAAAAATTCCCGGCTGTATTTTCAGATTTAATAAAATTAGATATTTAAAATCCCCTCTGAAAAAAATAAACATCTAACTCTAACATGTCAATATATATGCCTCTGAAATGAAACAAGAATCTTGAACCTGGTATAATCCAGTTTTTTTTTTGTTCTGGAAATGTATGCAAATTAGTGCATTTTAATTAGGCAGTACCTAATTTGCATATTTAAATATAACATCACAGAAAACATGTAATACAAAAAAATCAGCTTGGGAAAGAATTGTTTTATTCTATTCACCTGGAGTGTCTTGCCTTATATTTTGACTGACAAAATTTACTTTCGAGGTTCGACTTTAAAGTTCGATAAATTGTCTGCCTTTTTAGTTTTTTTGCCTCTATCCCCCATGCATCCATTTTTTTTAAAGAGGGAGGCTCTGATGTAATCTGGGGAGCTGAGCGTGCGATACTGCTGTGATTTAGGTCAGTTGTTTCGTTTGTTTTTATGGGCCGTTCGTAGCTCCCAAATGAAATGGTCTTGGAGAAATAATATGATGAACACGGCCCACAGAGTAGCCAGACAAATGCGCTCTCCTGAAGCTGCCAGATACGGAACGAGAGAGCGAGGGATGGTGGGTTTGGATGAGGACACACTAAAAAAAGGAAGTCATCCTAGTTTCGGAGGTCCTGTTCAGTCTGCGTGCTGTCACATTCCAGACAGCCCTGGTGCTCGAGACCCTCCTGAGAGAGACGCTCCGCCTCCTCCCCTCAAAACCGGCTCTCTTTGTGGACCGCCTTTACCCCTCGCCCTGTGTCTCGTCTCTGTTTAAGGTGGTACAATTTGGGGCTTTCAGCTCGCATGCTTTAATTCTTAAAGACAGGCCTCTATGAATTATTCATGCTTCCTTCGCCAGCTTTCTTTACGCATATGGTGCTGGAGTGTGTGTGCGTGTGTGTGTGTGTGTGTGTGTGTGTGTGTGTGTGTGTGTGTGTGTGTGTGTGTGTGTGTGTGTGTGTGTGTTTGTATTTGGGGTGGGGGGAATGATGGGCCACAAAGGCAAAGCTAACGAATGCTGGGGCCTTAGCGAGCTTCCTGTTTAGCATTGTAGATACACCTTCAGAGGACCGGGTGACTCTTTTGCTCTCTATTCCTTTGTGTGTACATTTATAGCTGGGACTGGTTCCTTCGCCAAAATAACTATATCATTTTAGCAATTACCAGGCCTCTGCTAGCAAGAGTAAGAGATCATGGGGAGGAAGGTTTTGACTTTGGTATAATTTTACGCCTCACTAGGGCTTCCTTGCTCTGAAACAAAATGGAAGGACGAGGTTGATTATTATTGATATTCATGGATGAGGATTTTTTCTCCATTTTAGAGACGTTTCTTATTTTGGTGCAGTTAGTTTAGGGATCCAACATTTTTCTGTCTGTCTGTCTGTCTAGATTTAAGTTTATACATATTCATAGATGGGCTGAAGAGCCCTAAATTCTCTGAATTGTGGTATGTATACACTCACACAGCTGGGTTACGCTTCAGAAAAAAATAGCTGAATCATTTATGAATTTAATGCTTTTTTTTGCAGCGATGCAGGATCAAAGAATAGCAGTACTACAGCCCTCCGCTGACTTTAACATGTGCTTAGAATGTCAACCACTGCTCGTGGATTTCTAAATACAGCTTCTAGGTCTAACCTATACTATAGATGGATGGATAGATAGATAGATAGATAGATAGATAGATAGATAGATAGATAGATAGATAGATAGATAGATAGATAGATAGATAGATAGATAGACATTAAAATTTTTTATGTAAATAAATACATTCAATATTTTTTCATCCCTTAAATAGATTTTTAAAATAGTTAAATTATTTATTATTAGAAAATAAATATATCTAATGATTACATTTATCTATTTAATAAATTCCATTTTTCAATTTGATGAAATATTTTTGTTTTTACTTGGAGAGGAAGAGCAATAGAGACTAATATAAACAGTGTAACTTATTTTAATTTTTTATTTAACATACCCTAAATATTTTTATTTATTTATGTTATTTAAGATGTGTTAATATACCAGTTATCTGTTTATTAGTTACATTTTATAAAGTATTATTTTTTGTATTTCATTTTACATATTTATCCCGTATATTTGTTTATTGGAGAGAAAGAGGACAATTTTACCTTAATAAAATAAATAATTGAACATGCCTTAAATATATGTTTATTTAATGTATGTTAATATGAAGTGTAAATGAAAATAAACATCTTTCTCTAACAGTTTTATTTATTTAATTTCCATTTATGTAGATTTATTTACATAAGTTTTCATAACTTTACATATTTCATAAATTATTTATTTACTTTTTTGATGCTGTAAGGTTGTTTAGACAATATGTGTCTTCTCTTGACTTTCTTTTCCCCATAAAACATCTCTACCATCTTTTTTATTTTTATGAATACTTCCAATTCCTTTACTCGTGACTAACCTGAGCGGTGACGTCAAAGATAGCAGTTAGGGAAAAAAAATTTGATGCTTTTAAGAGCCCTTCAAAATGGTTACTATAAAGCTATCTACAATATAATACTTCATGTTGCTTAAAAAAAAACCATGTCTACTCCATCAATTGAGAAATGTATTTTGCCCACATAATGGTGTAGTTATGGCATCTACCAGAAGGTGCTATGTGGGTGATCAATAAGCAACAAGGGAGCTGACTTTCTTAAAGAAGGAGTTTGATGATAGTTAGTATGGGCTTCTCTAAAAATGCCATCTTAGGCAGTGTGTCACTATAGAGTTGGAGTTGAGTTACAGAATGGAGAGTGAAACTGAAGCTGGCGCTTGGGTAAAGCTCATTTTTGGTGGGATGCTGGGCAGCGGCTGGCAGAGAAACTTAGAGATTAGAAGTGAATTCGCTCACTCTCTGGAGAATTATTAATTACAGCCATTTAAATGTACCCAGCGTTGGCCATGTCCTGCTCTAAACACAGTGACTGAGTGTTGTTACAGAGAAATGAGCCTAACTTACTGCAATTACAGAGTCTAGCTGTTAGAGCCAAGAAAATGCTCAAAGAAAAAAAAGCCATTTCTCTTTTGCAGTGTTGCGCACAATGACTCACAGCTGTGATTGGAAGGCCGCTGTGAAAGAGAACGAACGCGCTTCTATTTGATAAATTCGGTTTGGTTTCTCTTGCTCTCTGCCTGGCTGAGGTCCTGAGTGGGAGTGGACTCGTGGATGGTGTGAATTTGCTTTCTGGTGCTTTGGTTGGGAAGTTCAGAGGCGTTTATGCCTTGGCACACTCGTCCAAGCGCAGTCTGTCTCGGTAATTGTGGATATAAGCGGTCAGTCATGCTTTTCCCTGCCCACCAGCTAACTGGACATACACGCCACTGGCGAGGCCAGAAATGTCCGAGTGAGTGGATCTAACTGAAATTGGGTGGACATCTCGCTGCTGCCTATCTCTTTCCTACATTTTCCTTACATTGTATATCTGGCATTCACCTGGCATGCAGGAAACTGAACAGGAAACTTACGATTTGCTGACTTTTACTTTTATTATTATTTCTATTACTTTGCAATTTGTGTTCTTTGAAATTATTTGTTTTTTTTTTTTTTTGCAAAAAATCATGCAAGATTTTAACAATGTTATGAACAAAATGATTTTTCTGTTAATAATTAAAGTTGATTGTTTTACAAGGAAATCTATTTTATTTTCTTTTTTATTATTATAATTTTGGTTCTTGGCATTTATTTGTAATTATCTGTCAAATTAATTAGCTACTGTATTTCTTAAAATCGCTGCAAAGTTTGTTTTTTTTCAGTGCAAGAACAATGTTAAATGATAAATATAAACACCATGTCATATTTTATGTTTATATATATAAGTTTGGTGTGTTACATTTTGACACATTTAAATCTTGCACATTGTCTTTAAATAAAATCATGAAACATTTTTAAAGCGTAAACCATCAGACTAAAATCGTTCAACATTAGTTTATTCCATGCAGTGGCATGTAAACAAATAGTTTAATATGGCACTTCCATTCCGAGCAGTATTGATATCTGTAAAGCCATTATCTAAATGCGATTGGTTCTTTTGACTATATTTCGATAGTAGAGCGTTATGACTTCTTTAATTTATATAATCACCACATGCAGTCTCTGACATGACCGATCCCAAATGGTGAGTTGATATCAATGCCATGTTCTTGTCTGGAAGAGTTTACATTTTTCATAATATTGCTAGCCAGACAAATGCATTACAAACTGAAAACACCACCAACAATTCAACTACTGTTCACATGTGATTAATTCAGTGCATTTTTCTTCTCTGGGAACGTGCTTTAATTAGCATCATCACCATCATAATCAACCTTCCTACTCTTTCTCCTTCATTAAACGGCGTGTTTAAGTAATGGTTTTGATGACCGCTTGATTAGCAGTGTTAAATATAGTTGTTTGTATTTTCACAGAGTGCTGTTTGTTTTCTCACATGCTCTTCAGAAGGCAGTTTTTTTTCTCTGTGTGTGTGTGTGTGTGTGTGTGTGTGTGTGTGTGTGTGTGTGTGTGTGTGTGTGTGTGTGTGTGTGTGTGTGTGTGTGTGTGTGTGTGTGTGTGTGTGTGTGTGTGTGTGTGTGTGTGTGTGTGTGTGTGTGTGTGTGTGTGTGTGTGTGTGTGTGTGTGTGTGTGTGTGTGTGTGTGTGTGTGTGTGTGTGTGTGTGTGTGTGTGTGTGTGTGTGTGTGTGTGTGTGTGTGTGTGTGTAGCTGTAATTCATTTTTACGTCTGGATTAATTTGTGTGGACGGAGCTCTCGATGTTTTGCTTTCTCTCACCTTGGATGACACTAATGACTCGTCCCCGTGAGCCCAGGGATCATTATTGCTTATTTCTGATTCGCCTGTTCCTGTTAATTTGTAAATGTGCTTATTACAAGCAAACTTGTCAGAATGTGTTCAGGTGTCCCAGACAAGATCTTCCCATATATTTCTACACGATTATGCTGTTGCAGGATTTTTCTTACTTTCTGTGTAAGCTCCGGCATTGACATTGTAACAGTCAGTTGAAAAATGACTGACAGTTCAGGCTGTGGCTAACAAGACAGCAGTGGTCAAGTCCAATTTGTCATTTTTTTTCTACTTTCCATAGTGTGGCAAGTTTGTTTTAGTCGATAAAACAAAACAACATCAGTCTGTCATCATTGTCAATATGATCATATTTGAAGGAAGTGTTGAGAATTGCAGTGCGCAAAAAATACTAGTCAGCAAATTAAAGTAGCCCAATATTCCTGGACACAAGAGAGAGACCAGAGACCATTTATTCACCCTCAATTTGTTAAAAACCTGTATGAGTTTATTTCTTCATTTGAACACAATAGAAGATATTTTGAAGAATGTTGGTAATCAAACATTTGCTGGTCCAAGAAACAGTTTTTCCATACTATGAAAGTCAGTGCATATAATTCAGTCTTGTAAGAATTGGATGAGAGGTTAGAGTTTGTTATGAAATCTCTGATTACTGATTTGCAGATGTCTTTGGAACTATGAGCACTGTTCGAGACGTTGCTGAGCTCTTGAGATGACACATGTGAGAGAGCTTATTAATTATTCACAGCTTATTAATATTTGAACAACTTTTGCCTGCCAAATCAAAGTCGTATTGTCCAGCCACCATGCTGAAACGTAGGGAAAAAAGAGGCCCCTCGCAGACCCTAATGACTGTGTGTCAAGGTCAGAGAGTTTCTTAAGATATTGGATAATTTGACCTTTTTATGACAAAGCAAGACAAGTTCAGAGTGTAATTAGCCTATGTAATGTGACACCGAGGTGTAAGGTGTAAACGTGTGAAATATATATGACACCAACAATTAAAAGTAAGAGTACATTTTTTACTTGCTTTTAATATTAATATTGTTCATTGTCCTTGACAATTTAATTGTCTCAATTGAATCTGTTTTTAATCTGACTGCCATTTATTGAGTCATTAAGGCGATCTCATTTGTAATTTCTTTACTCTATGGGACATATTGGACAGGACGAGGCATCTCAGACCTGATAAATGTCTTATCCGATATTTGTTAGCACACAATGATTCATGCTCTTGGCAGCTTTATCCACTCTTCTAAAACCCCATGAGTCAGTTCCTTGTCAAAGGTGTTTGCCACATCTGACTACACAGGGAAGAGCTCTGCATAGTGCTAATCCTATAGAAAAGCTGAAATATGATGTTGTGCGCTGATCTATGAGGATTACTGTCCTCTAATTCAGAGGTAATCCCCTAAAGTGAATTCACTAATGACATTAGCACCTTTTTTTCTCTGCTGGAGGGGAAAATGGAAAAGAAAGGGCATCGCTTAAAGGACTGTGTGACCTCACATTGGATGTATTGATTTTGACATCACATCTACGGTTGGGAATCTTAAGAAGATTTCTGGTTCCAGTTCTGCCTAATGATTCTGATTTTGTTAAATATTTTTAAATAAAAAAATATTAATCAAAACTAATGAACAGTACTCACATGAAGATATTACATTTTACAACAAATCATTGCATGCAGATCATTTTTATGACTGCATTCTGTCTGTGTTTTCCATTTTTATGAACGATTCCCATTTTTCATTGGAATTATTCCACCCTGTGTTTTCCGTGTTTAATGAATGAATTATGTCTGTTTTCTATTTTTATGACTGCATTCCTTTCTGTCGGTTTTCCATATATATTTTTATGAACTGGTTTTCCGACAGTTTTTTTTTCATGACAAATCCATTTTTAATGAATGGATTCCATGTCGATTACTTTTTTTTATTATTGACTGGTTATTGGATTTTCCATTTTATGAATTATATTGCTGGATCTGTGTTTTCAACGTCAATTCCATTTTTATGAATGGAATCCACCTGTTTTTTTCCCATGTTGATTCCATTTTTATGAATTGAATTCTGTCTGTGTTTTCCATTTTTATGAATGAATTCTGTCTGTGTTTTCCATTCTTATGAATTCATTCTGTCTGTGTTTTCTATTTTTATGACTGCATCCTTTCTATCTTTTCCATATATATTACATTTTTATGACTGGATTCCGACATTTTTTTTTCATGACGAATCCGTTTTTAATGAATGGATTCCATGTCGATTACTTTTTTTTATTTACTTTTTTTGACTGGATGGTTTATTCTGTCCGTGTTTTTATTCCGGATTTTCCACATTTTCCACATCAATTAAATTTTTATTATTAGACTGTTTTTTAGATTTATTTTTATGACTGGATTCCACCTGCATTTTCCATGTTGATTTTATTTTTATTTCTCTTGATTGATTCCTCGATTCTGCTTGTTTACCCCCTCCCCCCCCGTCGATTCAGTTTTTATGATTGGATTCTGTGAGTTTTCTTTAATGTGGATTCCATTTTTGTGGCTGGATTCCACCCGTGTTTTCTAATGTCGATTCCATTTTTAGAAATTGATTCCATCCATGTTTTCCACGAAATGCCCTGCTATAAAAGGATCTGCTCCCAGTGCTTCACCCACTTCACACCAGAACTGATTGCAGAACCAAAAGTTATGAATTTCACACACTTCCGGTAGTTTATAGAAAACTGATTCTGTATATGATCCGGTTCACGGTTCCCAAAAATCCCAACAGTGAAACGTCGGTAGGTGTGGGCGGAGCTTCAGAAGGAATAGAGGATCCTGATTCCAGAGTCTCAATTATGAAGCGGTGGGCTCCCTTTCAGTGTCCTTGATGAGCTCTTTATTAGTAACCAAGCACATGTTCAGGTTCTGATGAATTCAAGCACACGGATCCGCGTTGCCAAAGTGAGACCACCTACCCCAGCCCCCCCTCTTCCCTTTCATTATTGCTTTACTTTCTTTCCCCAACCTGCTGTGTTAAGATGCATGAGTTGGACGTCAGGCTCTCTGGCAAACACGCTTGCTCGGTCTGTCAGATGTGACGGTGGGAGAATCGGTGGGTGATTAATGAACTCGTGTCTGTTACCGAGCTCGAACCGTCTTCGTCAACTCACGGGTGGATGTGAGAGGCTGACAGCCCACGGCGGATTAGCCAGTGCTGGACTGTTTCTGTGTGGCTCTTGGTTCTGGAGCCTGAGGATTTAATCTGGACAAGAGAAACATGGCCACACGCCTCAAAAGAAATAGTATCCTTCAGCTTGACAAGGACGGCGTTTTGGCCCATGTTCTTATGCGCTACCCACCGAGCGTATTTACATGTCGTACAAAAGTGCGCAAGTAGACGAGTTTGTCAGATTCAGGCCCTCGAGCTTACATTTGTCACTGCTGATCTATGTTTAGATGTTAACAGAAACATATAGTCGCCATAGAAACCTCAGCAGGCTTCAGGCATAATGTACTATCAGCTGGTCATTATGAATAAATCCCAACAGGCTGAATCTGGACTTGTCATGCTTGAAGGGCTTTATTTGGTCATAATGATGACTGACTGCAAGTAATCCTGCTACCTGCAAAATAAATAAGTTAAATGGACAAAGCAATAAATTAATGTGTTATCATTGTAATAACAAAGAGATGAAGCAAAGGGCATATGTTAGATATATATATAATATGTATATATAAAATATACAATAGAGCAATGTGATTAGAGTGGACTACAAAAACAAAAATGTAAAGAATTGAAGATTTTGAAGGTTATATATAAAAAAGAGAATGTTCCAGATTTAACACAATATTCTTAATATTGGTCATTAAAGCTGTATATACAATATACTGTACACATTTTTATGGAATAGTAATTATACAGCTACTGAGAAAATAGGGGTTCTTATGATGATTATTAGTGATTATATAATTCTAAATAACTTGATATGACATACTGAAAGCCTTTTTGGTGGCTATTTATAATTAATTGCTATAAATCCAAAATGTAGGATTAGAACTTGTAACGTCATGTGAGTCTTTTTAAATGATTCATTAAAATAATTGTCTCTTGAGTCATTTTCTCACGATTTTAACTTTACTGGTTGCACTGTGTATTTGTTTTAACTTAATATAAATACATTTTCTTGTCATTATTTTACAGTACATTCAGTAGCATTTAATTCAGACTGCAAATTCAATTCACAACTTGAGTGAAATATTATTTTGTTTGTCATGCATTGGACATACACTGCTGCTAACAAGCGGTGCAGAAAACACTGGCATAACCACAATAGAAACAATTCTATATTTGTATTTATCAGCATCAAGGAATTTCAAATGACATTTGTGCTCTTCTGCTTTACTGGAACATTATACTCCCACGATAAATGTAAACCCATAGCAGTGTTAGACCAAAGCATGGGCACATGCACTCTAAAGTTACAGACTCTCCGTCGCCTCAAGACCTTTTCAAGGGTCGTCATAGCTGTCTCTTCACACGGCTGTTTCTCAGTGCTGGCTGCAGTCGCTCTAGAGACAAAACTGAAGGGTTGTTCTTGGATTCTGTGCTGTTCCTGTGGGTGTCTCTTTAGATTAACTTTGGCTGCTGATTTTTTTTTTCCTCAGGAAGAAAATGGCAAGAAAAATGGTGTTCTTTAACCCTGGGCAGATTTTCCAGGCCTGCTAAAGTGCTCTAATAAAAGGGGCCCCTTCAGTCTCAAGCGAAGCCTGAGCGTAGTTTATGACCGCTTGCAGATATGGATGACTAGCTGTCAGTGGCCTTGTTATAACCGCACTTTCCAACTCCATTTTGTTTTTAAAAAAGCTGCTTTCTTATTGTTCCATTAATAAATTCACAGGTTAAAATTGAACTCAGACAACTTTTATGTACAAGTTTCTCAGGCTGTGAAAAGTGTTTTTGTGTTTCCTCTTGAAGCTCTTTCAAAGTATGCATCAGGACAACATGTTGAAAGTCCTTGTACAGTGAAAATAACACAGACATTCTTTTCAATAAAAATCTGTCGAGGCAAAATAAAATAAGAGATGTTTAAAGTATGGGATGCCATGAAATATTCAAAAAATTAAATAAATCAATGATGTTCAAAAGTAAAAAGAAACAGACATTGTTTTGTCTTTTGATTCATCTCAGGTCACTTCATAAAGGTCTTAAAGCGATAGTTCACTCAAATAAAGAAAAATGTCTTCATTTACACAGCGTCATGTCATTCCAACTATCCATACATTTCTTACTCCCACAGAAAGCCACATTTTGAAGAATTATACTGGCACAAATTGTGAAGAACTGTCTGAATTAGCATTATTTTAGTATAATTAAGACTATTATAGTGTTATTGGTATTCAGATTTGGATTTAATTTTTAAAATGTATTTAAAGGGGTCATCGGATGCACATTTTCCACAAGTTGATATGATTATTTAGGGTCTTAATGAAAAGTCTATAACATACTTTGTTAGTGTAAAAACACATTTTTTTACCCTGTCAAAATCAGCTCAGTTTTCAGCAAGCCATTTTTTGGTCCATGTTGCTTTAAATGCTAATGAGCTCTGCTGACCCCGCCCCTCTCTTCCGTGGAGTGACGAGCAGACTGTAAACTTCAGCCGCGAAACTGGCTAACTAGCACATTTTTAGCAAAGGCGATTTGCAAAGATTCATAAAAACCGTTATACTCATTTCTTCTGTAGATGAAGCTGGATCACGAATGATTCGCGCAAACATAGACACGTTTAGGCAGATCGGGATTGGCGCATTCCCTTCAAAACAAAAGTAACGTTAATCCTCTGCGTCTTCATATGTCAGATATCTCATATGTCGGGAGTAAATAATGACTGCTATATTCATTATTATATCCAACAACAGAACACCTCAATTTCTTAATCGGAGACATCTTGTCTTCCCCTGCACCGGAGTCGACACAATGGCGGACAGCTCTAGGTCTAATGTAAGACGGCCTTGCCAATCAACTATCGTGGGAGCGGCCTACGCAGAACTACGTCATTCTGACGTCAATCTCAGAACATCTTAATTTGAGAAAGGGGATTTTAAAACAGGGATTTAATAAAAAAAAACACTGGGTGGATTTTTATCATTACAGGATGGATGTGTACACACACTTCCAACACACATTTATGTTCAAGCAACTTGTAAAGTGAATTTTGCATCTGATGACCCTTTAAAATTTGTTGTAATTTAGTTGCATGTTTTTGACATAAAAAAAAAATCTGTATACAGATTTTATTCAGTTTTATTTTTATTTCAGTTTGTTATTTTAGTACATCAAGGTAAACTAAATGAAAATAGTAGTTATAGTTTTATTGTAGTAAGTTGTACTATGTGTGTGTGTGTGTGTGTGTTAGTTAACTAAACTCTGTGAAGAATTAATACTGTAGCTTTTAAGTATCATAAAACACTTTTAAGTATCAAAAAAGTGACCTGTGTATGCTTTATTCTAAGTCTTCAGGAGTCATTCAGAAGCTTTTTGTGAGGATCAAAGTCAGTCACAGGATCAGTCCAATTTCTAAACAAATCATTCAGAGACATTCAGATCTGGGGTCCGTTCTTCGTACCTCGCTTAATACATCTGAGATGATTTGAGAGATGCCGGATCTTCTAATCGTGATAACTGGTCTCTGGCTAATTTGGTTCTTCAAACGAATTAGCGTATTAGATTAAAATATCTGGATTAAGGTTGTCTAAGATTACTGCGTGTTCTCGTGTTCCCCGAAAAGGGCAGATGTATCGATACTCGAAACCCCGATCAGCAATGCAGCGATTGGCTGGCGGCAAGACAGCAATGTAATGACATCATATAATTAAAAAAGACACCTGACGAAAAACTTGACACATTTCTGGACCTTTATAAGGAAACAGCCAAGCGAACAAAACAACATACATGTGTAATAGATATAAATAGATGAATGAGATGTGCACTGTTTTTAATTTATTTTTTTTTCATGATTCCCAATTATTTATATTTATGATTTCTAGTATTTGTACAGGCTTTACATTTTTACTTCAGTGTTGTAATTAGCAATTCATTTCATTTTATCTTTGAAATAGTTTTGTTACGTGACCGCATTAATTACAGTTTCTTAAAGATCATGTAATCTGCATCTCCTGCGCTCCATCAAGCCCCTCCCATAATATCTGTCACCACTCAAATTAACGCACAGCTCAGATTAACTGTATAGCATGTGTGTAAGACTCCAATACAATTATAAAGTAATTATTTCATCACTAATAAATATTTCAATGAGTAAAACTGGCTGTGTCTATATGTATTATAGACTACACAACAGTGTTATCTTATTTTCAAATTAATTTTGTAATTATTATTATTTTAAATGATTGTCCCTGGACCAGCAGGATACTCTTATAATAAAGTAGCGGTGGCTGTGACAGATTTTAAGTATCAATTCTGCTTAAAAAGATGTGATCTTATCCTGTTTACATGAAATAAGCCTGCTCCCGAGCAGGTTTAAGCTTACAGACATGTTGCTATGACAGCAGGATGAGCTTCGAAGAACCAAATGATCCAAGATCAAGCGAAATCGGCAACAATCAAATCCAGCTAACTGAGTTAGCGACGTACGAAGAACGGGCCCCTGAATCAAAAGAGTGATTCATTTACAAAACACATTACTACATCTCTTCTGAACGCCTCATGAAAAAGAGACAAACCGGTTTTAAACGATTTGACGTGAATTGTTCATATTTGAACAAATCCTTTAATCTGCTGCTTGACAATAACTAGTTTTTGCATAAAAACAAGACATGCCATTTTGCGATCGGTGTGAATACCCTTGAGGCATCCTGCCTGCCTTTTGACTGATCTCTGGCTTGATAAATCTCACCGGAGAGAGAAAGGCCAGCGAGTAACAAATTATTAAGCCGTGTTACTGCCACCGATTCTCAGAGATGTGTCAGAAAAGAGGCTTTAATGAGCTTCTCCAATCAATAATCCTTTAACGAGGATAAGAACTCTCTGATGAAGTGGGATGCCGAATTCCCCTCCTCAACATCCTTTTCCGCCTCTCACTCACCTGCTTTGTTTGTCTCAGTGGAGGCACGGTCACCGAACGCAGTGCTCCCCACATCGGCAATCTGCAGTTACACAGCGCCTCTCTCCCCGCATTAGCGAGCTGCAATCACACAACGCACCCCGCATCGGCAATCTGCAGTCAATAGGCCAAAAAAGACTTTATTTGCGAGTATTGACAAATGGGATGATGAAGTTAGGATGGGTTCTCTCTCCCAACTCGGCTGGAAGTCTCATTCCATTTGGATCGAGAACAGACAGTGGTTGTTAAATTAATGATTCGGAAGACTGAGTTTGGATCGAGATGGTAGGGATAGTTGAACCAAACACGAGAATTCTGTCACCATTTACTTACCCTCATACTCTTAAGTCTTTTGAAGAAATACAATAGCTTTTGTGAGGAACAAGGACATTTCAAGAGATTAATAAAATCATGGGTTTGGAACAATATGAGGATGAGTAAATAATTACATTTTTGCAGGTAGAAAAATATATTTAAGGCTATATAGGTTGCAGTATACTATGTTGTTATGTTTTAATATTTTTTCTTTTTTTATTATGCAAAGATATTGCAAAAGCAGATTTTCCAAATTTCCATTTGGGGCCATGCCAGACGTGTAGATGTTTCATATTCTCTCACCATGATCGTCACAGACACGCACATGTTTTAATGCTCTTTCAATGCATTGGTCATTAATCTTAAGAACAAATGAGGTAAGTTATGAAATGTTCTCGAAAAGATAGTGGAAAGCCAGAAAAATTCACCTCAGGTTTCAAAGATGAAACTGCTGACACAGATTCTTTGTTTCATTTCTTATTCACAAAGTGCAGGCACCCCTGTTGATTAATACTTCTCAAGATTGATCCTCTTTCATCAAATGACTGGATTGCAACAAAAGCTTGCAGAGATTTCCAAGATCAACTGACCTCTCTCTTTCTTCCTTTTAATTTCTTCATGTGCCTTTTTCGGGCAGACTCTTTCTTAAAGCTGAAATGTGTAATTTTTCTGTCACTACCATCACCAACTGGAATAGTAAAAGTGATGAGTGTCTTCAAACATTTCCAAATGATTTCCATTGGCCGGGCCAATAGTTAACCCCGCCAAAAATGACAAAAACAAAGTTTGTGAAAAGGTGAGAAAAAATACATAGCGATTCTATTGAAGATAGATCTGTGATTGTCACACAATTACATAATCTATACAGTCAGATTCCTGAGAATGAGAGCTTTCTTGTGATATGTGACTTGACAGTATTGTGACAAATATAAAAAATACATCTTCTTAGAAAAAAATCTTCGCAATCGTTAGGCGGAAATTTGTGTGTGGGACGTATACAATTCTAAGCTTAATTTTACTGCTTTATGTATGATAAAACCAAAAGTTATGGTATTCATTGTAAAGAAGAGGCTCTAAGCTTTCAAATGAAAGCATATATGGGCGAATACCATATAAGGAAGGCTATGTAAAAGAAGCATACATTTTTTTAATTTTTTGGACCCATTTCCGGGTACGCAGAGTTTAAGTGTGAAGTAAGAGGGAATGTACAGAAACGACTGGGAGCTGAATCATTAGGCCCTATAAACACTCAACACTCAACTACTTAATTGAACCATTTGGTTTCTGAATAACAACAACAAAACAAAAACTGGATGTCTTTCTATCTCAGAGTTCAGAACTGTACTGCTATAGGGACCCTGAGTGATTGCCCCAGCCCTGTGGGGTGGTCTTTTTAGGGATTCTGGAGGGGGCTGTGGTGCATGTTCCCGTTAAAAGGAGGGTTGCCTCTCCACGCAGCCAACTGCTACTCAAGAGTAGGGCCAACGTTGCCTGTGGTATCCTCACAATGCCAGCCGTGGTGAGGTCATTGGAGGTTGGAAGGAGTGCAACACAACTGCTGCCGCTTTTTTTTTTTGTTGCACAGATAAGGGGAGGGAGAGGGGGCGTGTGGGGTTCAGTATTATGAAGCTTGTCCTTTGGAAACCTTTTCATTTTTTTCCAAATCTGATTAGCCTTTGAGATGTGTTTAGGCAAAAAGGGAGCGAGGGACGCAAGAGGGGGATGAGAGGGGTTAGATCTCTCATCCTTCAGCTTTTGTTCACCTGCTATAGAAAACTCAGTATTTCACAGCAAATTAGGTTCTCAAGAGCTGTGGTCCAGAGGAGCTCACAGGACTGATTGCCTGTGTTTTGGTTTGCAGGTAATGAAGGTGTGTGTGTGTGTGTGTGTGTGTGTGTGTGTGTGTGTGTGTGTGTGTGTGTGTGTGTGTGTGTGTGTGTGTGTGTGTGTGTGTGTGTGTGTGTGTGTGTGTGTGTGTGTGTGTGTGTGTGTGTGTGTGTGTGTGTGTGTGTGTGTGTGTGTGTGTGTGTGTGTGTGTGTGTGTGTGTGTGTGTGTGTGTGTGTGTGTCATCAGTAAAATGTACAGTAAAAATTTGCACCTGTGTAGCATATTGTAGCAACATTTTAGGTTTTACAGATTGACCTTAAATTGACAGTAAAAAAGCAGCATATTTTATTAACAGAAATAATATTCATATTACTATATTATTCACATTACCATATTACTAAAATAAGAATTTAATCATTAATAATGTTCCGGTTCTTGTATTCCCCCCTTTCAATACAGTTAATGATAAGTTTTAAAGCATCATAAAAGCATCCAAAAAGTGGCTGATACAAAGCATTTTTAAGCACTATTTTACTTAAAGCCACATGATTGCTTTTTGTGAGGAACAGACCAAAATTTAAGTCCGCCCTAATATCAGCCTGGCTGTCATTCAGTTGATTCATTGAAGAAGATCTAACTCACAAAAAAGGTTTGTTTACAAATGTCCACGATTCTTGAAGGAACTGTTCTTAGTAGTCAGATATTTTCAATGAATCGGTTGATTCAGTTCTCAAAGTTAGTCTAAAAGATTTGTTAAAAAATCCAATTGAATTCAGTTCTCGAGTTTATCTCACCAACATGATCCATTCACCGCTGTCAGCCGCACTAGAGAGGGAAGATGTTAAAAAATATTTGTCCATCACCCAAAGCTACTGTATGTCTTCAGAACTTTTGAATTATAATGCACACATCACTTTTATGTGTTTTCTTTAGTTATAATTTGATTGCTCCATTCCACTTTCATTGTAACTGCATGGAAAAGAGCAACCAGCACTATATTCAGAATATCTCCTTTTGTCTTTCTTAAAAATGAAAGAACATCATACAAGATGAGAGTGACTAAATGATGACAGAATTAAACATTTTAAATGAATAATCCCTTCAGGTCATTCTAAAATTTGATCTAGGGTTCCTTTTGAAAGCGTGTGGTACTCCTGTATCATCCATGCTTTATCCAGCAACAGGGGCTCATTCCCTTTTTCCACAGTGCTAAACTGGGCTCAGCGCCCACGCTATAGTTAATTCATGACACGGGCATTTGGCCTATGGTCTCTCCGACTGTGGAAAAATGAGCGGGCAGGAAGCTCCGAGCCTTTTGTTCTCACAGGAAAACACCAGGGTCACATGGTGTACGATGGCACTAATGCTTGAACAGACGTAAAGGAGGGAAAGACAGATCGAGAGAGAATATAGATGAGTGAAATTTTGCACGCATGAAAGATAAAAGATACGAGACAGCTGTGTCTGAAACCCATAGGAGCTTGGTTGCAAAGTAATTTTTCATCGCTGCGTTTCAGAGCAACATTATGTTTCTTGAAACTACACAAACATTCCTTGTAATAATATCTAATCTAAGTTGCATGTGTAACTGGTCATTTTTTTGCTTTCCACTCAGCGTATAGCTGAGAAGGGGGAGTTATGTCGTTTCATTCACTGACTTTATCAAACCCGTATCCACATCTGTGTTTAATATCCTCCTTGATTTGCCATTCCAAATGTTTAATGGAAGTAGTTATTGTCATTACGTTGTACACATTGGCTGATGTGTTGTTATTAAAATGACTGTAATTTATAGCAAAATGCAAGTGTATGTTCGAGTAATTGGAAGTATAAAATCTCTGATGGGAAGCCAGTAAATGTGCCGTTTCCCAGATCCCAAGCAATTTGTATGAAAAATGAGCCCGACGTATATAGGGTTCCTTGTCACTCACAATGCGAAAATGTTGAAGGCCATTTCATCTGCGCACGATTTTCTTAAAATCATCTCTGTATAATATATCGCACTTTCGGTCGGATCCAAAAAGAAGCCTTAAATGCTTTCATCTGCTCAGTTGGATTACTCTAAAGCATTCTTTAAGGAACGGAAAAAGAAGAATTCCCGAAAGATGAAGGATCCACTATTGCTGGGCTGTTCTCCCCTCAATAACTCCTTCAGGATCAAATGTTTTACAGAGAGAGCACCTGCACTTGTTCTTGACTAAAGCAGAAAACACTTGGATAAGTGGAGCTCCATGTCATCGTTAACCCAAGACCTACATTCCCCCTTTGCGTCTCTAAAACAAACTCCTGATTCTTGTGAAGCTTCGCACCCCTGCCGAGCTGCTCTTGAAGTTACGGGGCTTCCTGCGAGGAAGAATGGAGACTCTATGAGAACTAAACTCTCTCAATCTGGGGGGAATCCTGCTTCTTTGTCTGGATGGAGACGGGTTCTGTGACCAATTAAGGTTTTATTGGTTAGCGGAGAGCAAGAGGCTCTGTCGTATGTGTCCTCCTGAGAAGTGTGTGACTGAATATTCAGCTCTTCCCTCCCTGTGGCCTCTTCTTTCCCATTGAGGAAAGATACACTGTGTGTCCAAACCTCATTAGAAGAACAGCGAGCGTGTTGTTTTTTAGAGAAAGAGAAATGAGTAGGTGGTCTAGTCAGGCAGCATCCTCCAGCAAGGGATGTCTATGGTTCAATACGAGTTAAGCTGTATCGACGGCATCTGTGGCGTAATGCCGATGACCTCAGAAAATAATTACAGCTCATCCGTTAGCTGATTTTTTACTCGCGTGACTTTGAAAAGTCATGTGGTGTAACCGTCAAGTAAAAAACTAATATTTTGAATGAGTTTGACTGTACTGTATAAATATTAATATTTTTCAAAACGATTTAACGGCAATTTAATTTATTTATTTATCACTCCTAAATACTGTTTTTGTATGTGTGTGTGTATATATATATATATATATATATATATACATACACACACACACACACACACACACACACACACACACACACACACACACACACATACATACATATAGTGCTGGTAATAACTGATTACATGTAATCTGGATTACATAATCAGATTAAATAAATACTTGTAGATTATGTATTAAAATGCTATATATATTATAAAAAATATAATTAGATTACAGTTACTTGGATTACATTATTACACATTATTTACACAGTGCCAGTAAATTATTAATAATTTGATTCTCTTTTTTCCTATTACATTTTTTTTTGTTCATCTGATGCAGGGATTCTTCTAGGCAGTCAAGCTACTTTGACCTCAAATATTTACCTGAAGTCCCCCTAAAGTTAATATTTCAATAATTTCACACATTCATGCGTTCTCTGATGTTGGTTAATGGTCATATTTTTTATTTCTCCATTTAAATCTGTCAGAAATGTCAAAAGTAATCTAGAAGTAATCAAAAAGTAATCCGAAAACAGTACACATCTAAAATAAGTAATCTCGATTACATTACTGACTACAATTTTCAACATGTAATTTGTAATCAGTAACAGACTACAATTTACACACACACACACACACACACACACACACACACACACACACACACACACACACACACACACACACACACACACACACACACACACACACACACACACACACACACACACACACACACACACACACACACACACACACAATGTGATTTGGTGGCTAAATGTTTTAAAATGATTAATAAGCAGTGAAGTTTTGTTAAAGTTTTTTTCTAAGAAATTATAAATAGAAATAAAAAAATGAAAGATTATGCTAAATGAATGTACTAAAGTATTGTTTTTGTGTTAATGCTACAGAATCACTTTCTAGAATTGTCTGTGTAAAGTAATATTATAAGTTAATATAAGTTTGTAAAGTACTTTTGTAGAAATGAATTGAAGAACAAACTTGTCTCTTTCTGTTGTCTGTCTTACCTGACGCCAGGTGTCAGATAATAGCTCTGTTGATGAAGTTAACCTACAACAGTAGTTTAACCTCTAAAATGACTATTTCGACAGTGTATAAAATATCAGATACACTTTCATAAAACAGAAGATTTGACAAAATTATAAGCTTTACAGTTTGGCTTTTAAGCCTTCCAAATGCTGGCGCCAGTAACTTCCAGTTTATCTCAAATTGTGATTTTGAATAACTGTGGAACAAGTCACAATTATTTTCTGTGGTAATTAACATTAATCAACAAACACTGTTGATTGAGCGTAACTTTTGACTCCAAGGCACTAAGACAGTTGCATTTGCACAGCTTCTCAACAAAACAACTAAAAAAGAAAAGCTCTCATAACAACCTTCACGTGTTCTTGATTAGTTTGTACTTTTTATCCAGTCACAGTGGAAAGTGAAATATCATTCAGTTCACTTTGTTTCTTCTTCAAAAATAATACTTCCAATCGCTCACACATGATTAGCTCATCATTAGAAACATGCACGTATGTGACCTTAAACAATCTCTGACCTGTTCGGTTATTGTTCAGAACATCCGAATGTTTGGAACCACTAACTATTATTGTTTGCTTTAGAAAATGAAATGTTTGTTTTTATAAGAATTTCAAGTGACTTAAAAGAAAACATTTAACTCAATAAAATTAACTCAATTAGAAATGTTTCTAATTCCAGTGTTTTTCTCTCTCTCTTTCTGGTTTGCCTCAACTTGGGTTGCTGCTGTCATGGAAAAGGTAAGACATTTGTACTCATATGTGCTCCAAGAGATATTCTTGTGTCTTTTGAATGTCTAACAAGTTAATTCTTCTATTACTTTTTAAACATTTTATTTTTTTATTTTTTTTTGCTAATCTATCTCGTCACCAGACACAAATGCTCATATTTCTGAGTGAAATAAAATATTCGGTCACACTTTTTTTTAAGGTCCAATTCTGGCTATTAACAAACCATTACCTACGCCTCAATAAACTCCTAATTTGCTGCTTATTAAAAGTTAGTAAGGTAGTGGTTAAGTTAGTGGTTAAGGGTAGGAATAGGGGTGTAGAGGGTGTATATGTTCATGCAGAATATGTGCTTTATAAGTACTAATATACCGCCAATATGTTAATAATAGACATTCTAATAAGACACCAGTTATTAGTGAGAATTGGTCCCTATATTAAAGTTTTACCGAATATTCAATGAAAGTGAAATTTATTTAGTTAGGAATTGATTTTTAGGAATTGAAAAATTATAAAAATGTATACATTTGAAAAAAAAATTTGATGGAGAAAAAGTACATTTATTTTATTTTTCATTATTTTTTAAATATTTTACGGCCCATTATGGTTTTGATGACTTAAATATTCTTTGTCAGTATGATTCTTCTGATGTTCAATGTTAAATATATTAAAGCATATATAATTTTTTTAAGTATAGTATAAATGAAACCCACCCTAAAGCCAGAGCTTTTGAGGTGAGATCTTCACCGCAAAGAGTCGGTGAATCCCCAATGGCTGTGGCGCTCCAGACTTCAGTTCTTTTTCCTCAGAAGCTACATTATGTGCAATGCAGGACAGGTTCCTGTCTCCCTCAGCATTGAGTTATGGGTGCTTTTTTAGACCTCGGTGGACTGAGACAATGCACAGAACTGCTGAACGTGAACTGTTTTAGTGTCGCATCAATACACCAATTGGAAGCAGAGTCAGTGTGCTTTTTAAACCACACCACAGATCTTCAGCCGGGTAGTTAACCCGGAGCGGAAACCCCACGTTTCCAGCCCGCTCGTCCTTTTGAAGATCACTCATGAGGTCTATAACATGGACCTGGGGTTTGCGGGTTAGTGGATAAGCCGAGTTGCTGAGCTGAATATGAATGTTTGAGCGTGTGCAGTCATGCAGATGAGTTAGTGAGTGTATGTGTGTATACTGAGGGATTAAGCCTGAAATGCGCTGTTTTTTTATCAACAGTGCACAATGAAATCATGTTTTCTCTGAAAGCAGAGATGATGCTCCTGTCTTTCCCATGATAAGTCTATAGTGTGTGTTTAACTGTCCGCAGCTTGTACGTGAGTGTTCGTATATGCATTAAATTAGAAGCATGAGAACACGACAGGCTCTTGAAATCTTCGTGGTCCTGCACATAACAGCGACCTCGACATTTAAGAGTAATTTTTGGCCCAAAATTTCTCTCCTGAGCGCTAAATGAAGATGAATGGCTTTCCTCGCTCTCTCGTTTCTCCCTTATTTGGGCAGCTTTGCTCTTGTCATGTACAGTTCTGCTCCGTATCGCTCAAGAACGGGAAAAAAAGAGCCCAAATGATCTCTAAGAGATATTTTCTAGCGGATCTGACAGCATAAGATCTTTTCCAATCTAATGGCTCTTTATTGGCCTAATGATGAATTTCTGTTAAAGCGTCCAGCGTAAAACAATCTCTAATGGCCTCGTGTCATGGGAAAAGAAATCATTGCGGGGGTCAGCGCTGGAATTTTCTAGCTCCGCCAGCGCTTCTCATTTAACATTCGCTGTGTCATTCTTGTTAAATAATTGCCGTCCCCGGCTGGGAAGCGAGTAGGTTCTCCTGTTAATATAAGTTTAGTAAGAGGCTCTCGACAGCAATATTCCATGATTCAATTAAAATTGATTCAGTTTAGTCTGTCCGGGAATATGGTTTTCGCTTCACTCCTCATAAATCGAGAGCGGAGCTGTTCTGCTTTGAGTGATTCTACATCACTGTTGACATCGCAAAACTGTTTGGAGTCACGGTCACATGTAGAAACACAATTTGGACAAGAATGCAGTTGCTGCTCTCGTTGACGTAATACGAGAATGTGCGAAGACATTGTATTGTTTCTCTGTAGCTACCCATAACACAGCAAATACAAGAGTGTCTCAAATGGTTTGATCAACAAAATATGAGACCAGTTGCTGTTTATTTGTGAAGGGCAAGACTCTTGTTTTCTGTCTTGTAGCCTTTTTATGAGCAATGCGAGTAAATGCGATTGATAACGATTGATAACTGATAACACATTAAAATGAATTTATTGATGTTTTAGCAGCAGTGATTTGATTAGCATACTAAAGGTGTGTTGTGTTTTTGTCGTCTTTTTAATTTTAACACTTCAAATGCTGCCATGCGTATTGAATGAAGACGTGGTTTTAACCTCGACTCCCATTGTCCACAACTTGAATTTTTCAGTTGTTTGTGCTTTAATGGCTAAGAATGAAGGAGAGATATTTTTACTTGAAATTTCTACCTTATAAAATATTTTAGAGCTTCGTATAACTAGTAAAAAAAAGAACAATAAAAACGTATAATAACAAAATAATCGTATAAAATTGTACAACTATTTTATGTCAAGAAATCACACTTTATAATTATTTAAACAAAAATAAAATTGTTGAGGGGGTGAATTAAAATAAGAAAAAAATATTTATTTATGTCAGTAACATTAATTATAATTTTCTCATTTGAAGTGATGTGAAGTTAGACTACTTCTAAGTTTTAAAAAGATTCTTGAGGCATTTTTTTCTCTTTTGCTATTTGTGAATGCAGAACTTGTATTGTACGCCAAGAAACGTCTCCATGAGCCGAAACTGGGCTTTGATTCTGATTAGTAGACTAGTCATTCAGTCTATACACCATCTAGTTGATTGTAAAAACATACTATTGCACATCCCTATGATGAACTGTTTTTACTTAGAAGAATGGATGACTAAACTCATCTCACTGAGAGTCTGGAGATTTTGTATCTTTTCATATAAGGAAATGGTTTTGGGTTAGTACAGAGAAGAAGACTGAAGGCCCCTCTGAGGTGGTCCGCACGCTTCCTTCACCGCCTCTGAACAGGTTACTCTCCTGACAGAGGATTGGATTTCTTCAAGCCAAAGTTCTCAGTTTGTCTTTTTGACAGAGGAGAGCGGCTTGCAAAGCTTTTCTCTGCAGACATGCCTGCTCCGAGCTTTGAGAGAGCTTTACGGCTGTTCTTACAAACGTCTGCTCTCTGTACTGGTGGCTCTTCTTGGCTGTAGGAGCAAATGCATTTAGACATCTTTAGATGGACAGTGGGCCACTTTATAAACCAGTTAATATTATATTAGAGTCTCTTGGAGAAAAATTAGTAATCACTTATTTTGTTTTGTTTTGCTTTGCTTTGTTTTTTATGTTTTGTTTTGCTTTATTTTTGTTTTGTTTTGTATTGCTTTGCTTTGTTTTTTATGTTTTGTTTTGTTTTGCTTTATTTTTGTTTTGTTTTGTATTGCTTTGATTTATTTTTGTAATTTGTTTTTTTAGTTTTGTTTGCTTTGCTTTTTTATTTAGTTTTTTGCATGGCTTTTTTTGCCTTGTTTTGCCTTGTTTTATTTTATTTTAAATGTTAACATTATGTAAATGTTAACATGTATCATTCAAAATTGTGAATTTTTATTTGCAAGTCTACATTTATAATTTAGCTTATATTTGTAATTTATATCTGTGAATAACTATATAATTAGTTATTTTCTGTGGTTATCAGAATTATTCAACAAACACTGCTGACTGAGCGTAACTTTTGAATTTGGAACATTCCCAGATACCAATACTTGGTAGTTGTTTTTTTTTTACTCCTTTTCAAGACAGTTAAAAGGTGTGTTCACAACATTCACATGTTCATGATCAGTTTGTACTTTTTATCTAGTTATTCTTCTTTAGATTTATACTTTCCAACCATTCTTGTAACATCAGAAACACGAATGTGACCTTACAAACACTGACATGTTTGGATATTGTTTAGAATATTTGAATGTTTGGAGCCAACTATTATCATTTGCTTTTCTAATTGAAAAAAAAAAATCTAAATTTTATTCTAAATATCTAAATTTTGCAATGTAGTTTTAAATATTTATGTATTCATTTATTTACATAGAGCAAAGAAAAGGGATTTTGGGCCAGTGAGGTTAAAGGGGCAAGTCCCTGTTTAGGAGACATAGCTGTCTCCTTACTCTACTGTCCTGGGATGGGGACGTGAAGACCCTCTATACCAGCTGCCCCTCTGTCATCTCAGGGGTCAAAGGTTAAGCTGTGTGGCCACTCATCTGGAACCAGCAGCCATCACCAGATGCCTTTGCTGATACCATGGTTTCCTCTGTTCAGACACACACACATACACAGCGGTCTGCTGAAGGCCATTCATAGCTGTTTTTAAGTGGCACCCAGCTGTTGTAGAAATAGTCGGAATCTCCTTGCTTCAGTTTAGAGCTCAGTCTGGGCTTAGTTAATTGTTAAACCAGATTCATCAGCTGATGTGGGCCCCCTTTTGAGCGGTTTTGTGGTAAATCCACTTACTGAAATAGACTGTTGACAACTACAAAGCAGAGGACACCTGAGATAGCACTTCAGTTTCAAGGTTTTGTGCATGATTTAAACATAATGTGAGGCCTGAATGCTGTGTATGTCGGGGAGCCAGATTTTACCAGGGAACATGTATTACAAAATATTATTTTTATGAAAATCTCGAAATGTTGACTGTTTAAGTGGTGGGTTTAGTAGGAGATTTAGGAAAAAATGTCATTAACTTAAAGGGTTAGTTCACCCAAAAATGAAAATTAGTCCATGTTTTACTCACCCTCAAGGCATTCTAGGTGTATATGAATTTCTTATTTCAGAAGAATCCAGTCGGAGTTACATGGGATAATTGCATGGGCGGGTGGAAGTGTTCAACAGTGCAAATTTAGTCAAATAAAGCGCACGCATTCATATTAAAACATGCATCACATGGCTCCGGGGGGTGAATAAAGGCCTCCTGTAGCGATTCAATGCGTTTTAGTAGCAAAAATGTTTTTTTCAATGATATAAACAGTTTTGTGTTACTTCCGCTATCTGTCGTACGCACGTTCACGAGAGACTGTCTTTCCGGTGGATGATGTAGGACGCTGGCACAGCGCATACACATGTGAGTCTCGCAAAAAACACTATTTATTTATAGGAGCAAAGGAAGCAAAGTTTCCTTACTTTACCAAAGGAAAACCAGTCCAACATTTTTCCTTACAAAACCTTGTTTTGTGCTTCTAATTCTTGATCGGCATTATGTTTTGTTCTCTCTCTATCGTGCTTCCGCGTTCGTCACAAATCTCTGGCACTTCTCTGAAAGAAGAAAGTCATATACACCTAGGTCCGTGTATGTTGCGTTCAAAAAACAGAAACATGAGAAAATGGCTCCAAGAAAAAAAAAAAAACAGAAAAAAGCAAGAAATCGCCTTGTTTTTCCGTTTTTACATTCAGGGGTAGAAAATGAATAAACAGCTTGAATGTTCAATTTCCAAATGTGGGCGGTAATCAAATGCCCCTTTCCACTGATTGGTCAAGCAAGGGTCAAATGGTTCCGTCATCATGTTGTCTTCAGTTTTGTGCAACAGAATAGGAGTCCTCTGCTGTTAAAGCGTCTATTGCAACTCCTGTATTCATCTCCGTCTCATCAAACAACCAGACTAGCAAATGGCTTGAAACAAACCATTCTGGTTTTAGTGTGAATATTAAGCTATCTTACCGTTTTGATTATTATTTTGAGTTATTTATGTTTTTCATAGAGAAGTTTGTGATACTTTTATTATCTAACGACATGTTGATTTCTGTAATGCGGCATTGATGAGCATAAGAAACATTTTTCTAAAGCATTAAACCAACCCCGAATCAATTACGCAACTTAAATTAGATCATTTTAATCATATTATATCAATACTTCGCTGTAGTTAATAAACTATATTATCAGCATTCTCTTTTTTTCACTGAGCTTCAGTGGGCAATGCATTCTGGGATTGCCCTCGCTGAGAGGATGCATGGAATACTGTCTGCCAAAATCAGGCGTTTTTGGAACCGCCTTTGATGCCCATAAATGCTGTCTGCAGAGGAAGCTCACTGGGTTTTGGAACAGAGAGTGAGTGTGTCCATGTGGATCACTCAGTGTCAGTGTTGCGCTGGATGTGTGGATAGTGAGGATGCAGTGAAGTGCTGATCACCTGAGTCCCGCCGTGGGTCTCTGGGTGCTTGTGAATGTCTTAAAAGACGGTGAAGCTCTGATCGTGGAACCACGTGATCTGTCATTGGCTCGTCACGGATCGCCTTTCATCCCCTCTTCAGGGCATCCTTCAGCCTCTCTCTCTGTAGGTGGGTTAATCGTCCCAATCACTGGCCATGACACTGTTTGTCTCTGGGATTCGCATGCAATTTTAATGAGTGGTTGGATTAAAATGGCTAGGGCCGTGCTCCCAGCAGCATGTAGCATGTAATCCCTGCCGTGGCAGGCTAGCGATAAGGGCACGTACTGGCCCAGTGTGAGCAAAACCTCTGAACGGCCAAGAGCAGCAGCGCAGACGCCCAGATACAAGGATGCACAAATCCTTCTCTGATTGGCCATGCTTAGAGTTTGCAGCATTTTCATTGGCTCACTAGAAACCATTTGAAAATCACTTGAGTGCTTCAGTGGTGGAGGGGCATTCAATATCTGAACAAGACATTAATTTTCCTTCTGATCGGAGGAGAAGAAAGGGAAAAGAACAAAGTAAAAGAATGGGGGGGGGGGAATCCAATCTTTATATTGGGGCTTCATCTGTTTTATCGAGAGCCCGGTATGCTTCTTAGAATTATAAAATTCAGCTAATTGGCCCACTTTGAGATCACAGATAATTGAGGAGTGAAAAGCATTCACTGTTAATCACCAAAGGCTTTTAAAACCAGTTTTTCTAGTACAAAAATTTACCATTTACGGAATTAATAATATATATGATAATATATGATAAATATATATATATATATATATATATATATATATATATATATATGTGTGTGTGTTTATTGTATAAATTGTAACTGTTTATATAGATATAAAAATAATAGGTATAATATAAATAAATAAAAATATCACATTGTATAATATTATTTTATATATTGTAATAGTAATATAATGTACAGTATATATATATGAAAGTGAAGTTAAGTGACACGGCCAATATGGTGACCCATACTCGGAACTTGTGCTCTGCATTTAACCCATCCAAAGTGCACACACACACAGTGAACACACACCCGGAGCAGTGGGCAGCCATTTATGCTGCGGCGCCCGGGAAGCAGTTGGGGGTTCGGTGTCTTGCTCAAGGGCAGTCGTGGTATTAAAGGTGGAGAGAGAGTGCTGTACATTCACAACCCCAACCGACAATTACTGCCGGCCCGAGACTCGAACTCGCAACCTTTCGATTACGAGTCCGACTCTCTACCATTAGGCCACCACTTCCCCATAGGGGAATAAATATATAAATATAATTTGTGTATGTATAAATAGTACTGAAATAGGATTATATTTAACTATGGCAAAGACAGTAGGTGTGTTTGTCCCTCTTTTTTAAGTTACTTTGGATAGAAGTGCCTGCTAAATGCAAAAGTCATGCAATACTATGTAAATATACTTAAATATTTATATATTATAATTATAGTACTACATTTTTAAATGTAATATTTATATTTTTTATTATAGCATAATTGTAGTTTAATTTCATTGTTTATAATCCTATTTTAGGCTGTATGAAATAAGAGAAGATTAATATTGATTTAGATTTCAAAGAAAAAGAGAGCGAAAAAATTCATTGAGCAATTTAGACTTTTAGTCCCTCTTATTTTTGCAGCATTTCTCCCAACTCCAGGTGTATGCAAATGCTACTTAGGGAAAATCCTGGCCCTTTTCACAATAAGGAATCTCAGAGAAGGTTTATTGTTGTCCAGCCTCTTTGATTTTCCTTCCATATCCAGGACTGACAGGCAGCCACCTCAGGGGTTGTGTGAATACAGCAGACATGCACCCAAGCAGAACAAATCTCCCCTCCCTCTGCCCCCCTCATACTGTACCTCAGGACACTTCAAAAGTAACCTGACCACTACACACATTCACAATATGCTGAAAAAAAAGTACATAAAAAAGAAAAGAAGGGGGATGGCGTTACACAATGGCACTCGCCCTGAACATGGGCCCTTTATTGGAATTTTCTACGGTTTTGAGGCCGAGCTCATCGCTGAACTAAATAGCAAAGTGGCTACTGAAATACTGTCTACTCAGCAAAACCCAATTATTAAAAACTGTTCTTCCAGGTTATAAAGAGCCAGGATGACCTACAGATATATAAAATAAAACATAACCATGTTATTTCCAGACCCAATGCTGTTAAATAGTTCCATCCCAGAGCCTGAAATGTAATAAAGTTCACGGCATGTGTTCTGCGCTGTGAATCTGTGAGGGCATTTCTCTCTGTTCCTCACGTTTCTGCTTCTAAAACCCAGATGATATTGAATTACCCATGGAAATCTGGCACAAATATGCTAAACCTTTTAGTTTTTTTCCTGTTATAATGGATCCCTACTGTGAAGTTCCCCAATAAAGACTAAGAACAGACAGGTTAACCTGACCATGTTGCGTCACGCTATCGCTAGCATCCTGCAGACGACGGACTTGTAGCATGGGAAAGGTTTTGTTTGAACAGTGGGGGTCAATATGAGAGGGATCATATGGAGTACAGATGAATCTCTTGGGCGGGACGTTGTAGTTTGTTGATTTTTAAAGAGTTTTGCCTGAGAGCGAATTTACAGGTCAGCTAATCTAGCTGCTCGTGGCAGAGAGGACGTGCTCTTTAGAACATTAAGAGCCTTTGCTCTGCGGTCTATGTTTCAGGATATAATATTCATGCATTCCAAATGAGTGACCGAGAGAGAGAGCAAATACAAGCGCTGATGGAGTTCGTTGAGACTGGAAAATCCTCTAGTCCATTGGCAAAATGATCGAGGCCTATTTTCAGATTAGGCTGTTATCCAGGGCTTTTAAAAGCTACATCACTGAAATCCAAACCGTATTTAAAAAATAAAAATAAAACTCAGATATCATCTTTATCTTACAGATTTTCTCTGAGGATTATTGGAAAATTACAATGTGTCTTTTGTAGAGGCTTTTAGCTGAGGTGGCCAGCATTCTGAAATGAATACAAGGGCTATTTCTAGTTGATTTTAATTATTTTATATTTATTATTATTGTTATCATTTATTATTTTGAATTTAAAAAAGCAAATAATGCTTATCATTTTAATAACTGTTGCATGGATCTAAACCAAAAACGAGTTGATAAGAAATTTGTTTTGAATTCAAATAAGAATTGTATATTGTAATTTATAAACTCTTTAAAATATGATAAGATCAGTAAGTCGTGGCAATGTATGTTTTTACATTAACTCATGAAAATAAGAAATTCAACTTAAATTTAAACTTAAGAAATTAATATGAAATTCAGCTTGATTTTATAAGTTGGTTTAATGTAAGTTGAAATGAACTGAAAAATAAAATATATATTTTTTTTATATATATACTGTATATAAAGAACGCAGGGCCGGCTCAGACATGAAAATACCAGCAAAAACAGAGAGGGAATAAAAAGGGTTCGTCTGGTCCCCCTATTTTTAGCACAACTGGTGCATCAAGTGTCTTTTTACTACTGTGAATAGGCTAAAACAAGAGCCTTGTCTTCTGTGCTTGGGTGTCTGGTAAATACACTCCCGTATGTCATTCACTAGAGAAGTGTTATAGGCATTGGATTTCAGCGTCTGAAGGGCTACAAATCAATGGCATTGACCTGTGACTTTTATTACCTGCTGAGCAGAACTGATAGACAAGTCTTTAGTGAGTGTCTCGTTTGATCAGGCGTTGGCAGAGCATTGGTCTCCCCACCCGTTCCTGTTCTGACAGCTTTCCTCCCATTTCTCCCTTTGTGTGGCTTAAGATGTTTAGTTTTACTGTTGTTTTTTTCCCGGTTGCAGAAGTATTTTGGATAAAGACTGACGTATTTATTTCTTTCCAGTAGCTCCTCCTCGCACCCTAGTAAGTTTTCAAACGTGTAAAAGAATTCATGACCATCTGCAGTAACAGTACTGAAAAAACATGGTGAAACATTTGAAGATGGTATTTGTATGGAAGCCTGTTTCTGGCTCCGAGTGGAAAAACATGAAAAAGGTAATTGTGATTTTAAATCTCACAGTTGAGATTTTATTTATCATTATCGTGACTTCAGATCTCTCGCTTGCAACTTTGTCTCACACTTGCAACTTACTGTGATGAATTAATTCAGTATCTCTCCTTTGTGAATTAAAATTGTTGCAATTGTATTTGTACTTCAATTTGTACTTTATATCTTACAGTTGCAATGTAATTCTCATAGTTTTTACATTATTTCGACTTTTTATCTTGCAATGTTAATTTGTTTTTCACAATTCCAAGATTAATTATTCTGCTACATCTTTAATGTAATTATGACTTCATATCTCCCAGTTGTTACTTTATATTTTATAATTCTGACATTATTTATCGTAATTGTGACTTCAGATCTTCCAGTTCTGACTTTGTCACAGTTGAGACTTCCTTTTGTGAATTTAATGCAATATCTTCCATTGCGACTTTATTGTCACTACCATTTATGATATTTTGCATTGTAGCCTTATATTTGGCAATGCAGCTTTATTGTAATTTTTACTTCATATCTCACAGTTGCAACGTTGCTTCTCCGAATTGGGACTTTATTGCAGCTGTGACTTCTCATTTTGCAGTTGTGACTTCATATCTCACATTTGTGACTTTTTCATAAATGTGACTTTATATCTGACAATTGTGACTTCATATCTTGCACTGTAAATTTAGATTTTACAATTTGTAATATATTTTTTTATACATATTTTAAAATTCTAATTCTATTTTAAAAATAATACACATTTATAATTCTGACTTCAGATCTCACAGTTGCGACTCTATTTCTCATAAGTACGACTTTGGAGACTTGTGTGTGACGGTTGATGAAACATTCAGGCTGTGAACATGCGTTGATGGCCCATCACATTCAGCACTGAAGAGGTCCCATGTGGAACCTTTTTAAGTAATTAAATGTCATGACCAATAATGGGAGATGAATTTCTCAAGCTGTTTTATGGCCAAGCTCCACAAATTCTTTCCCAGAAAAAAAAAGGTATTTGCAGGAAAAATGTGTTTGCGTCTGCCCCTAAATCAGAACAAAGCGACATTTTCTTAACCTGCTCCTTTCTGTGGCTTGGATTGATTTTCCCCGCTTCGGAATTGACAGATGCTGTCTGTATGGGGGCTGTTTTTTGAAGAACTCAATGGGAGAGAACCTCTCTAAGGAGTCAAACCTCTAGACTCGACCCACGGCATTCTGTGAAAATCTTTTTTTTATGGGCTACTGCCCCATTCAGACCTGCCTCACATTCACCAGCTCACATGAAAAATAGGAGAGAATGTGAACCGGATTGTCCCGCTTGTTGGCCGTTCATCTATTTACTCAAACAAATGGATTCGGAAAGGGGGGGCGGGGGGCGGGACTGGTGGGGGAATGGAAAAGAAAGCGGTCCAGAAGCGAACCGCAGCGACGTAGCCAAACTGAGGGGGTTTGAGACCCGACCTGACTGCATGCTGGGATCCTCAAAAAGCATTTGCCCTCCCCGTTCTTAACCCCACCCACACGTGGAAGAGGAGGAGGCGTCCCAGCCTGCTTCGCACAATCGATTGGTCATGGCTGTAGGGCGGGTTAAACAGCTTGTGGGGCTCACGCGGTGCCCGTCTCTCCCTTGGCAGATGTCTAGGAATCTTGGGAATGGAGGTGGCCGCTAAGGCACAGATGCATGGCTGCGATAAGTTAGCAGCGGCATAGCTTAGACTAATTTTTTGGGGGTAGAAGCCTTGTGGGGCCTCGGATTGGCTCCGAGCCGAGTTGGGGTCACGGGTTCTCCCGGGTTGCGGTTACTGGGCCGCGCTCTCTGACTGCGCTAATTGAGTTGCTCGCTTCCTTAACGAGGACTCTCTCAGTTGCATATCTCCCACCGTCTGTGTGCAACATGAACACAAAACATCATTAAACAAAGACTGACAGCAGAGGTGCAGGGCCACTAATTCGACTGCTTAGAAATGCTGTACTACTAAATGAGAGACCGAGTTTGTGTGGCTGTGTCAGGCGTTATTAGAGACAGAGGGCTGGAAGGGGTTCATGTTCACTTCAGGCTTTGTTGCTTGCAAAGTGAAATAAGCACAGTTATTTTATCACACCACAGGTTGTGTACGCAGGAGCGGCTCCAGTCTAAAATAAAGATGTCAGACCCCTGTTGAGTTCCTTTGACTGTGTTTACTTAGGTAGTTCCGCTTATTTTTTTTGTCTAATTAAAATCTTCTCCGCTTTTGCAATTGTCAAACTGCTTGACAAGAGATCCGTGATGCCGTCCAAACATTTGCCATTTACTCTTTTTGGGAAAGCTTCCAGAAATCTAATACATACGGATCACTGCGTTCCTATTGGATTTTGAGCATACTTTGTCTATGTTATGCTATTCCCGTCAAATATAAGCGTTTCTTCAACTATGAGCACTTTTCCACAACATTTCCACCACAAAGTCATTTGTGTCTCAGATTACCTCAAAATGTATTTTTAGTGGTTGAAATTGACATTTTTGGAATGATATGGCCAGCTTGCTAAGGCTAATTTCACCGCATGCATTAGATGTGTCCTAAATACACGCAATTACACAATGTTTTCAATTTTTTTTGATTATTTGACAAAATTACTGGAAAAAATATTCGGGTCAAAAGTGATACTTTTCTTGATTTTTCTATGTTCCCTCATACATTACATCATATATCATATTTCATATCAAGCTCTTTACTGACTCTTTTAAAATTTTGCTGTGGTGGAATTCATACAATAAATGGTGCAAGAACATATTCATTTAAATTACTAAAACTGAATATTATAATTTAATAGTTTTATAATGATTTTTTTTTTTTTAATTGAAAGTCAGGGACTCGGACACAACAATAAAATCTACATGTTTATAGCATTTGTAAAAAAAATTGTAAAATAATTGAAGTAATGTGGTAGATGGTTTTAATGTTATTTCCATAAAGCCCAATAAAATCTGAAAAATGTATAATAAAAAGTGCACGTAGCTGAAGCAACACCAGATCACACTTTCAGCAGAAGTAGACATGAATCCAAGCTGTGCTGGTCTTCTTGGAGCTGGAGGCTCTTGGTGCTGAAGGTGAATTTTTATTGGATTCTTTTTTAGATTTACAATAGGCAAACTGAAGAAACTTGCAATGATTCAGTGAACCTCTTTTGTTGGGAACATGTTTGTTTTCTCATTGCACTACAGGTCAGAAAACATCATCTAGTTACTCTGGCCATAGCTTCTCTTATTTCCATCCAAGGCAGCTGAGAGCTCCAACACTTATTAGCATTCATGGAAAAACTTGCTGTCAGTCCATCATAAAACTTCTGTTTAAGGCTGGAGCCTTTTCAGCAGCTCTCAAGTGCCTGTTTTGGTGTGTGTTAAAAAAAAAAAATACTATAATAAAAATGGGTTGGAATTGACGTGTGCTTTTGTAGAACTCAAACATGGGTTCAGACAAGGCCTAATTGTCACCCGAAGTAAAGTGACTGGGAAAAGTGTAAATCATGCTATGCTGGCACACAACAACGTCTTTGATGGAGACTTGTAATTGGGAAAATGTGGCTGTGGTTAATGGCTCCAGTTCCCCGCTCGACAGCACCTCCTCGCCCGCACCCACCATCTCCACCGGCCCCCTCAGAGCTTCCAAATCATCCAAATCAAACAGCCATGTAATTTCCAGCAATTGTGGTATGTGCTGTGCAGAGTGCTTGCTTTATGAAACCTGAAGCTTTGGTGAGAGAGTGTCTGGGTACAAAAAATGCAAAGGGTTTAAATTTGAACCTACAGCCTCACGCTAGAGTTAGCCAGCCGGTTAAACCAGTTAAGCTTTTATTTTTTTTCTAGCCTCGGCGTAAAACGGTATGTTCTCAGGTTTGGATCCCAAGTGTAAAATCGGACAAACTACTAATAAATTAAGTCACAAAAAGCAAAACTTATATTTGAATATAGAGCTGAGCAATACATTTTATCATATGATAAAATATGTTAATATCGGCGATCAATTCTGGACATTTGTACTCAATTTAAATAAATCTTAACTGTCCAGCAGAAAAAAAATGTGACGCCAGTAAATGCATGAGATAAGTCTGCATGTTCTGCATGTCTCTGTCAATGAGTGGCGTAGTTTCATCTACTACACAAACTCAAACACACGTGACACTCAGTGTTTTCAGCGTCTGCGTCTCAATATATGAGACACACAAACTTCATTTCCAGAGCAGCTCTTACAGTCATTTCACCTGCTTTACACTGTTTCATTTGAGAAAAAAACTATCAAACACACTGAAACCTCCAAAAATAAAAGTTTGGTTTAACTTGCAGAAAAGTGATAGTAATAATATTTTTATCTTTAAGGAATATCATACAACCAAGATTTTATCCATGTTTTTATTTATACAGTTCTGATGTGCAGCCTCTTATTTGACCAAAATAAAAATGCAAAAAAATTGTAAATTAATTATTTTAATGTGATTTATATTTTAAAAGATTGATTAAATTTGTTAAAGCTTTATTAATTATTTCATTAGACACCATTTTGATGATAAATTAGTATCAAACACAGAATTCATAAAGGAAAACACAGAATTCAAGGAATATAAAACGGATATACTAAATGAACAGGTAGCTGCTCTGTAGAGTTTAACTGTGAACAAACAAGTTACATTCATTCTCAAGGTCTAACAAACATGTAGTGATCGTTTAATTCCCCATTATTGGTGAATGAATACTGTAAATATCAACATATTACAGTATGATATGGAAATAAATATCATGATAATATTTTTGGCCATACCATCCCCTTGGATGACAAAAGAAACAGCTTGCTCAGGGGTCAACATATGCAAGTGTCAGTTTCCGTGATACAAGTGTAATTCGTAGCTATTTTCGAACCACGTTTTAGCTTAGCTGGCTGTGGCTGGGGGTTTTATTTTTTTTAAATGTTGGGTTTAAGGAAGTTGCTATGACACCTGTTTGGTTTCTGAAATGTTGCTGACCTCTTTCAGGCCCCGCTGCCCACCCTGGGCCCTTTCCCAGCAGGTGAGAGAGCATTATTAGCAGTGGGATAATTAATTGTCAGGCACACACAAGGCTGGTCCTGGCCCTTTCGGGACCCCTGAAGGAGCTCTTGTCCACTGGAAGCTTGTAAATCACAGAGGCTGCTAGGGTCAGCCCGGTGGCCCTTTCCTCAAACGGTCTCCAGTGCAACACTAAGGCTTGATTCATGTGAAGAAAAGCCTCTTTCAGCAGTAGGTAATATATTTTATATATTGTCTTGCTTGCCGTCTTGAGTCCCTCAAAATCAGATAAGATCCACTTGTTTTTACAATGAAAGACCTGAATGTCACCGTGGCCTTGAGCGAGAACCTGGGTGCTGTGGATAGAATCTTCTAGATAAACGTAATTACACATGCAGCCTTGGGTTTAGCCATAGCCAAAACCTACAAACGGAGTTTCCCTTTGGAGCAATGGTTTCCAAAAAACAACTGTCAGATTGTCTTATTTATTTTTAGAAGTCATTTGGTGCAACCAACGTCCAGAAACTTAGTTAAAAAAGAAAAGAAAAAAGCATAGGTTGACCTTTTTATGACAAAGCAATGTTAGTTCAGCTTAAAAAGTGTCATGTGGTGCGACTCTCCAAAGACTTAATTATATTTATGATTTTTTTACAATTTATTGTGATCAGTTTGAACTATTTTCCAATAATATTTTAAAACATGCACACATTCATTCTTAATTACGCCTATATACTCAATATGTTGAAAATGTTTCTTGTCTCATCACTTCAGTTATGAATTGGGTAAATTATATTTGCCTATATTTTCAAATCAAGTCTGTGGTGGTTATAACTTTGTCGTAACTAGATTTATTATTTTGAACTAGTTTTGTACGTTTTTTATTTTCTTTACCATGAACACTCATTGCTCTATTTGTGTGAATTTGTATGAACCAAATTTTAGGAAGTGGCTACATGATCGACATGATCATGAAAAGGATCTTGTAATTGATGCAGTCTATAATTAGTGTTGTTTATTTTAATTCTTTAAATTGTTTTAGTAACCAATTCGATAAAGGAATTATGCAAATTAAATAACTGCAATAAATGCAATGCCCTTAATGCAAATGGTAAAGAGGACATAACACACACAGTTCCACAATCTCATGTTAATCTCAAGTACCTATAAAGTAGTATTGCATCCTTCATATCTCCTATTCTTTAATTTTATCACATTTAGAAAAAAGAAAGAGACAGCTTTACGATTCTCTCTGAAAACAGCCGAGCTCCTGGAGGCGCGCCGTGGGCGGAGCTAAAGAGTGATGAGCGCTTGAGCGACGATTGCCAACAAAACTCAGACATTTCATGCAGTTTCATTTACCGTCTGCAGTTCTGAATCATGACCGGGATCTTTTATAGCTGGGACCGCTCCATCTTTCAGTATCAAACAATGTGCAAATCCAGCGTCGAACCGGGCCTTGTTTATAAAACAATGCATAGCAGAAATAATACCACTGACAACGCTCCATGAAATCCCTAATATGAACAAAGGTATCCAGTTGTCGCTGTAGCTGAATAAAACGCAGCCATTATCACTGCATATAATACTATAAAATAGTATGATTTCTGCCTCATTCTGTGATATGAAACCACGTTGGATCACAGACAGAAGTTTCAAACACTCGACTAAGTTAAGTTAATTTGGAGTAAGAAGCATGTCAATAAATGATATATTTGTTGGGCAAACAGTATGTAAACCGGCTCATACCGCACACGTGCTACGGTAGTACATTTATTCAAGGCTCAGACCAATTTTTGTCGCGCTGTACAGCCCTGACCAAACCAGTTCCAGATCCTTTAGCAATATGTATTCCATGTCGTTCCGCACGGTCAGACACAGAAATATGTCAACAACTAGACTTTATCATTATTATCGTGGAAAGACTAATTATTATCGTGGGGAGAATTTTTACTGGTATATTGCAAACGATAAGATATTGCCCATGCCTAACAGTACATTCACACGGGGCATCGGCGTCAACACCTCTCGTTTACTTTAAAATCGTTTGAGAGAGGCGGGGCATAGAGGACCTACAATAATGTACAGTATTTTAAAAATTGTATTTTTTGAACATTAAAGCATGACAACATATTCTGTTACACCAAATACACAAAATAATGATCTTTAAAAAGCATATTTTGACCCCTTTAAATTATATAGCAAACCTCTTATCATTTTGAGAGGTTTTACATTTAGAGATAGAAAAACAGGAATCGCGAAACACCCTAATATTATTACGAAACTTCAAAAAGCAATAATTTCATTCAATAGAATATGAGTGATGCACGGTTTAAAGACAAAACACTGCACTGTTTAAACCGCAGCAGATTAGCGGTTTCAGAGCAGTTCGTAATCAATGAACACTACATTTATGCAACGTGATTGCTTATAATTGACTGTAGACAGTGTTTATATTGTAATATGTTTTAAGAGTACACATTTTCAGCCAGGAATACTAAGCATATACATTTCAAAATAAGAGTCTCTGTGTGTTGGGTTTGTTTATAGTTAGAAGTTCTGCAATATGTATATTTTTGTTGTTGATTTTTCCGGTTGGATATTGGTATTTGGACATGAGAACATTATTTACATATTATTAAATATATTCAGTTTAAATAAGCATTAAGCCCTGAACTGCACCAGTGTAGATTGCTCCGTGTTAACTGGACTGCATGTAATGAATAATATGCAGGTTTTGCTCTGCAAGTTTTTAAATGTAAGGAAGATGACGAGCTTTTGTCTTGTGGCATGCACTTGGCTTTAATAGCATACACATGAAGAAATCATGCACACATACAGACACACACACTGGTGTGAAGGTGTGGAGAAGGGAGATCGTGGCACACGGGGCAGATGGCAGGAGGCAATGTGTCACCATCCACTTGAGGAAACGCCAGATACAAGGGCTGTGGGAGCCCGAGTCTCCAGCGGGCAGATGGGAGTTCTCTTCAGAGAGGGCCAAGCAGACAGCGTCGTCTCATTAGCCAAGCTCATTACCCCAGTAGTACTAGATCACTAGATCTGCCATGCTCTGCATTAGCAACCCTGAGCTTCAGAGTCAGAACGTCAACGCAGACTGAGACTCAACCATCAAATCTAGAGCCAATAGACAGTTGGGTTGGAGCAAGCCCAACATTTTGGCTTTGGTACAATACTTGCCTTTGATACCTCACTATTGATACTTTAGACAGCAAATAATTACAAAAAGAAGAATAAGAACAAAATCTTTCTTAGGTCTTGGCTCTAGTCCTTGTGGCTCAAAATAATCAAATGTTTTGTTTCCTTTTAAAAGCAGAACAGAGAGAAACTATTATTATATTGTATTATATTATATTGTATTGTATTTTAAATAATATATTATAAAAAAAAAATAAAAAATACACCCCACATGTCCAAGACTAGTATGGAGTCTTGTATTGACTAAAAATAAAAACAAATAAATACTATTATTGCCACTACTACTACTACTACTACTACTACTACTATAATAATAATAATAATAATAATAAGTATTATTGTTATTCTACAATTAATGTATTTAATGACATTTATATAATATTAATAAATAACACTCAAAATGAATTTATGAATTAACAATTATTACTATCATTAGTAGTATTATTAGTATTAGTATTTACACCCAACATATAGGACACTTCATATTTGTACCAAATGATAATATTGAATCTCTTCAAATGTTTGGTACTGCTTTTTAAGTATCTGGAACACTGTGTAACTCTAAAAGACAGTAAAAGTATGAACAAAGGCATTTATTTTGACTGTTAACCCTTCATTTCCCTGGATTTGTGTTTTTACAGTCACCCTGTGTTAACAGATGGCTGTTATGATTCTTTTGGCACACATGCTCACATATATATATATAAAAATGAAAAAATCTGAAGTGAATTAACAAAGAGCCTGTACTAGAATGCCCCCCCACCCCCTGGAATTTCATACTTGTCAGGATCAGTTGTTTATTGATATAAAAAAGCGTATGAAAATGTCTCATGTCTGTGGTATGTGGTTGCTGGAGATTTCTCCCCGTTGTTTGTGTGTGCAAGCATGCATGTGTGTGTATCTTGCTTCAGATGTGTTGCAGGAGAGTGTATTGATGTCTTCAGGGGCCCGTGGGAGGCTCACACTGGAGCATCCTGCTCTTTCATCTGCTGCTCATGGAGAAATGCGGCGAGAGAGAACTCACAAACAGAATTGAGCAAAGGAGCCTGTCATTCTCATGAAGTGTATGTGTCTGTGTATGGGGCGGCTGTATGTGTTTTACTCTTCCATGATTGCCCTGGGCTCCAGGCTTTTTTTTTCTTCATGTTTTCGTCTCTGTCCTCTTGTACAGAGGAGAACGTGGATCAGGCAAACACAGTGGCCTAATTTTGTCTCAGGGAACCACTCCAGCTGCAGGAGAACTTCCTGTGTGGAATTCTAACCGTGTCCTGTAGATGAGATAACGTGTTGGTGTACGGAGCTCTGTTAGTGTAATTCATCACAAATGTCTACACAAGATAAAGAGTAAATAAACGCTATACGCATCCTTTGTACGATCCATTTATAGATGCAATGCAACCTCACATGTAGACGTGAGCTTTCTGTGAATGGGGATTTGAATAACATAAATATTCACTACTCCAGTAGGTCTTACCAATTATTTAGGACGGACAGTGTGTGACGGTGATGTGAACGTACATTCAAATTCAGAATGTATCTCTCTGATTCAGATTCGATACAGCCAGTGATGAGAAGCTGATACATTGTTTACTTATAAAATAAAAGAGTAGAATAGAATAGAAGCTGAGTTAACTAAACATGTGAGAATCAATCAGAACTTCATAGAATTGATCAGTCAAGAAGATGAAAAATAAGATATAAAGTATTTTTTAGAGTTGCTTTATTACAGTAGAATAGAATAGATATAATGTATTAGTATAGGGAAAGGAATATAACAGTTCAGTATAAAACCAAACTGAATGGAATGAAGTATAATAGATGAGTCCAAAATGAAATAGAAATAAAATAGATCAGGAGTGAAAAATAGAACAAATAGAATATAAAAGAATAATAATGTATTAGTATAGCAGAGCAGAATTGGATTATATAGAATAAAACAAGTTAAAACTGAACTCAAAAGAACAATAGAATATATAATTTAGCTGTATGACAGAATGCCCCTTCCATTGAACTGCCACCCGTGGTGGAGGGGTTGTGTTTTTACAGTCACCCGAATGTTAACCCTAGATGGCTATGTTGTCCGGGGCTATGTGCCCCTGGTAGGGTCTCCCAAGGCAAACAGGTCCTAGGCGACTGGTCAGACTAAGAGCGGTAAAAAAAACCCCCCCTTATGATGGACACTAAACCGAGGACCGTGACGTCGCCCGGCATGGCGCAGCCGGGGCTCCACCCTGGAGCCAGGCCCGGGGTTGGGGCTCGTATGCGAGCGCCTGGTGGCCGGGCCTCTCCCCACGGGGTCCGGCCGGGCTCAGCCCGAAGGAGCGACGTGGGGCCGCCTTCCCGTGGGCTCACCACCTGCAGGAGGGACCGTAAGGGGCCGGTGCTTAGAGGATCGGGCTTTAGTCGAAGGCGGGGGCCTCGACAACCCGATCCCTGGACACGGAAACTAGCTCTAGGGACGTGGAACGTCACCTCGCTGGCGGGGAAGGAGCCTGAGATTGTGCGTGAGGTTGAGAGGTTCCGACTAGAGATAGTCGGGATCACCTCCACGCACGGCTTGGGCTCCGGAACCACACTCCTTGAGAGAGGATGGACTCTTCACCACTCTGGAGTTGCCCATGGTGAGAGGCGGCGGGCTGGTGTGGGTTTGCTTATAGCCCCCCAGCTCAGCCGCCATGTGTTGGAGTTTACCCCGGTGAACGAGAGGGTCGTTTCCCTGCGCCTACGGGTCGGGGATAGGTCTCTCACTGTCGTGTGTGCCTACGGCCCAAACGGCAGTGTTGAGTACCCGGCCTTCTTGGTGTCTCTGGGAGGGGTGCTGGAAAGTGCTCCAACTGGGGACTCCATCGTTCTACTGGGGGACTTCAACGCCCACGTGGGCGGCGACAGTGACACCTGGAGGGGCGTGATTGGGAGGAACGGCCCCCCTGATCTGAACCTGAGCGGTGTTCAGTTATTGGACTTTTGTGCTAGTTACAGTTTGTCCATAACGAACACCATGTTTAAGCATAAGGGTGTCCACCAGTACACGTGGCATCAGGACACCCTAGGCCGTAGGTCGATGATCGACTTTGTGGTCGTTTCATCTGACCTGCGGCCGTATGTCTTGGACACTCGGGTGAAGAGAGGGGCGGAGCTGTCAACTGATCACCACCTGGTGGTGAGTTGGATCCGATGGCGGGGGAGGAAGCTGGACAGAATCGGCAGACCCAAGCGTACTGTAAGGGTCTGCTGGGAACGTTTGGCCGAATCCCCTGTCAGAGAGATCTTTAACTCCCACCTCCGGCGGAGCTTCGACCGGATCCCGAGGGAGGCTGGAGATATTGAGTCAGAGTGGACCATGTTCTCCACCTCCATTGTCGACGCGGCCTCTCGGAGCTGTGGCCGTAAGGTCTCCGGTGCCTGTCGAGGCGGCAATCCCCGAACCCGGTGGTGGACACCGGAAGTAAGGGATGCCGTCAAGCTGAAGAAGGAGTCCTATCAGGCCTGGTTGGCTTGTGGGACTCCTGAGGCAGCTGACGGGTACCGGCAGGCTAAGCGGAGTGCAGCCCGGGTGGTTGTGGAGGCAAAAACTCGGGCCTGGGAGGAGTTCGGTGAGGCCATGGAGAAGGACTACCGGCTGGCCTCGAAGAGATTCTGGCAAACCGTCCGGCGCCTCAGGAGGGGGAAGCAGTGCCCCACCAACGCTGTTTACAGTGGAGGTGGGCGGCTGTTGACCTCAACTGGGGATGTCGTCGGACGGTGGAAGGAATACTTCGAGGATCTCCTCAATCCCGCCGTCACGTCTCCCATTGAGGAAGCAGAGGCTGGGGGCTCAGAGGTGGCCTCGTCCATCACCCTGGCTGAAGTCACCGAGGTAGTCAAGAAACTCCTCGGTGGCAAGGCACCGGGAGTGGATGAGATCCGCCCTGAGTACCTCAAGTCTCTGGATGTTGTGGGGCTGTCTTGGCTGACACGTCTCTGCAGCATCGCATGGCGGTCGGGGACAGTACCTCTGGGGTGGCAGATCGGGGTGGTGGTCCCTCTCTTCAAGAAGGGGGACCGGAGGGTGTGTTCCAACTACAGGGGTATCACACTTCTCAGCCTCCCCGGGAAAGTCTATGCCAGGGTACTGGAAAGGAGAATACGGCCGATAGTAGAACCTCGGATTCAGGAGGAACAGTGTGGTTTTCGTCCTGGCCGTGGAACACTGGACCAGCTCTATACCCTCTCTAGGGTGCTGGAGGGTTCATGGGAGTTTGCCCAACCAATCCACATGTGTTTTGTGGATTTGGAGAAGGCATTCGACTGTGTCCCTCGGGGCATCCTGTGGAGGGTACTCCGGGAGTATGGGGTCCGGGGTCCTTTGCTAAGGGCTCCCGGTCCCTGTACGACAGGAGCAGAAGCTTGGTTCGCATTGCCGCAGTAAGTCAGACTTGTTCCCGGTGCATGTTGGACTCCGCAGGGCTGCCCTTTGTCGCCGGTTCTGTTCATAATTTTTATGGACAGAATTTCTAGGCGCAGCCAGGGGCCGGAGGGTGTTGGGTTTGGGGACCACGCGATTTCGTCTCTGCTCTTTGCGGATGATGTTGTCGTGCTGGCCACCTCAGACCAGGACCTTCAGCATGCACTGGGACGGTTTGCAGCCGAGTGTGAAGCGGTTGGGATGAGAATCAGCGCCTCCAAATCCGAGGCCATGGTCCTCAGTCGGAAAAGGGTGGCTTGCCCACTTCAGGTTGGTGGAGTGTTGCTACCTCAAGTGGAGGAGTTCAAGTATCTGGGGGTCTTGTTCACGAGTGAGGGAAGGATGGAATGGGAGATTGATAGACGGATCGGTGCAGCTTCTGCAGTAATGCGGTCGATGTACCGGTCTGTCGTGGTGAAGAAAGAGCTGAGCCGCAAGGCGAAGCTCTCGATTTACCGGTCAATCTACGTTCCTACTCTCACCTATGGTCATGAGCTTTGGGTCATGACCGAAAGGACAAGATCCCGGATACAGGCAGCCGAAATGAGCTTTCTCCGTAGGGTGGCTGGGCGCTCCCTTAGAGATAGGGTGAGAAGCTCAGTCACTCGGGAGGAGCTCAGAGTAGAGCCGCTGCTCCTCCACATCGAGAGGGGTCAGCTGAGGTGGCTCGGGCATCTGTTCCGGATGCCTCCTGGACGCCTTCCCGGGAAGGTGTTCCGGGCGCGTCCCACCGGGAGGAGGCCCCGGGGAAGACCTAGGACACGCTGGAGAGACTATGTCTCCCGGCTGGCCTGGGAACGCCTCGGTGTCCCCCCGGAAGAGCTGGAGGAAGTGTCTAGGGAGAGGGAAGTCTGGGCATCTCTGCTTAGACTGCTGCCCCCGCGACCCGGCCCCGGATAAGCGGAAGAAGATGATGATGATGATGATGATGTATGACAGAATACATACAAATTTGAAATTAATAGAATAGATTAGTCTAGAGTAGAACTGAATGGAACATAATAGAATATATTAGTCTAGAACAGAACAGATGTGAACTGAACAGAACAAAATGCAATAGATAATTTTGCAATAGAATAGAATAGAGAATTATTATAGCAGAACTTAATAGAACAAAACTGGTCAGTCCGGATTGTAATGGAATGGAATAGATAAGGCTAGAAGAAAATAGAACAAATAGAATAGAAATAGAAAACGGAATATTATAGTTAATTTAACAGTCAAGCATGACACAATCTGACAGAACAGAAACATTATATTACAGTAGGATGAAATACATCATTTAGTCTGGAATTTAATAGAATATAATAGTTGGGTCTAAAACAGAACAGAATGGAATATAATACAGTAGATTAGTCCAGATTAAAACAGAAATAAAATAGATCATGGTTGAAAAATAGAACAGAGTAGTTTAACAGAAGAGAATAGTCTAGAACAAAATGGAATTTATGAGTAGAACAGAACTGAATCTATTTGATTGAAACATTAATAGTGAAATGAAAATAACAATGCAATGGAATAGGTAAGGCAAGAACAAAATATAACAAATAGAATATAAAAGATCAGTCTTGAATTGAACCAAAACAGATCATGTTACAGTCAAGTAGAGCAGAATCTAACAGAATAGAACAGAGAAGGCTTTATCAACAGTATTGTGACTAATATATCAGCAGACTGGATGGATGGAGAACAGGGCAGCATATTGCTGTCTGAGTGCCAGTGTCCCACATCCCATGTGTGTCCTGTAATGATGTGTGTGCAGATACAGGTGGCACAGGGACACAGCACAGATTACAGGACGGTCGCCGTTCTGTTGTATGAAAGATGCCTGCAAACTCTCAGCCTGATAATTAAATGCTGTTTGAGCTCACAGAACCAGACGCACCAGGCTTGGCATAGGTGGGCTTCAAGAATCATTTCCATTAATTAAAGGCAATGACATACAATAATAATAATAATAATAAAAAAATCGGTAATGCTTTATTTTAAAGTGTACTTGTTACATGTTAAATGTGCCTGTACTTACTATTCTAATAACATAAAATATTCATAATTACATCAAGTAACCCTAAAACAAACCCTAATTCTAATCTTAACCATATAGTAAGTTAGTTAATTATTACTAAGTACTTAAATGTATAACTACACTGTAACAAGGACATCTTAAAATAAAGTGTAACCGAAAATTTCAGTGGGGTCCAAAATACCATTGGACAATATAGAAAATATGAACCATATATGACCCCCCTCCCCCATATTATACAGTATTTATTGTGTAAGGATATCCATTAATGGGAAAGGAAATTGTTTTAATTATGACCCTGTAAAATTTATTATATGTTTTCTTTATTCTGTGTTTTAGGATTTAATACAAGTTTAATTAATACAAAATTAACAATTTACTTTGAAAATTGAAAATATAACAGTTATTTTAAAGCGAAACATTGCATTTAAATTGCAAAATGCAATTTTTGTCAAATAAGATGCTGCACAACAAACAACTTGAAAACTCGGTTGTATGATTTTCCTTAAAAAAATAGCTATTATTACTTTAAGAAGAACATTTTAGTATACAATAGTAATATATTTCTGTCATAATGTTTTCAGCTTAGCCCAAACCTATTTTGGAGGATTGTCGTGAAAATCTTTGAGTTTCAGTGTATGTTTTATGGTGGATTTTCTCAAATAAAGCTGGTGAAGTAACTGTCAGAGCAGCTCTGGAGATGAAGTTCATGTCTCATATATTCAGAAGCAGATGCTGAAGCTACCGCAAGCGTCAGGTGTGTTTGAGTTTGTGTATCAGATGAAATTACGCTACTCATTCACACAGAGACGCAGAAAATATAGACTTATTAACCAGATTCACTGACTGTTGTCATGTTTATTTCTGCTGTGATTAATCAAATCGATTAATCATTATCGGTATGCATTTTAGGTATGAAAGCGTGTACGTTTTGTGTTAAATTAAAATTATCTGTCCATGTGGGATGTTTAAAAGCACAGTTAGTTTATATTATGTAATCCATGACATAAATAGGCATTAAATAATTAAGAATCTGTTTGATAGGCCAATTCTCTTTTGTCTTAGAAGTAAAGGACAGCAGTTTTTGGCCAGCGTGAGTGCGCATCTTTTCATTACATCATGACCAGCGGTGATTAACATCGTACTCAGCGCTAAATCCTAATGTTTATTCCATGTAAACATATGACAATAATGGGAAAATGTATTATTTATTTTCCACCGCAGTGAATCTGCACGAGTCATCAGAGAGCAGCGGTTTGAGGCTGGGTGGACAAATTGTTACTTGTTTACGTTTGGTTCATTATTCTGGGCCTCTTGCATTCTATCTCCAACCAAAATTACCCTCCATTTCGTCCATTTGATATTGACTTTAATTTGAGTGCATGTTATCTTTGTATATATCTCATGAACCATGCAGATTGATTTGATTTGGTTTTGTAGTTTGATTTAAATACACCCACGCCCCTCGACGCACAACAACAACCTACAGCAAACGCACACTCACGTCGCCACCAGAGAGAGACACTAGAGATGAGACGTCTCTAATTATCTTAATGTATCCATTTGTGTTATTGTCACTGTGACTTTCTGAGAGGTGGCAGTACATCGTTTCCAACTGGGATCTTTTCTTTCTCAAACATCTCTCTTTATGAGACCCCTGGGTAACATCTCTAGCGTACAGGGTGATGGTCCTGCGGTGCATTGTGGGAGTGAGCGGAGATGTTTGAACAGCCGGCCTGCACCGTGTTGAGACCTCACATGCGACTCCAGAGGAAACCGAACCCGGACGGGGACGGAGCCTCCGCAGACACCTGATGTTCCACTAATTGGCCACGGGTGAGCGGTGTGAGTCTTCGGCGGGGCTCTGAGGCATCAGAGACGAGCTGATATTAAAGTAGAACACATCCTGTCTTATTACCCAAAACAGGCTTTGTGTGAAAGCTGTCGGTAAGATTTTATTAAATTATTTTCGTTTCGATGCTTAATGGAAACTCTTTACCTGTGGAACAGCATCCATTACTGTGCACGAGGGCTTCGGGCTCTTTAGAAACTTGACAAAAAGCTTCCCTCCCCTCCCCATCTGCTTAAAGACAAAAACGGGGCTGTGAACCTCAGAGCTTTTTGTGTGTTCTTGGAAGATTAGAGCAAATTTTCATAAGCCTTTTTAATGAAATGGAAATTGATGAACAAGAAATGCAGGAGAGACCCCCGTCCTCATCCCTGATCTTGTCCAAAACGTGTCAGGGTGAGGACATCCCTCACAGGGTTTTGGATTTTGTTGTTTTATCGCTCGTCCGCCATGTCTTTCAACCCCCCCAAGCAGTCGAGGCCCTGTGTGTTTCATGTACTGGTTTGTTTGTTTTTTTAATATTCATACTGGTTATCACATCGCTCCCTGTTGAATCAGAGGATTCACGTGATTGGCTTTTGAAGGCAGAGTCTCTTTAGATGTGCTTAAGACTGACAGCGTCTCAAGGATTGTTAAAAAGATGCGCCTCTTTTGATGCCCTGTCTTGGCTTTGTTGTGTTTCTGTCCCCACTTTACAGGGAACTAAAACATAACATGGGGCCTAAATTGTATGTAATTCAAATTGATGATGCACAAACCATGTGACCCAGCTTGCACATCTTCTAACTCTTACCTCAGTGTAAGCTACTGAAGTTGTTTTCTCCAGAACTCCTTGAACAACTTTCAGAACAAATAGAGCTAAATCAAGACAGGTCGTCTTTACGTTTTTGTGACAGGTGCAGTTTCACCGAGAGACTGAGACTAGCTGAAAATGATGCTGAAAGTTGCACAATCACCTCACAGTTTGGCATTAATAAGCAGGGGGAAAACAACTAAAATAATCCCTCTCTCATAAGGACAAGACAATACAAATTCTAGTCATTTCCAGTAAAAAAAAACAGAAATTCATCCACCCGCCATTAGTAGGTGTGGCAAAATGTTAATTTTAGACTCAGCATGTGGCATTATCTCCACGTCCCATATTTGCATCCATCTAAGGCGAGAGAGTTTGCTAATGCGAGCTGACTGGCATTAATGGCTGCTGACTCGACCATGTGTTGCCCACGAGCTGACGAGCAGCAGGCATCGGCCTCGTCCAGGGCCGGCGGTCCGACAGACAGACCCTCAGATTGGGGAGCAAAGCACCCCACTTTCTCCCCTTGAGTCCCACACCTCCCTCTCTCCTCAGCAACTCTGATTGATCCAGACGCAGGGTGACCTGTACTGTCAGTCAAATCTGCCCGCAAGGTGCTTCCTGTCATGGGCTCGCACGTTTTGCCCACAAACACTCCAGAGTGATCCTACTCTCTCTCTCTCTCTCTCTCTCTCTCTCTCTCTCTCTCTCTCTCTCTCTCTCTCTCTCTCTCTCTCTCTCTCTCTCTCTCTCTCTCTCTCTCTCTCTCTCTCTCTCTCTCTCTCTCTCTCTCTCCCCGAATGTCTCGACACACTCACCTGCAGGCTTTAGTAGCATCTTAGATTAAAAACTAAATCAGAAGTGTAAAGCTTGATGTTGTATGCCACATCTGCTCATAAATATTTAAATCTAATGATAATGACGTTGCCGTTATGCACATTAGTTCCATTACAGTGCCTTACTGTCTATTTAGACAGCATCGTAAATGTGCGCTTGACGCAAGTGCTACCTTCTGAGATAACTTGTTTTGGCAGCATCACATGTATGCTTTGTGGAGGGAGAAATCCCAGAATGCATTGTGATTGGCACTGTCCAAAAAAACTCATCCAAGATGGTGGATGAGCTGAGAGTATAAATATATTTTCAGTAGTTCAAATAAATATATTCTCAAAAGTAGTTCACACTAATTAAAATGAGCTGTTTTACCCACTTTTGTTTGCTTTTGTATTTTGTCTTTCTTCCCTGGCAGATTTTTTTCACTAGTCTTTAAATAATTTGTACTTAAAACAAAACAAATTCTTCATATCAGTGCAGAAGACTTTAAATATTACACAGTGTTGCATTTCAAGCAAATGCATCTTATTTTAAGGATTTATAGACAATTTAACAAGCCAATAATGCAAAAATTTGTATTAAAAATATGTATTTATTTATTTGTATTTTTGGAGTGAGAATGTTGTGCTGTTAACTTAGCAACATGGAGATTTTGGAATATCATCTCCAATATCTTCATAAATACAGTTAGTCAGTGTGTATCAATATATTGGTTCTCTGCATTCAGTCTTAAAGGGATAGTTCACCCAAAAATGAAAAGCATGTCATCATTTACTTACCTTCTTATCATTCCAAACCTGTGTGAATCCTACAGAACTTCTGTGAAACATAAAATAAGACATTTTGAAGAATGTTGGTAACAAAACATTTCTGGGTACCATTGTATGAACCAAAATAAAAACAAACAACAAAAAATCAGTAAGACTTCCACAAAAGAAAGTAAGTCATACAGGTTTGGGACAACACGAGGGTGAGTAAATAAAGACAGAATTTTCATTTTTGGGTGAACTGTGACAGCAGTCTATTAAAATTGGTTTATGGATCATTTAAGGTTCTTTAGAAAGAAAAAAGTTTCCTTAGATTCTTAAAATGTTCTTCACACTAAGAAAATATGGATAGTTTAAGAACTGATTACCGAAAGGTTATTTGGAAAAGAAAAGTCATCACTTCAAAAAAACACTTTTAGAATCTTCATTTTTAAGACTGTGTAGTGGAAATAAATACTATTGTTTGGTTCTCTGTGGGGAAAAAAGTTTTGGAACCTTTATTTTTAGTAGTGTGCAAACAAAAAGCAAGAAGCCTCTTTTTTACTCTGCAGCCAGACGTTTGAGCAGATGTAGCAGAGTATCAGTGTGAATGTTTAGTCGATAAATCAGAGATGAATGAGGACGAACAATTTTAAACCAACGGAGCCGGACCCTTGGGCTTCGATTGCTGCCCAGTAATAAGGTGTCAAGTGTGTAAACAGGTATGACAGATCCAGATTTGAGGTGACAGCTGGAGAGAGGGTGAGTGAGCCACGCTGCGTTCTGACAGACTTCCTTCCCTTCCCACATACACACGCTGGGATCGTTGGCCAATCTCAGTCAGCCATTGTGACATGTACATCTGCTTCGCCTTGATAGGCAGTTGAACCTCAGGACTGTCGGATGTGGCCACCCTTCTACCTGCCTTGATAGGTGTGCCTCTCTTGAATACCCAGCAAAGCTGGCAGCCACCAACGCTTCGTCACCCCCCGCCACATCAGTCAGTCTCAACTGGCGGGGTCCGTCCTGCCGCCGACCGACCCACCTTCCCGCTGACAGTCCGTCACACGCAGAGGTCCGCGTCCGTCATGGATGCACCTCCCCATTCTGCCATTAGCGCCTCTCTGCACATGACTAAGCACAGTCCCTGCTGCCACATGGTGGGAGGGCCCACGTTTTAACACTTTGTAGGACACACTTCGACATACACACTCTCAACCTCGGCAAGTCTGCAGCAACTGTTTACACGAGCCTTGTTACTGTTTTAGAAGGTTTGTGTGGTCCGGATAAATGTTGTGTCTGCTGCGTGACAGATGTGTGTTTGTATATGTTAGCTACATGCTAACCTTTAGCCTTTTATTGAAGGGAGTTATGGGTCGGAGCAGGCCGTCAGTGAGTTTGACACTGATGGACCGTGGCAGTCTAGTGCCTCCGGGATCAACAACCCAAGAGGCCTTGGGAACTAATACATGATCATTGCTGTCCAGATTTGGGGTTTCAGCACAGCGGCTGTTAGCACCGATGTTAACAATGAGGAACGAACGTTCAGAGAATAGAATTGCAACATTTTCTGAAAATTTGGATGGTGCTTGCATGTGCAAAAGGTGCGATGATGCTTCAGTGCTGCTGGGGGTTATCTGGGGGTCAGGGTTTACTCCATTCAGAATTTGATTTGTGGATTTGAATTGAGGTATTGCCCAGGATTTTTGAATTGCAGTTTGAATTTGAATATAAGGAAATAGACTAAATTTACTAAAAATGAGTGAAATTCACAGAAAACAAATCCTTGGTTGAAAATTGTGGAAAAAGAGTTGAAAAAGTCTATCTGTCTGTCTGTCTGTCTGTCTGTCTGTCTGTCTGTCTATCTAAAGTGTGTGTGTGTGTGTGTGTGTGTGTGTGTGTGTGTGTGTGTGTGTGTGTGTGTGTGTGTGTGTGTGTGTGTGTGTGTGTGTGTGTGTGTGTGTGTGTGTGTGTGTGTGTGTGTGTGTGTGTGTGTGTGTGTGTACTATAATCTATATATACATTGAGGTTAAGAAAATTGTCTGAAGCACAAATAGCATGGGGTGAGTTGCGATCCAAAGCTTAATATCTGGAGCTACGAGTTTGTTCAGAGCCCTAACCATAATTATATGCAATATTATTAGTGATAATTGCCTTAGCAAACACTCCTAATTAAACTGCGACACCAAAGATATAATCAGCAGAGTTTGAAAGGTCAGGAAACTCTATTTACAAAGTTGTCCCATCATACGTCTAAAAAGCTCAAGTCAAAATAATCTTTCAAACAAACAAGAGCAGAGTTTACCTGTCCTTGAGTGAAGGCCTACTGTAAAATGAACCCCGACTACCTTGCCAAAAGGCAAGTTCATCCTGCCAAGCTCTGCTAGTGAGGACAGACGACAGTGCCGGCTTTGATGTGGAAATGAATGGATTTATTTTAAAATTTCTTGACGAGGTGTAGTGGGTGTTCTCGGTGGCCTGTGACAGTGGCAGTTGGCTGGTGCCGCAGGTAGAGACCTCGATAGATGTCTATGTTTGATCCACATTTACCCACTGGCACTCAGACACTAGAGGAGATCCTGCCTGCCCAGGAATACATGATCACTTATAGAAAGAGAGAAGGGAGGAGAAGGAAACGATGCAACCTTGAAAGCTTGTCTTCCATACAGATAGACCTTCTAAGATGACTTACCAATACTGCGCTTAGATCATATTCTTGATTAATTCATTTGATTAGTACAGTGAGGTTAACTGTGTTTAACATTTTCTAGTTTTCTTAACATATAATTTTACTCTTAGTACTGCTTGCTATGACTAGTAAAAATAGCTAATGGGAAAAATGACATGATGATGGATCTTTTAATTTCGTAAGTGCGTTAAAATACAATTTATACTATATATGCAATGAATTGAATGCACGTTCTATTAATTAAATACATTTTTGAGGCATATTTTCCATAACAAAGAAAAAAATATTTTTGAAAAAGTTATTGAAAAGGAAACTGTACTAGTTTATCTAATATTTTATAATATATTTAAAAAAATAAGCTATTAGAAGTTTGGGAGAGAGAGAGAGAGAGAGAGAGAGAGAGAGAGAGAGAGAGAGAGAGAGAGAGAAGAGAGAGAGAGAGAGAGAGAGAACAGGTAATAATGTCATGAGAGGACATGGGCTCTTTTGACTTGTGTCACCGCTTAGCATTCCAAACAATGTAAGCAGATATCTGTTCCCTGGAAATGCACCCAAAGTCGTATCTTCAGAGCATCTTCAGAAAATCCAATGTCTTTTATTGTTTCTAACAATTTAACACAGTTACTCCATCCATATTGAAGCTCTAACCACAGAAAATGCCCACATGCGACGTCCTCGGAGTCTTTCGCTGACAGACAAGTGAAATGAAATCTGGAAAAACCCTTGCAAAGCGATGATGGCACTGAATACTCCCACATCCCTCTTCACACCGAGGAACAGGATGAATTTAATTTTGTGACAGTCTTGAATTGCAAATGTGGAAGAAATGCTTGGCAGCTCTCCAGAAGAGTGAGAGTGCACAGTGCCTGACAGGCTGGTGTGTCACTTAGTCAAATGAGATGTGAAGGCTGAACCAATCATCGGATGCAGGTAAAAAGCTCCTCACGGTGTCATCCTGACACCAGCCAATGAGGAAAGCAGGAAAGTCGTCAGCCGCTCTGGCCAAAACAATATAGCCCTGATCAATACAATCAATTACCAATTAAAGGCCTTAATGAAATAATCTGTTTACGCGAAACGGAGATCCCTCGGCCGCTAGCGGAACCAATCCATCATCCAGAACCATTAAAGTCCATCCTGTTGGCGATTTCTCAAATTCCTGGCCATTTTTAATCTCCTGATTTGAAGCAGCAGTAGTGAAAGCCTAATGCTTTAATTCAGCTGGTAGGTGGTGGAAATGCGATTCGAGATTTGTCTCGGATGACATAGGTGGGAGAAAAACAGTTTAGCGGGCCTTGTGGTGGCGCTGGACTTGGCGAGGCCCAAACCCGACTCGACCGAATGCTTCTGTGCGCGAAAGCTAATTGAAGTGATAAACTGCTGACCATCTGCCACAAGAGAGTATCTTCCGAGTGAAACCGGACACGCAGGGCTCATTGATCCATGCTAATTCCACAGGAGATGCTATTAGGCGAATGCTCGGCCGCGTGCGTGTGGAAACGAGCTGCCGCTGATGGACAAACCGGGACGTAATGGACTCCTTCACTCACAGCCTCACACCCGCATTACTTTTCACCTCCCAAACGCATGTAAAGCCTCTCAGAGCCGATAAAGAAATTAGCCCCGGTGCTTCTCCATCCGCTGTGCCTCTGAGAAGATTGACCCCCGAGTCGTTCGCCCATCTCCCGATGTACATTTCATTTTATTGGCCAGCTGTCAGTGCCGGCTAGCCGAACGTTAGCCTGTCAGACTGAAATAAGGATTGACGGAGGGACTCAAGCACTTCAGGTCACTCAGTAACTCACATTTATCTCTTTATAGAAGACTACTCTAGTGAACAGTAAATATAGTAAAATGTATTTGAAATATATTTATTTCATGCTAAATATACTACAAATGCATTTACATATTATATGAATTATAAAAATACCATGCAATTGTATTTTTAGTATATAAAACTGGTTTTCTTAAAATCTGCTAAATTGAAACAACTTTTTTTGTGCTTAATGTACTTTAACTTTGAGGAAGTAGTGCTGAAGTCCAAATAAAGATATACTGAGGTAAATATTTGATTGTGCTAAAGTGGAACTATTGCAAGTATTTAGGTAGGCCCTACACTTGAAATATCTTGCTTTTAAAGACCGACATTATTTAAAGATCATACAATCATCATCAATAGTGACATTAAAACACATTTTAGGCTTAATATTAAGAAATTAGCTTTTTAAAATTATTTAATGTTTAAGATTTTTTACATTTAAATGTGTTGCTTGCAATTATTTGTTAAATTTATTATTAGTAAATCCAACAGCCATTTTAATCAGTTTTTAAGCTATATGTCAAATTTATTCACATGTTTTTCTGTTACATTTTCATGAGTTTATTGTAATAAATCAAATAAAAAAATAGGTCCGAACTTGTTAATTTATTAAAAAACAAATGTAAAAAATTAGCAGAAAATTGCTGATTAATATATATATATATATATATAAACTTTGTCAGCCAAACTAAAATTAATTTGGTCTAACCAACAAAATAAATCTTTTAAAATATCAAATAATTGTACTTTTTTATGACAAGGAAAAGTCAGAGCAGGTTGTAAAATCTAAATGTATAATTGATCAACTATATAAATGAATACTAATATCTGTATAAAATATAGTCTTTGAATGGTTTTTAAGGTTTAATGAAAATATCTTATGATTACACCGCATGATATTTTTAGTGGCAGTTTAGTGACAAAGCTAAAATCAAAGCTTTTATTTTCAAAACAACATGAAACCCACATAAATGCAGCAACTTTTTTAAAAAAAATAACAAAAGAACTTGCCATATGTTTTTTAAATTCACATATTTTGTGTAGACTCTGTCATTGACCCAAATATTTTCACTTGGATGGTGGTCTTGTGTAATATTTTACCTGATGTTATTTATTCATTTGTAATTGGTTAAACTCTAGGTATTACAACCCAGCCTGTTACAACATTCCCCAGTCTCCTGCTTATTGCTTAAAGGGAGATTCTTGAGTGTTTAAATGTGTATTTGGCTTAAAAAGACAGCAGTGATTATTAGGAGCAGATCACTTGGTCTACCGCGTAATTTAAGAGGGGTGTTTGAGGATTTGCAGCATTAGTTGCCTCCTTTTCTAATTAAGGCTGTTTAACTGTACCTATACTTGTGTATATTTTCAGTCCAGTATAATGGCTGATCCCAAGCGTTACTGCCGTGTGCCGCACCACAGACGAGATCCTCTGATCTCTGCCCGCTCCGGCCCTCCAGGAACCTCTAGAAAAACCGACCATTTGCTTGTGATCGCTGATGTGGCATGTCGTTAAAAAGTCTTCATTCTCACTACCAATAAACAGCCAGAGCTAGAACGTATTAGTAGCTTTGGGAGAATTTAAACCAGAATGCTGCCCGGCTCCAGAGCCACAGAGCTGTTTATTTGTCAGGCGAGCCCATCGCCGTTGCCATGTTTGATATCATTCGGAAAGATTCTTGTTTTCGCTTGTGAGATTTTCTGATTGCACATGCCTGGGTTTTTTGGCCGTGTGGTGCTGAACATGGTTGTGCGTGGATTTTCTGGCAGGAATTTGCATTCCACAATTCCTGTTTTTGGAAGAGAGATGTTAAAGGGGGTTCACACTGACAGCAGTTAGATCACTGGAGGTCGTCGAGTCGCTGTACTGTATGTAGTAGCCATTAGGGTTGTTCCGATTCCGATACTAGTATCGGAAATTCCTCCGATACCACAAAAAATTCTGGCATCGGCAAGTACTTGAACCCACGTTCTGATCCGATACCCTGTTCTTACACGAGACCTATAGTTATGCCCGTTAGCTTTGCTTAATGCTGCAAATCGGAAATCAACTCTTCTTCGCTGCTCAGAATGCAAACACAGGAAGTTGCTGTGTTACCACAAGCAACCACTATTTAGAGCAGCAAAGAAGAAATACAAAATACAAACGTTGCCAGTAAATCACAGTAAATCTTCTCTCCAGGTGACTAAATGAGGTCTAATATTAGCCACTGGCTAATAAATGCTCAGATTTTACTCGCCATTGTGTGAGTTGGAGGCTGTGTATAAGTTTAGCACAGATATATTTTCATCAACTCTGACCGCATTAGAGTTTCACTCTCCGTCAAGCGATCTGTGATATTATTCAGTTCATCTGAATGGATGCGCAGCGCACCTGTGTTTGATGTACCGTAAGCTCTAGTTTGAGGCACACAACTTATTTTAAAAACTGCCTGGTTCTCCGGTAGTAGGCGGAGCTAATGCGCAAACGGCAATCTCATTGGCTGACGCTCACCTATTATCGTCCCTGTTTTGATTTCAGCAAATCAGTTCGAGCCAATGCAGACAACTTTATTAATATTCATGAATCTAGCAGCTCGTTAATCCTTAGTGCATTTTATATTGTTCTTAGTAGAATTCATAGCATGATTATTATCTTATCAGTATTACTGATAGATTTTTTCACAGAAACACTGAATGACCAAAAAAGCACCACCACCAGTCCTATGTTCAGTTAAAATGACTAATGTGCTTTCATATATGGTTACCAAGTTTTAATTCTAGTTACTAAAGTTCTACCATTAAATAATACTTGATTATCTTAATATATTTAAAATGCTTGACAAACTGATGTTAAGAGTGTACTTTTAGATATTTAAAAAGCTGTGCCATTTTCCAAACATTATCTATCAGACAGGAACCCCAAAAAATAGATAATGTTTGGAAAATGGCACAGCTTTTTAAATGCTTTTTTATGGTGAAGCACACCATAAAATAATTGTATCAATTCATACTGGGCTAGTTGTACATAAAGCTGTATAACCAGATACACACCCAGGTATCGGATCAGTACCCGGTATCAGCCGATACCCTGAGCCTAGGTATCGGAATCGGTTTCGGGAAGGGAAAAAGGGTATCGGAACATCTCTAACCTCAACTGGATGGACGGATTTCAGAGGAACGTGGTCTAAATCTAGCTGCCGCATCGAGTCACTGTGAATTTGCATAAAGTTTGTTTCATCATGGGCTCTGTCGCTTATGTGAAAATCGTTAAATCTTATTCAAAATGAATGATTTCCGGTTGCTTTGCACTGTCAGTGTGAAAACCCTTTTAGTTTTACTGTGCACTTAGCTACAATAAACAGAACATTATTTTCTGCACAGGACAGCACTTTTCATCAGCCATGTGATTAATGTCAGCAACTGCTGTAGTATTACATATTGAATGTGTTTTTTATATGTTTGTACACATGCAACAACATATGTTCCGTTTGAAAACCTAGTAAGCACTTTTACAGAAAAAACAAATCCAATATTTAGAGAAAGCAAGATAAATGTTAAATATACATAAACATTTAATTCATTTAACACTGAAATTTATTTTTAAATAAATAATAATGCAATAATTAATAATGATTAAAAACTGACTATTTAAACCAAAATTAGTTTGCCATGTCTATTTATGCCTTTTTTTGGTTAAATATATTCGCAATTTATTATTAATGAAGTATAGATAAAATAATAATTAATTCAAAGTAATAATAATGAATGCAATAATTGATCATTGTGAAAAACTACTGGTTAAATATACTCATTTTATTATTCAAGATGAAAAGAATATATATAATAATAATTAATTAAAATGAATAATAAATGCAATAATTGATCATTATTAAATACTGATTATTTCATTTATGTGTTGTGTATATTTATGCTTTTGCTACTTAAATATACTCATATAATTAATTCAAGATGTAAAAGTATTGATAAAATGATAATGAATTAGTAACTATTATTAAATGAGTAACAATTAATGCAATAATTGATCATTATTCAAAACTATTTAACCCTAAATGTGTGTGTTATGTATATTTATGTGTATGCTGGTTAATCAGAATTTATTATTCAAGACGGAAGATTACAGATGAAATAGTAACATATTAAAATGAATAAAAATGAATGCAAAAATAACTAATTTAACTAACTGTATGCATTGTGTATATTTATTCTTTATTTATATTTATTATGCATATGCTACTTAGATATATTAATATAATTTATTCAAGACAAAAAAGTATTCCTAAAGTAAAAATGTATTCAAATTAGTAATAATACATTTTTACTCGTATCAAACTTTTTATCCATAGTTTGTGTGCACCATGTATAATAATGCTCTGTATTAATGCTCTTTTTTTTGTAAGTCACTAATGAATGTGTGTAGGTGTGTTGGTCATGGTCTGAAGGTGCCAGTCATTTACACTGGCTTCTGAAGTGAATACAAGGTCTGGGTGGAGCTTTACATCAGTGGAGTGGCTACTCAATTCAGGCCAACAGCAACTCATTAGAGCAGCGCTGAGACCAATCAATACAGCCATTAACCAAGAGCAGCACTTGAACAGGATCAAACCTGCTCAATTGGTCAGCATTGCTGCACTCTGCGGCCGCCCACTGCTTCACTCCTTTAGAAATTCCTCTCCCTCTCTCTCATATTGATAAATCACTTTACTTCATTTCTGATCTGTTTATTATTGAAGGATTGGGAGCTCTCTCTCTCTCTTTCATTATTGGACTTTTTTGCTGAAAATGGCTTAATGATCATGATTATTGCGACTAGTCTAAGTGTCCAACAAAGTTGAAATTTTGATAATTATTGTTATAGCCATTATACATACAGTATATACATAAACATATACATTTTGAACACTACAATTCAAAACTTTGGACTTGGTAAGATTTTTTTAGTAAATAAAAATGGTAAAAAAGTACAGTAAAAACAGTAATAGTGTATAATAGTATTACAATTGAATTGTAATTTATTCCTGCGATGGCAGCATCATTACTCTAGTCTTCAGTGTCACGTGATCCTTCAGAAATGATTCTAATATGCTGATTTGCTGCTCAAGAAACATTTCTTATTATTATCAACAGTTGTGCTGCTGAATATTTCTGTTTTCTTTGAAGTAACTTGATTTGTTGAGAACGCTCAAAGGAACAGCATTTATTTGAAATTAAAATCATTTGTAACATTATAAATGTTTTTATTGTCATTTATTTTTTATTTAATTTTTAGTTTAAAGCATCCTTGCGGAATAAAAGTATTAATAAAAAATCGTAATGACCCCAGAATAAGCAACTATATTATACACTAAAAAATTATAATAATTATAAAAATATAATACACATAATTAGCCCAGAAACATTGTACACAAGTACAAAATTAATGATATGCTTAATTATTGCTTTGCAAACACACTTAACATGAGATTTTATATGAGGCTAGGGCTAATGCCCATTAGTGCTCTTTGTGGCTGTGCTGAGAATGCAGCATGTATTTGAATTGCATTATTAATTACGGTCTGACGTTTTGAAATGCAACGACAAACAAAATCATTAAAAAAGCATTATTGCTCTCTGAATTTAAACACAGGCCAAACTCCCTGTAGTCACGTTCTCTCTCCTCCATTTATTGGCTAGTTTGGTATTACATTATTTTCACCTTCCTTTTCTATTCCATCTGGAAAAAAAGGCAAAGGCTCACCAACCTCATTAACACACTTCAAATGGAATTATAAAAAAAAATTAATAAGTGAGCAACAGTTTGTGAAAATTGAATAATTCAGTTGTGGTGCTTATCCGTAATTCCCCAGGATTTCATTAGGAAGCGTAGAGGCACCTAAGAAGAAAATCACTCTTTTATTTGGCTTCGTGCATATTGTATTTTAATGTGTGGTAGTTTCGCACTGGAACGCTGTGATGGTTCTGTATGTTATACGTCGAGCGGGAGGTGAGTGGAGAGAATGTGTGAATGGCGTGGTATTAACGCACAGCTCATTGGGGACCTGAGCGCCAAGAGCATTTATTGTAGATGTGGAAAACCACAGATGGAGTTTCATTACATTCTGCTTATGGGCTTGGGGCCATTTACAACATTTAGAATATCTTATTTAATGCTGGCTGCATGTTTGAATAGATTTCTTGTATTTTAAAGAGGGATAAAATAGGCATGGATGAGTCTTCAATACGTGATTGTCATCGTAAATCCCGGTCAGATGGGTGGCGGGAGCTGAACTGTGTGGAGAGGCGAGCCTGCTCTGACCCCTCTGACCTTTGACCTTCGTCTCATCAGGTTTTTGTCCATAACTGACAGGAAGGTCAAAGGCGTTTCGCTCCAGCTGCGGCTCATGAGCTGAGCATCAAATGTGGAAATGTTTTCGTTTCGTGTCTCGAAGTTCCTCGTCACAACATTCGCTGGGTAATCTAGTTGGACACGAATATAATGTATCCAGCCAGGCTGTTGTCTCTTTGAATAACTCAGGATTTCCATGTCATGTTTTTATAGTTATGTTTGCTTTTTGAATGGTTTTTATGCTACGAAACTAGATTAGCAATCATAACATAGTAAGACGTACAGCTTTGGAAGCTACATTCAGGACTGAAATGGTCACACTAAAGAACCAAAACTGGTTTCCTTAACCCTGAGCCTTTTCCTGTTTCAAAGCCTGATGTTTTTCCCCTCAAATGCAGTATATTGTTCATGGAGCCTAAAGCAGAAATGCGAGGAGGTTTGCGTTCCAGGCTGAATACAGGTTTCCTATGTAGCATCTAATAGGAGCCTCTCTATATATGGGGGAGGTGGGGGGAAGAGGAAAAAAATAGCTGTGTAGCCTCTGAAATATTTAACCCGAGCTAATTGGAGAGCACTTCCCATTTCAGGACTCCTCAACCTCTGAAAAAAGCAAGACCAGATCAAAGACTTCTGCTCTTTCCCTCCGGAGACTGATGAGAGAGGAATGGGAGAGGGAGAAGGAGAGATAGGGTTTTGAAGGAGAAGATGCAAATAGAGGAGGGCAGTGCTGGAAAAAAGATGTATCCTCAAGAGACGGAGAAAGAAAGAGAGAGGGGCATGTGTAACCAGCAGGAAATAGGAGAAAGTGGATGGGGAGGCAGGAGAAGGACGGATGTCGTAATGAGATGTCATGTGACGCTTGCATCGTTTGATTAAAGAACAAACAGGACCACTGTTATGAACACGCTGTGTGTTGAGAAGTCATTTTCATGAATCGGTTCTTTTGAACAGTTTGAAAAAAAAAAAACATTTCGATGTGATTTATTTAACTAATAATAATAAAAAAAAAACATAAGACAACAAAAACAGCAAAAAATACAAGTAATTGTTTCCTCTGACCATCTCAGAGTCTGTGATTACTGATTTTATTGATTGATTGATTTAAAATAAATTCATACTTTTATTTTCAAGGATGCATTAAATTGTTTAATGTTACAATTGCATTAAATGCATTAAATGTTACAAATGTTTTCTATTTCAAATTGAATGCTGTTCTTTTGAACTTTGTATTAATCAAAGAATCATGAAAAAGATATAAAGGGAGATTGGAGTAATGGCTTATGAAAATTCAACTTTGACAACATAGGAATGAGTTAATTGTTTTTAAATCTTAAAATAGAAAATGGTTATTTTAAATTGTAATACTATGTTTGAATATTACTGCCTTCACTGTATTTTTGATCAAATAAATGCAGAATTGGTTAACAGAGGAAACTCTTTAAAAAAAATTTTTTTAATCTACCGGCTCCAGATTTTTGAACAGTATGTACATAACAAATATGGAATCATTTCAGGTGATTTTGACATCTGTTGTCGACAGAAGAATCCGCTCTTATTAACAATTCCAAACGATTCATTCTGATACGCAAGCAATATGTTAGTCTTAGTTCAAACTGTTCTTTGAAAAGAATCATGTCAAGTGAAAGATTAATTTACAAAGTGAACCAGTGACCATGTGTGTGTTCCCTGTGACCTTCATCTTTTAGTCCTACTTGAGTGTCTTGTTTTACTCACTTGCACAATGCTGTTATATCCCTCGCTTTACCATCAACACTAAATAGGAATGGAGGTCAAAGGTCAAAAGTGGTTATTGCCTCCTTCATCAGAGCCTTGTTATTATAAAATAGAGATGACACTTTTACAGGTCTTTTGACCTTTTTGCAATAGATCCAGAACTTAAGCAGTCCCCAGTCGCATCCATCCTCCCATCCCCATCCAGAACTGTGATTGACAGCTGGGGTTAATTTCATAATCTGTTCAGCCTGCCCTGCACCGCCTCCATAACTTTATTTGCTCAATAAAAAATCAATAGAATGCTCACAGAATAGTCTCTCTGCCGCTTTTATCCCTACCTCATTACCTTTCCTGCCAAACAGCAGCAACACACACAGCGTCTGAATGCTGTCGCCACATCTGGATGCCTATTATTAAATTCTCATTCATGAAAAACTTTCATATATGACTTGAGCTCATGAATGCAAAATTGTTTGATTCTCTAAAAAGAACCTAAAAATAACCGATTCATAAGAGCCATTTGTACTATAACTGGACTACACTGGTTGCGCTGTATGTTTCTGATTCACTAAAAAAAAAAAATATTAGTAAGAGTCATTTGTACTATAATCGGACTACACTGGTTGTACTGTATGTTTCTGATTCACTAAACAAAAAGATTCATAAAAGCAATTTCTACTGTAATCGGGATACCCTGGTTGCATTTAGTTTTGATTCACTGAAAAAGAACCTGCTGAAAAGAGTCATTTGTTTGGAAATGCATCTATACTGGTTGCACCATGTTTTTGATTCGCTGAAAAGAACCTGTTCAAAAGAGTCATTTGTTTGGGAATCCATCAACACGTTGCATTATACACTGTTAGACTACAGTAGTATTGGGTGTCGCAAGACCATTGATAATCATCTTCCTTGATATTTCATTTCATGTGTTTTCTGTCAACTGTTTAGAATCAGAAGTAGCGATCATATCAGATTCATGAATTAATTAATTGAATTGTTCAAACAGTTCATAGAAAGCCCTGAAATAGTTTGTGATTCGTTTTGATTCATTTTGACAGTTCACTCATACACTGAATATTTTTAGGGAATGCAAACCATAATTCTTTAAAACCAAAGGCATGATTAGATTGAGACACAAGGTTTAATCACATGAGCTGTGCTGTTTTCCAGCGGTCCACTGTGGCCCATGTTGCAAATAATGCTGTTTAGTTTGTCGCTAAATATTTGCTCAACAGAAACCTTGTCATGAAAGTTTGAAACGGAGTCACGTCATGATCTGATTTCCTGCACCTGCACACCACGTCTACAAACAGCGGATTTCTGAAAGACATTGCTGAGGTCAGAAACCCCCAACTGTACCTGTTTGAGGACAGCGCTGATTCATCATTAGATGCTCATCTCGTGGCCTCTCTCAGCGCCCTCCAATAAAACCGTAGGCGGAGGGGTTTAAAGGGCCCTGTGGCGGCAGGTGTTTGTCCTTGAGTGGTGTTGCACGGATGGCGCCGGTGTGATCGGACCTCCCCTCACCGCAAATTGATTTTCTCAATGCTAAAGAGTTCGCAAATAATGTTTTATCTGCTTTCTCCTTGCTTCCGTTTCCTCCCTCATTGTCTGACTGTGGGGAATAATGTGGGAGATAATATTAGGGTTCTGCTGTTTCCCCTGAGCAGATACCTATTTCCAGATCCTTTTTTAGGGGTCGCGATTCATGCAGGGAAAAGGGCGTCCTTGTTTCAGAAATGAGTGTCTTCCTGTGTGAGGGCATATTTATTTATATTTTATATTTATATTTATTTGCTGCGTACCAAACAGAACAGCCTCTCTGTGTGTGTGTGTGTGTGTGTGTGTGTGTGTGTGTGTGTGCGTGTGCGTGCGTGCGTGCGTGCGTGCGTGCGTGCTCCAGTCCAGACACAGAGCAAACTTATGTCTAGAGAACTTTTAGACACCATATGTTTAGACTCCGTAAGTGGTTTAATACTTCTGACACTTTCATACAGTTGTCTGGAAAGTAATAGCACTTTTTAATCTCCATTGCATTCTTAAAAGGATAGTTCACTCAAACATAAAAAAAAATTCTCTATCTACTTGCAAAACTCTAAAAACCTACTTTTACATATAACTAATTGCAATTTCCACTTGAAATGAGTAATAAAAATGGCAGTTCAACACCAACTTGTATTCTTATTTATACAAACAATGTTTACAGAGGCAGATTATCAAATATTAAAGACATGTTTTTGTTTGGTTCCTTGCACAATAATAAGTTATGACCCCAAACACATTTTTCCCATATAGTGCATGATTTGCAAACTAATACAGTTTGATGTTTGCGTTTTATAACTATATGTTTGGCTTTTCTGATGTGGTAAACTTGCCCAGTAGCTCACCTGGTGTACAACATTACTTTCGGGTACAAGTCACAATAAAACAGCTCAAAGACTTGTAGAACCAAGGTAAAATGGAGTAAAAAGAGACAGCGCAGTATAGTCTTGCTGAAATGTTGCCACAGACATGTTTTTCCAATGAGCCTGGATTGGTCATGACCGTTTGTTAAATCAGATTTGAGGTACTGTACCTTCTTGCTTCTGACCTGAGTCCTATATTATGTTACAAATTATCGTAAGAATATAGTTTCTGCAAATTTATGCTGTAACTACTGTTACAAAGACAAGTTTTCTCACTGCACTGTGATATTTGTTGTGGTGCTAAAATTGTCTCGTTGTAGTGGGCAGATTGAGACATATTCTTGGAAAGTGCACGGTGGGCAGCAGGCTCTCTCCATGCACTGATGACACACAACACCATGCTCAATTAGCCCTACAGTTGGCTTAATGACCGCTGAGAGTCAAAGACACAGTTTTGCAGGATGCTGGAAAGAGGTGTGAACCTGGACAGAGCATGATGTCGGCCAGCTCTCTGGGATTTCCCTTTCCAGTTCACTGCACTTCCAGTTTTGGTGCAAGGGATCATAGCTGTTCCACATCAAGACAAAAACATTATAATATATGAAAACAACATAAATATAACTAGCATATTTCAAAGATCTTGTCACATGATTTAGGATTAGATCTTTTAAAGGATTTTTATTTTATTTATCATGGACACTATTCGTCATCATTGCTCCAAAATCAACCAGGCCGCCTTTTGAGGTTTAGATTCTTCAAAAAATTGTGCTTCGAGATAATTGTAGTGGATGCAATTAAAAAAAACATGTAGTTCGTTGTCAGCCGTTTTCAACAAGCACAACGTTGGGTTTCTTTGTGTTGATGGACTGTTGTACCTCTCCATTATTAGTGAGTATTTTCGTGGCCAAGAGCAGCTTGCAGTGAGCTCAGAATGACGTTTCCTTAGAGATGAGAAAATGGACAGATGGAGGGTTTGGATGCTGTTGGCTCAATTAGCGCACATTTCAGTCCCGCTGCAGCTCTCTGTTGTGGACAGCCAGTCCCAACCTTTTACGATTACGGGGTTCCAGCCAAACAAGGGCCAGCCTGAGAGATCACTGAGCTTCATGCAAAAAGAACTGCCATTTTTTGACAGCGCGTTATTCACACAGAATGGCGAAGGTGTTGAATGCTGCAGTGTGGGGTGACCCTCTGTTTGAGAAGGACGACGCTTCTCTCTGACTGTGATTAGCACTTCCCTTTGGGATATAGACAAGTTCAAGCACACCCCTAGGTTGGATAAATGGTTTCATTCAAGTCTTGCTGTCAAGCGGCAGAAGGACCTCAGCCCTTGTTGTTAATTTGTTGTCTGTTGTTGATGCCGCGGGAAGATGGTGGAGCTCTGGGAATTATAACTGCTCCCTAATAACCACGCAGCAGGGAAATGATGCTCCTCGGCGTCCTGACCCCAGACCTCGGGAACGCCACTGGGATCACCTTGCTATGATTTACACAGAAGCTGAAATTCACAAAGGAGGCTTGACTAACAAGGATTCGCTTCCTTCCTTTCATTCATCCGTGTGCTCCTTACTTCTGTCAGCCTGAATCGATGGGTAAATCTCGATTGTCACTCTCTCAACTGGCTTCACAGGCTGTGGAGCTGGAGGTCACGGCCCCCATCGATCCGTCAGCCTGGTTGCCGTCTGGCTCGCTGATGGATTCGGTCCCCCCAGCTTGGATGAGGGCTTCTGAAAGAGAGATTTGTCCCTAGCAAGTTACTTCCCCAACTTGTGTTCAGCTTTAGGCTTCCGCTGACAGCTCATATCTTCCTTTTTCCATTCTTTTTTTCTTGTAAACACTTATTTTTAATCAGCAAAACACAATTTTGTTCTAGCAGGCGATTGCTATCGGCATACCAAAGGTGTGTCAGCATCAGTATCATGTGGTATCATGTTCAAGCCATAGAGCGCATTGTTGTAGCATGCTGGTGCTCCGCCCAGAAGGGTTCAGGAGGAGTTCAGAAAGGTTGGACTAGATGTAGACATTGTGCGACTTCATGGTTGGGTTTCATGTAGCATGTGGCACTGAGCTGTAGTCTGTTACACTGGAGCTGATCTGGCTGTGTTTATTTCCCTGACATCCAACCCTCAGCTTAACCAATAACAGCTGACAGCTGCTGCATATCGAGCCCTGAGGAGTTCGGAAGGGTGAAAAGGTTTGATTTTAGATGAAACGTACTTAAAGGTAATGTAATGTTGAATGCTCTTAATGCAATCAGCTGATGGATGGGTCAATAGGAGTGTCCATGATAAAGAAATCTCTCAAAAATCTAGTCAGAATTTTTTTTTTAAAGAGATGATTAATTACGAATTCCAAAATATTAAGTATTCCACAACACTTGACATTCTTTTTTTATTTATTTATTTAATTTTTTTATTTTGTTGTGTGTGTGTGTGTGTGTGTGTGTGTGTGTGTGTGTGTGTGTGTGTGTGTGTGTGTGTGTGTGTGTGTGTGTGTGTGTGTGTGTGTGTGTGTGTGTGTGTGTGTGTGTGTGTGTGTGTGTGTGTGTGTGTGTGTGTGTGTGTGTGTGTGTGTGTGTGTGTGTGTGTGTGTGTGTGTGTGTGTGTGTGTGTGTGTGTGTGTGTGTGTGTGTGTGTGTGTGTGTGTGTGTGTGATTCCAAAGCCTTTACAGAGCGGTTTTAAGATGGCAAATAACGGATGTCAAAGCAGGCAAGTAGAGGTGCTTTATAGTAGCTTTCTGCTAACAGGAAATGTCTTAAAGACATAGTTCACTCAAAAATGAAAATTATGTCATCATTTACATTGAAGAATGCAGGTAACCAAGCAGTTTCTGGTCCCCGTTATCTTCCATAGTATAATATGGAAATCAGTGGGGAGCAGAAACTGTTTGGTTACCCACGTTCTTCAAAAATATCTTCTTTTGTGTTCAACAGAAGAAAGAAACTCATACAACAACTTTAGTGTGAGTAAATGATGACAGAATTTTCATTTTTGAGTGAACTAAATCTTTAACACATTTTCCAGCTCTCTTTTCCCCCTTTTGGTGGTTCTGGACTGGAAAAATTGGCCCTGTAATCCTGCTGGTGTCGACCAGGAACCACTAACGTCAAAGAGCAGGTGATGGAATAATATCCTCACCACATAACTGATGCAAAACAAAACCCTAACCTACTAAAACCTATCAACAATGTCGTCCTGGAATCAATCAGTTGCACCCTGTTGCATTGCAACACTACTCCAGAATCATCTGAAACGCTGCTGCTGGGGTTTGTTTTTAATCTCTCTGGTTTCATTGTGCTGTAAATCTACTCATGTGTCTACGCTGGCTGCCAGTATCTGGTAGAATTCAAGACGTTCTTACTGGTTGAATCTATTGCCAATTGCCGGGGTGGCTATACTGTACTTTCAGTCTTTCATAAACCCATCCACACCAGCACAGCCACTTTAGGTTTCTAATCCCTCTTTCCCTCCACATGAAGAGATCCTCCTTGAGCTGGTCCAAAACCACCATACTTGGTTATCACTGGTGGAACAAACTCTTGATAAATGGAAAATGTATTCCACTGCTGCATTCCAACAAATCCTGAAGACACATCTTCAGTATTTATTTACAACAGATCTCACACAGAGTATTTTGTATTTTGTTTGAACAACAGTCATGTACTGCTATGAATCTGAGCATACTCATCAACTCATCTGTACTAATATTTTGTTGTCTTTATATAATTATTCAAAATAAAATAATGCAATTCATTCATACAATGACTTTAATACACCACCTCTATGATGATCTTTTAATAGTTCTCTGAAAAAAATGCCTATATATACATTTTAACATTTGATCTTTTTCCCTACAAAATGGGCAAAATGCATGAAAAAAGAAAGGCAGTTATATCATAGAAAGGACCCCTGAAGACCTTTATGACCGTGTCAAGGGCAGTACAGTATGTCTCATAATTTATATGATAATTTGGCATTAATATAACAGGGCAAGGTTAAATTGGGTGTTAAAATGTAACGTGGTGTGACTCTGAATTATAAATTCATAATATGTTTAAAAAAATACTTTTTACTTTGAAATTAAATATTTAAACGCTTTGAAGATGTGTGCGCTCAAATTTGAGGTGTAAAATATCATTTGGAATATATTACTTGAGTCACTTTTAATCAATACATTTCAGTCTTTCTTGAAAAGGGATTGAAATCTGTGAAATCACATGAATACAAAGAGCACAGTTCGAAGTACTTGGCATGTGTATTTTAAAATAGACCCCCCCCCCTTTTTTCATGCAAATTCTTATATGCCATTGACCCATGTGAAAAATATCTTAGCCATTATTTTAGCAGTAATGTGATATTGTTTGTAATCATAGTAATTTGAAATGATTACGTTGTATTATGTTCCATTTTTGCTGTAAGGCATAGCTTAGCATGCAGCAGGCGTTCTCATCCGATCCCAGGAATAGCCATTAACATGATTTGTGCACTTTATTGTATGCCAGTTTCGTAAGAAAGCATCTGCTAAGAACATAAATGTAAATGTAGACGTGTCATGTACAAGGTCATGAAAAATGCATTACCTCTGTCGGCTAAGCACTCGCCCTTTTCATCAGCGTTGGCCGCCTCAGCGCTCTGTAAGAAATATAAAATAGCTCTTGAAAGAGAGAGGCTCTATTTTCTCTGGCTCAGATAGAAGCATTAGGATGATTTTTTAGATTGTTTACACATCCTTTCTATGCATTTTCCATTTTCTTTTTTTTTCTGACGTGATAGACCTCTGATCTCTCTTCATTACTTTTCATGAAAAGGTTGTGCCCTGTGATCTGACCGAAACAGAAACCCAGGGGACTCCACGGGGATCCATTCTCACTCTGTCACCTTTCACAAAGAAAAACACAGCTAATGCATGACTACTACATGAAAGGGCAAGAAGAGGAGGACGATTCTGGTGACAACAGACGTATCTCCTAGCCAAGTCTGTCATCTCATCGCTGTAGAAGAGTGTTTGGGAAAGAAAAACTAAGCAGACCCTGTTGAGATGGCGGTGGGGGGTGCGGAGGAAAGGGATCCTGGGAAATGGGCGGTAGTCATGGCTTGGGTTACTTGTGTTTTGGCCCTCTCCGCCCAGGGGGCTGCACCGCACTGCCACCGTCTTCTACCCCTGTGGGCGTTTCAGAAACACTGATCCAGTCACCTCAATAGGCTCGGGTTTCCCGTTTCCCCGCTGGCCGATGCAGGCCGCAGATAACTTTGTCTCCGTGCTTGTATCTTTTATCTCACATCTGGGAGTCTTGCCTGGGAGCTGGATGGTGACTACAGTGCCTGCTTTGTCTGGGCCCTTGTCGTTACAAGGCTCAGGTTGCGGGCGGAGCTGGTGGACCTCCACCTGAGTTCAGGAGCCGTCCCATCACGCGCACTCCCGAACATGCTCGGCCGTTGGGTTTTTGGGGGCGTGGTCTACCTGGCACAGGTTAAAGTGAGGGGGCAAAACACACGGGTCTTGATGACTCAGCAAGTTGTGATGGTTATCTTAGAAATTATCCCTCTGTAATTGGTATGAAAGAATGTTGCCTGAACGTTCGGGTGGATTTCACTCCATCTCCCATCTCGCCGTGCCCGTGTGCCCATGCGGAATGTATCCGGGGTCTCCAGCCCATTTGCTTTCCTGTGTATGTGGATGTTTAAAAGCCCTCTGTTAAATTTACAGTTAAAAAAACTGGCAGCCAGAAAAAAAAACTAATAAAGTTTCAGGTATTACAGGATGGCATAAAACTTATAACTGTATATTTCATTAAGTGACAATGTTAATATATATATATATATATATATATATCAGAAACCTAACACATTAAACTAAAATAATACCATAAACATTTACAAAAAAAACAGAAGATGGAACAAACAAAAAAAACACCCTAAGGTATATTACTGATTAAAAAAAACATATAGAAACAAAATAGTTTTATGAAATGTCGTCTTAATTTAATGTGAGGTGTCACACAGGCACTTCTGGGAATGTACTTTTACTTCTTTGTACATTTACATACAAAAAAAAGCTTTTACTTGGGAAAAAAAGTACAATTACATATAATCTAGTGGCTTTTATTAGTTTACAGTTTTTCACCATATATGTTAAGCTTACATTTTTATAAATTGTATATATATATATATATATATGAATGAATGAATTATGCATTTTATATAGCGCTTTATTGTGTATTGCTGTACACCCAAAGCACTTTACAATCATGTAAGGGGGTCTCTCCTCAACCACCACCAGTGTGCAACATTCACCAGCATCCATATATATATATATATATATACAGTACACACACATATATTATGTACACAAAAATGTAATCACGATTAATCGTTGCCCAGTATTAATAAAGAATATTTTTTTAAAGGATGTTAGCCACTTCAAACAATTGATAATCCACATTATCTGTGGTGGGGGGAAAAATTGTGAGTGAGAAAGTGGTAGTATAGGCTTTTTTAACGGTAATTTAAAGCATAAATTGTCTATTTTACCTGACAGATATCACTATGAAAAATCTATTTTAGGTTATCAGAAAACTATTCAATCAGAAATAAATCCACATGTGAATCATTGTGCATGTTTGGGTCAAGGAAATCTAATACCTAAAGAAAGGTAACCATTAGCTTTTCCATTCATCTCAATGGCTGGCACTCAGCTGCTGTATGCATTTTGGGCTAAGCACCTGAGCAGTGAATGCTGTATGACTATCTACTCTGCAGCTGAAGAAAGATTTGCCACAATGACGCTAACACGCTAATCACCAGTAACTATCCTGAACTGAGAGGTCACAGGCAACAGAGAGAGAAGAAAATGTAAGCCTTGAAAAATATATATATAATGTTCAAGGTCAGAATACACAATTAATTTGAAATGGGGGAAGATTTTTGGGGGGCTAGGGTTTCAGGTTGAAATTTGCAAAATGGCAGAAGTTAGCAAAACTGCCAATTGCTTGTGGTATTCATAAAACAAATATAGTACGTTTCTGACATTAAAAGATGTTTTGCAATCATCTCTCTCATACTTTCAAAAACACAATGTTTGCACTCTCTCTCTTGACATTATTTAAAAGTACATATAAGTAATTTAAAAGTACACATTAGTACCTAAAGTCAAAGGGTGCCGGCTCAGTGACAGTTTTTTGCCTTTTTTATGAGTTTTATCATATTTCCTGCTGTTTTGTCTCACTCCCTTTTGTAAGAGAAAGTAGACATTTGGAAAGCCTTTAACCAAAGAAGCCGCAGATTACACTCGATGGCCTTTTCTAACTGAAAATAGTTTTGGGTTAGCACGTCATGTTGAAGATCTTTTTAAAAACCTCAAAAAAAAAAAAAAGCACAGAGAACAGTGGTTAGTGCTTTTAGGGGAAGAATCCAGCACAAGATGTTTGACAGAGTGGGACGACGCTGAGGAAATGGCGGTACTCATGGCGAGAAAGAAAAGAATACATCAAGCCCTTTTAAAAGAGGACGGACAAGATGAGAGCGACCGAGTGGATGAGAGTCCGTCACCCAATCCTTCTCCTGCGGACCGGGGCGGGCTTATAACGCTATTACACCGCACTTTGCTAATGGTGTTAAAAAAGACAAAGAGGGCAGGTCAGGGAGAGTGGGACGGGTGATACACTTAGCTTTAGAGTGCATGGCATTACCATCATTTTCTGTTTGATGCCCTCTGACAAACCCAGTCCCTTTTACACCAAGAGGCAGAAACCCGAGAGCAGCTCTTTTGTGTGTTTGTTATGGGAGTGACAATTAGGCGGAGGGCATTAGTGTGTGTGTGTGAGACGAGAAAGATGTTTACAGGCTTGTATGCGTGTGTTTAGTTTTACATGCATGTGTACACACGTCAGCATGCACGAGCGTCTCGCTCCGCTCTTGTTTGTTTGTTTGCGATGGTGTATTTTCTAAGACAGGTGTTTACTCACCCCATGATGAGAAAAAGCAGCATGTTCTCACACTGTGGAGAAAAGCGCTCACAATCACACAGCACGGATCCCAGCAGCCCCCTAGAGGACGTAACGTGCACAGAGAGTGGATCTCATTCCCTTTAATCGCAGTAATCTGGTACCATGCCATGAAATACACACTTCACACCACCTGAAAGTGATTACATATGGCTGAGGTACAGTAAAACGGGTAAACATTGCACTTAGTCTTATCAACGGTTCTGGTGTTTTCAGAATATATTTATACACTACTATTTAAAAGTCTCTTATGCTCTACTGATTGGACAGCTATTTGTTCATAAATACAGCAAAAACAATATTATTGTGAAATACTATTACAATTTTAAATGTAATTTATTCCTATGGAGCTGAATTTTCAGCATTATTACTTCAGTTTTTATCCTTCAGAAATCATGCTGATCATCCTTCTAAAATGTCGATTTTTTTTATTTTTTTTAATATTACATTTTTGAGGAAACAAAAGCAAGTGTGTGATTAATCAGGAGAGCCAGTGCTGTCCATCAAAATTATGATTGCTCAGATATGTAGGGAAAGTCAGATGCCAGCCAGGCTGATTAGACAGCCGAGAACCCCAGCGATGTTTGACTGGATCATGGCCCCACACGGTTTAGTTTTACTTGAGTTATATTTGATTAAAATGTCTCTTCTCATAGGATACTTTGAGAATTAGTGATGATTTAGTATTAAATGCTGGTTGACCTACATTTGTTTCCTCAGTATTGACTTCAGTATGGAAGGATTCTTCACAGTTTGCTTGAATTTAAGCTGCAGTTTAAATTATGTTAAACTTTAGGCTTAAGTCTCTTAAGTATACGGTATGTGTATAATTACTGTATACAGTAAAATATGTTTGTGTATATACATAAGCTTTTATAGAAGTACATATTATCTCATAGGGATTGTGTTTGTAATAAACATTAGGTTGAAGTGTGCAGGTATTGTGTGATGAAGGTGCGTTTTCAGTTTCCTCTTGTTTTCTGGGAGTGTGTGCCTGAGAAATCCTTTTTTAATCTCTCTTGTCTGCCATAACCACCCATAAAACTACTGCTGTTACTCTCTCGCTCACACACACACAGGCCTACAAATGTGTTAGCTACTTTTTCCGTTTCCACAACCTTCCAGATAGATTGTTATTTTATGGGATTTGGGAGGAAATAAATAGTTCCTTCACTCAGAGGAGTATGTATTTTGGGTGAGATATTGTGTGTGTGCGTGCGTGTTGAAGGGAGTGTGCGTGTTGTGGGTGGTTTGTGTTGTTTTAAGCATTGTGTGTTGTTGAATGTGGTACTGTGTGTATTGGTTTAGGCAGTATGTGTTTTTTTGGGGGGAGGGGATAAAGACTGGATGCAGAGTGGCTTCTCAACAGGCATCTGCAGGTACGAGAGAGAAGTTTCTTAGCTGAGCCATTAAATCCCAGAAGCCTCATTACACTCGCCGTCAGAGCTCAGGATGACGAGGAGACCAAACAAGCATATTTAAAATAAATGCCGGAGATCCTCAGCTTCTAATAACAGTATTTATCGTAAAGTTAGAGAAAATATAATTTAAAGAAAAAAAAAGGTAAAAACAGTGACGTGCAAGTGTCTGAGACCACACTGGGATTCAAAATCTGAATTAAACCTGAAAGTTTTAGGATTGAAAAATACATAAAGAAATGTTGTGTAATGGATTGTTTGTATTATAACTTTTGTGAATGTATTTTTTTGGGATATAGAAATATATTGTGGTTGCATTATTGACCAAAATTTTATTTTTATTGTTATTATGTGTTGGTATCATCCAATATTTTTGTTAGTGATATGTAATTGTGCTTGCTAATTTACAAAATAATTTACATTTTGATTTAATATACTCATAATCTCTAAAAACACTGATTATTTAATAACAATTAACTGTAATATTTAGCAAATTTCTAAATAGAAATCTATTTTTATACTGTGCGTTGTTTTGAATTATAAAAGTATAGATCTGTAATATCATTTATCAGTTGTTTTCCATGTATTAATTCAAATTACTCAATAACTGTAAAAATAGTAAAACTAATCTGTATCAAACATTATAATTATAGTGGTCTCAGTTTTTTTAAACCCCACTGTATATAAATATAAATCACAAAACAGCATGTAGAATGATAAAACACTGAATCTATTTCAGAATAATATTGTTTCCTCAATCAGGAGTTGATGTCGGAGTCGTGGCTCGTTCACGCTCCAACATTTGCACAGGTGACCTGGGTCTAAATCCATCTCGGGTCACTTCCCAACCCCAATTTGTATCATTTTTCGTTGGTTCTGTCCTGTTCTGGTTGATTACAGGAAAAAAGCCCAATATGAAAAATTTGTGTTAAAAAGATTAATATGCATACATACAAGGATGTAAACATGCAGAGTAGCTGAAGTGAGGTAGTGAAGACACCGTGTGTGTAAACATCCTCCATTAGCAGCCCATTAGAGCCGCAGTACAATGACAGACAGCATCCCAGCGCACTTTCTCTCTGAGCACGCTTTTGATGATAGAACACAGATTTGTTTGCTGTCCTTTCATTTGCTCGACTACACTGGTCACTTCTATTTTCTCCCACCATCTTTCAGTGACTGAAAATCTTACAAAGCAGGCCGAGGCATAAAAATGTAATTAAACTGGGGGGCGTAGTGTCCCAGCGAGGATGGGGTACTTTTATCTAACAGCAGTCTAGAGTAAATGAGGACGCCGTGTGAAGAGAAGGTGGATGTGAACATGGACCTTCCGAGAGAACACACAGCACCTGGAAAATTACAGACACACAGACCTGTTCACCTGGAAGTATAACTAGACCTTTGTGTTAAAGAAGGGGTTAAATAAGGAGCACAAAACAACTATTACTTTTCCTCTCACACAGGGCACATGTGTTTTGTACCCTGGGTCTTCTGTCCTATTCTTCTTCTTTTTTGTTTGTTTTATTATTCTCAACTACACCCCCCCCCCCATTTCTCAACTACCCCCCCCCCCCCCCCTCCCATTGACAGCGTTTTTTTAGCCCTGGCCGAACGTCAGCTGGGATAACGTTTGCATAAATGCTGTGATAGAAAAATTGCTCAAGCAGAGTTGCAATAACAGGAGAGATTGCAGGGAGATGTGGAGGGAGGAGGGGCCATGGAGGTCTCAGCGTCTGCCTGACACAAAGAACAATAAACATGTTCCACATGGAGAGAAGAGGGCCACAGACCAAGCCCAAGCTGAGCATCTGGAAATGGGTTCCAGACCCAGAGCCGTCGGCACAAAGGACCGTTCTTACACACATGCACAGAAACACACGCATGCTAAACGCCTGCCCTCTCCCTCTGTTTGGTATAAACACCGGCATGGAATGTGCCGCTAAACCCCTGACACCAGAACTAACCTGCCATCATAATCTCAAAATTCATGCGGGCCCAGCACATAGCCCTGTGGCATGCCCGAGGTGGTGATGCGTTTGAGGCAGGATTACCCCTGAAGTGTGTGAGACTTGTGCCAGGTTATTAGCTGGCTGTGTTTGCCCTAAACTATTATGGCCAGGTCATTGGTTAATTGCAGAATAAACACACATATTTGCTTTGGCTGCAACTCAACTAAAGGTTCAGGACAGAAAAAAACAACAATAACTTCTAAATGAGGGCCAAACTCCACAAGACCTTCACAGACTCATCATTTCTGTTTGACCTGGCAGAGCTTGGCAAACTTTAAAATCTGTTCTGTGGCAAAATGCGGTGCAAAATATAATGAATCGCTTGGCTTAGAGTGTGGGGCTTTCTAAAGAGATTGTATCATTTCTCTCTCCTTCCAGACGGCTGGACTGTCCAATTGCACCGAGGTAAACCCCCACCCGACTCCTACTCTCGGTGGTTGGTGTAACACAATCCATAGATGTTTCATTTATAAAACACTCAAAACCACTTTTCCACTTCATTAGTCCAATTCGGAAATTCACAACATTGCTTGAGAGAGACACATTAAATACTCTAATACTCAAAATTACTTTGTAAGAGCCAGAAGCCTCTAAATACCATGATAGATCATGGATTCAGTCTTATCTGAACTGCTTGCTTGATTTTAACCGCTTCCATTAAAGATGCTTCCTGCTATGGGCCTGGAAAACAGACTCTACTACATGCAAACATTTGCTAAAGGAAGTTCTGAAATCTGGATCTGAGGCTCTCTGTCGGCCAGACACTGCTGTAAATCATGGCACTTCAAACCCCTTCTTTGACCGCACCGCCAGGAAAGTTCACCCCGAGAGTCACCCTCCTTCTAAACACGCCAAACGAGAGTGGTTTGGTCTGATTAATTGAAGTCCTCTGCGGCTATCCAAAGATGCCCCTCAGAGAAGATTTTGCACAAGAGCGAATCAGCACACAATCCAGAAACAGCACAATTGCACCAAAGGCACACAATTAAATTGAATTAGGAATTTTAGAAGCAATCAAGGAAATATTTAATGAAACAAAGTGCATCAAGATAAGTTTATTACATGGATATACTGCATGCTTCAGTGGTTCTTTGCTTCACCATAATTCCATGATTTTCCTACTACATCGGCTGCTTTATAGTGTTCTTGAATTAGCTACTTGGTTCTTTAGAAGTTAAAATATTGATTTTAACATTATAGGTTCTTCAGATCTGTTTCTGGGTTCCTTTCAAATTAACTTACAGGAGTTCATTTCTATCAGAATTTTCTCCTAAAATAAAACACAAGCAACTAGGACAATTGTAGACATAATATTACATAGTATTGCATGACAATTTTGATCCTAATTTTAAACATTTTTTTAAACCTTTTATGAAAAGTGTGATATTGAGAGTCTTATTCTTAGGGTAGAGTTCTGAGAAGCAGAATACTTTAGCAAAAGTCCCATTTTGTTCTACATTCAACTTCATTGTTGTCCTAAAATGACGATATCTCCTGTGTGATTTTTCTTGCTTAGGAGAAAAGGGTCAAATAAAAAGTTATTTGTAAACCTAAATGGGTTCGTTTTGGCAACAGGCTGTAAAAGCTTTTTTGGGTTCTAACTGGATTCTAGACATGATGGAAATATCCCACTGTAAATGGGAGGCTATACAGCTCATTAAGAGCTGATATGAGATCAGTTGTTGATGTAGCGGCGGAGGAAGAGTTCAGGGAGGTCTGATGCTCTGAGGAATCGAGGAGGAAGTGGACCAGTGACTACAGTGTGATTGATGAAGCGAGCTCACCTAACTGCATGCATTAGCTCTCTCTAAACATTCTGGGCTTACTTATTGATATTTCCATCTATCATCTCCCCTCCTCCACCACCCCGTACCCACCAGCCATCGGCTGTAAGGTCATTTTTTATAACGAGATACTTTTGAATCAAAGGGAATGACGTGTTTCCTCAGTGTGTTGTATCTTTTGGCCAACTCCTCCAGATTTAATGACATCTAGGAGTGAAAGAGGGGACGGGGCATTGATATTGATTTGCTAAGGCGTAATGCACCATATGAATCTGAAAGAGATATGCCTTACCCGCGGAATGTGTAGTAATGATAACGCACTTTGCATTAAAGGACCGCTAACACATGTTTTTATGGCAGGGTGATTAAATTTAGAGCTCTGTAAACATCAGGAGGGTCCTATGGCGGAGTTTTGTTCCCATTACTCTTTGCTCAGCTCTCGATATCGTTTACTGGAAAGCCATGATTAGAGGCAAAATTACACAAAAAAGCATAACAAGAAAATAAGACAGAGTACACACATCTCCAGAGAGAATGAAGCATTTTCCCCTGCCAGGGAGAGAAATATCGAAGTGCTCTTTGCTGAGGCGGTATGAGATGAACATGGGTTGTTTTTTCAAGATGTTTCATTGAGTTCGTTGGATACAAGGCGAACCAAGACAGCATCAGTGATGTAGTCCAGGGCTGCGTCAAATAGTATAGAAGCCCAAGAGCTGAAACTCAATAGAACGCCCCATAGCAACAGTTGCGCCCATGACATGACTGTGTGAATTAGACTGAAAACTACACAAAAACGCTGTAGAATAATAGGAGCCAGTCGCGCTTGACCAACTTACAATAATACATTTAAATTATATATGCATATATATATATATATTTGTATCATACTTAAATATAAAGGGCTTCTTTTGTCGGCACTCCGCTAAATTCTAGCTGCTTTGTTTAAAAAATCCATACAAGCTGAAATACAGCCTGAACGATGAAAACAATAACTAGTGATGATCAAATCCGTTTAAGAGTTTATTTACAGACTTTATTTTAAAGTCTTCTCTTTTTTCACAAAACATTTTGCTCTCCAGAAACCATGTCAGTTTTGGTTGAGTTCCAGTGTTCCAGTGTAACAAGTTCCAGTGTTAGCATTATAAACACTGAATTAATACCAACATATGAAATTAAATTAATGACAGAAAAAATAGGAATGTTGGACAATAAATATAGGCTATAGCAGGAATATAACAGCTTGACAGTAAACTGTTTTTGTAGTATTTTCTTATATTAACGCCCGTTAAAGGAAGACTGTAAACAAACAAAAAAAATGTTTTTATGTAACACACACACACAGCCACTTTCTTCAAAATTGTTTAATTATTTTATTATGACAGACACAGCAATGCACCATGTTCTAGAGATCATCTGTTTGTAGTGTTCAGGGGATTAAATCATACAATATATGTTTCAGACCTAGTGGAGTAACATTAATAGTAAATAATAATATAGTAAGTAATTTTAAATGTGTAAAGTTGCATAAGCTCATTCTAACGTAGTGTCATATCCATATAAATCATTGTTATGGTTTCTATGGCTAGGACCTGCAGTTCCTAAAATGATTTATGACTAAAAACAGTTAAAGTTAGCAGGTGCGTAAGACAGCGCTAGGTCCCACTTCAAAACACAATATTTTTACACTTTTGTGAATACTTACCTGTCAGGGTCTTTGAGAAACCAATGAAAGGCAAGATTTTTACTGTCACACTGATAGTTTTTGCAGTGGATTGCCCAACATTGCATTTTTTTATTCTACTTTGACTTCTCTTTCGTTGTTATTCTGTCTATTTCTGTATATCTGTAACATTATCCAGTTGGAATTTTCACCCCAAAATGGCGGCCGCACTACCGAAGCACCATCTAGTGGCTGTTACCCAAAAAGCATCAGAGTTTCGCCTCTTGGTCTTCTATACTCTTTGGCTGCGTTTCCCAAAAGCATCGTAAGCTCCATTGAAACCAATGAAGCTATGATCAACTTTTGGGAAACGCAGCCCAGGTCGTCGATCATATAAGCATGGGAGTTTAAAGTATTGCTGATGGCCAAAGAAGAGAGTGACACAAAAAATTGGAGAGAGTGATAAAGTCATGCAGTGTGAAGGGGGTTGTTCTCTGGGCCTCGGTGATAAGGCAATGAGATCTTCAGCTTTAGCTTGTGCTGCTACAGCTGGTATTTGGCCTGGCTTGGCCCTTTGACAGTAATTCCAGACCTAGATTAGCTGTCATCTGATGCCAAATTTCTCTCCAAACCCCCCGCCTACTGCCCCCTTACCCTTGGCCCCGGCCCTGCCCTCTCTCCCCTCAAAGACCTCCAGAAAACAGAGTCATGTGATGTTCTGATTCATGTAGACAACATTCACAGTCGGCAAAGTGAACCAGCTTTTGTTAATCATATGATTTGCTTTTTGGGGGGAGGATGTTTTATAGTTTGTAAAAGTCTTTGGTTTCATTCCAAAAACCTGCCTCAATATCATAGACGTGGTCCAAATGCAAAGTCTTTTATAAAAGGTAGACAATTTTATGCTGCCTCTATAGAAATCTTCTTTTAAGCCAAATTCGAAAGCTAACACTTTTTTTTAAGAAGAAATTGATCATTTTAGTGAGAAAAAATAAATGGTTGATGAGAGAAAAGGAATGAAATGGATATAAATTAAATTCTGAATTCAAATATATATTTTTTTATTATCGCTTTGAAAAATGATGTTGCCAAAATACTTTAGCAGGTGTGTCAGCCACACTTGTGAGTCTCAGCTGGAGCCTTCACACTAGTAACAAAGAAAAAAAAGGTTTTAAAATAAAGGTTTTTAAGGTTTTAACTCAAGTTCACACACAAACATATGTGTGTTTACTGTGTCTACAATGCATCCTGTTTCTTGTGAGGTGAAAACCACTTGTATAATTAATTAAGGCTAGATCCTATCAAAATGACACTGGTTCAAAGACCTTCCTTGTAGAACATTTTTATTAAGTCAACATCAGTATTATGAATTAATGATATAATCTTTTACCAGTTACCTCTTAAAAATAATTTTAACAAAACTGCTTACTGGTATTTGTCTGCAAAATCCAAGTGGTGCAACTAACATACAGAAACAGCAGAAACAAAATATATAAAACAGGGAATTATAAGAGTTGACCCTTGCATATGTGTCCGGTTCAATTAGCCTCTTAAAAGACAGATAATTTGACCTGTTTATGCAAAGTTAATTTAGGTTGTAAAATGATTGCCCCAAACATGTGTAGGCCTATATTTATGAATAAATAATTGATGATTTTATTGATTCTTCATTGTTATTTTTTTTTGACAGTTTTTGAAAACGATAGATGTAAGGGAAATATATTATTACTTTTTCCTTTATGGTTACACTACATGACATGTTTTTTATTTTTATAAAGCAAGAGTTGCTGCCTGTGTAGGACGTTTCAAATCTGTTATTTACGAGATTCCATTCCAGTATGAATGTAGGCAGTTTTAGCACAGACCTTTTGTGTAGGCTTTTGTTGACCCCCGTGTGTTTCTTTTGATTTCATCTCGTCTTTGTTTCACTTTGATATTCTCTTAAATTGGATGAAGCACCTTGGTATGGCTTCTCATAGTGTGAACACTTGATTTGAGTTTGCTGTCTTGTGTTCTGTAGTGTCTGTAGTGAAGGGGGCTGCTTTGATGGTTTGTAAGATGGAGGATGGAGCAGGTGTGTCAACCGCACTGGTGACAGACCATTAGAGTCTCTCGGCTAGAGCCGTTAGATCTTATTCATGTAATCTTCACACTGTGGACAGAAAAAGAGGATCTGAAGAACTCAAGTTCACACACACGTTCATGTGTGTGTTTTACTGTCTGTGTCTACAATACATCCTGTTTTCTTGTGAACTGCAAGGCTTCATATCAGTATCAGTAAATAAAAAGGCTTCATATTCAATATCAGAAAAAAAACATGGTCATACATGTGACTTAAGGGTGAATAAACTGACTTGAGGGTGAGTGAACGAAGACAGAATTTAAATTTTCAGGTAAACTATCCCTTTAAGTGTCCTTTCGACTGCACATGAAGTCACAGTTCCCCCGAAGTAACTACAGTTTCTGCGTTTCGAGTCGTACCTTCCTGCAGGTGCACAATTTGTGTCTAAATGGCCCCGGCCAGCAAACTCATTTCAGAAAAGCTGGGCTGAAGCCAGACCATGTGAAAACCCTTAATGAAGTGGCTTTCTCTCTCTGAACCCCTGTCAATCTCTGCTCATCCACTTCCACTTGGTCATTCCAGTCAGTTTGGCCCTTAGCACCAAGTCCCCGTCGACCAATCCCATCCTGTCACATACAACAGGGAAAATATCTGCACTATGAGTGACAGGAGCAACTAGCAATTTCTCTTTCGAGTTAAAAGATGTTACGTTCTCAATCTCCGGCCTGTCATTGTGAGAACTTCTGCACTTTTGTAGATCTCAACTAAGTTGTTTGTGTTTATTTCCTCAGATTCTTGCATGGTGAATACACAGTGGAGGTGGCCATCAACGACTACCTGGACATCTACTGTCCGCACTACGAGGACCATCTTCCTCAGGAGCGCATGGAGCGCTACATCCTTTTCATGGTCAACTATGACGGCTACACCACCTGCAACCACCACATGAAAGGCTTCAAGCGCTGGGAATGCAACCGCCCAATGAGTCCGAATGGGCCCCTCAAGTTCTCAGAGAAGTTCCAGCTGTTCACACCCTTCTCTCTGGGCTTCGAGTTCCGCCCAGGCCATGAATACTACTACATCTGTGAGTAACCTCCTTCTTTCTTACTCTAATGCTTCAACTTCGGACCTCTCGTCTGCGTTTTCCTGTTACCAGGTGTCGGTATGGCCCCAGGGTGCAATCATTCATTGAATGGATGGTTCTTGGGTTACAGGAACTGGGGTGTAGAGGGTAAAAGAAGACTCGATAAAGGACGCACAGACTTCACAACAACATCTGATCAATAACATGTGTCACACGGTTCAGTCTGCTGAAACCTGTTATTTGGTCTCTAGAGACATATGGCTGAATGCACAAATAAAATACATGCCAGTCCATCTTTGGTTAATGCTATAATGATATGGTTTAGAGAACCGATCACAAAATGTAACTGAAACTTAAAATTACAGGTCGCACATCTTGAATTTACATGAAATAAATATGTTATGCACAATGTTGTGTATAAAGCAGGATATTGTTTGTAAATGGCTGGCTCATCTACAGTAGCCGTGTTTTACCAGAGTAAACAAAGAGTAACATAAGCCTCCTGAAGTTTCCCTGATTTGACATTGCAAGAATAACACTCAATTTTCTCAATTCTGGTGTTGTTATTTCCATTGTGTTTGTTTCTGAGGTACGATTTTCTTGATTTGATGAAGATTGAAGGAATTGGTCTCCACCTAATAAAAAAGTAAATTATTTAAAATACATTTATTTTATAATTATAATGAAACTTTATTTGGAGTACTACTTGTGCATAATGCACATTTCTTAATATTAAGCCTAAAATGTGTTTTAATGTCACTGTTGATGAGGATTGTGTTCTCTGAATAATATCTGCCTTTAAATGCAAGATATTTAAAGTGTATCTAAAGTACCCTTATAATAGTTCCACTTCAGCACAATCAAATATTTACCTCAGTATATCTGTAATTGGACTTCAGCACTACTTCCACACAATTAAAGTGCATGAAGTACAAAATTAGTTGTCCCAATTTAGCAGACTTTAAGTATACCAGTTTAGTATGCTAAAAGTACAATTGCAGGGTATTTTTATTAAGCACATAAGTATTCGTAGTATACTTTGTCTGAAATAAATGTATTTTTGTATATTTATTTTTCACTAGGATTAAAAGGGATAGTTCACCCAAAAAATTTAACTTGTCATCACCATCGTGTGATTCCAAACTTTCTTCAGTGGAACATAAAAGAGAAATTTAGCAGAATGTTCATACTGTATACAACGGAAGTGAGTGAGGACTAAGGGCTGTTGAGAAAATGACTAATTATTAGCACCATACTTATTGTATTTTTTATTTAAATAACAAAAACAAAACAAAAATATGTATTGTTATGCAACTCATTGTATGGAATACTCCTTTTGTGTTCAACAAAAGTCATATAGATTTGGAATGAGATAAGGGTCAGTGACAGAATTGTAATTTTGGGGTAAACTACCACTTCGATTGAAAGGTTTTGATGTTCGGCATGCATGACATTGTTCTCTTTCTACCTACTACTTGGACCAGCATACGGTTATGTTATATTTTCACCGAAAATATCAAATCCACTTTGCATTACCAAGAACTAGTCTTGTTTTGACTCAAACTATTGTTCATTTGTCCACGTTGACTCATATCTGCACTATAGGACGCTTTTTCTCTATAATAATATAGCTATGCATTTTGGTGCAGTGTGCCATGTGGACCACTCTTTTCCAATACTAGCCACTTTGAAAATATTGAAATGATTTAAAATCAATTATTACTGTCATTTAAATATCTGCCGTGCTCTATTGCATTCGTTGAAGTCATGTTTGGTGCAGTTGGAGTTGAAGACATTTATTATAGCTATTTGAATGTCTAGGACTTTAATCAGAGGAGTCGAAGCAGAAAGTCCAGTTCTAGTGAAGTCCCTTGGGACCAGAGTTTGGCAGTGATGAAAATTTCAATTTGTTGAATGGCATGTGCACTATTAGCAGTGCACTTTGCCGCTCTGAGTGAGATCGGTGCAAAACCAGTTACCAAGGCCATCATGCGTAACTGTCCAAATTATTCTGATTGGTCAAATCATATTTAACAGAAGAATCCTGATGGGGGTAATTGCATCCACAGCTTCTGGGGTGCCAGCCATTACCATTTTTTAGATAACAGCTAAAAGCCATTAACCCGGAGGGGGAGTTTTTGGCTCGGGATGGTGCCCGGACGACAGGCCTGACACCTTGTCCTCTGGAGGCGGCCCGCCCACCGCCTCAAGGTCAAACCTTCGCCCAGCCGGACGAATCGAGTGGGGTTCTGCTTTATCCTGTTCTTTTGCTCTCACTTGCAAGACAGGGGGGAATTTGCCGGGGTGCATTTGTCCCTGTATCACTAATGGTCTTGTGAAAGGTGTCCTTTGGCCTGATAAAAAGGGCTCCCGCTGGGCACAGGCAAAAGGAAAAGGCTCAGGGCAGCACGCAGGATGCATTAATGAGGCAATTTCTCCTCTTTTTTGCCCCCCCCCCCCCCGTTTTTATTCTCACTAATGCTTTGTTTCTGTATATGTGTGTGTGTGTGTTTATTCCAACTTTCAGAAGAGAGAAGGGACTTTGAGAGCAAAGTTTTCATGTGATAAAAGAATGCAGCTTTTTATCCTAAACGAATGCAGCTCATTAAGTAGAACAGCATGATTTTTACCGCTTGCCATGCGTGCCGTGTCCCGGGTTGCCTTAGAACTGGCCCTGTGCCCTCAGAGCTCGGCAGTTCAGAGGTTTGGGGCTCGGGGGGACTCAACCCGTAGCTCTGCTCATGACTATAAACCTCCTATTGTGAGTCGGGACACCTGATCCTGAAAGCATAGTCACACAAATTGCTCTTTTGAAAGCTAAAAGCACATTTGTCCTAATAATCGCTAAAGAGTCATTTCTAATGGTTCGTGGCCATCTGTTGTATCTAACAGCCAAAGATTTAGAGGCCAGAAATACAGAGCAGACTTTAAGGTTAAGTATGAAAATCTGAGGGCTTTCTGTGCTTAAAGGAGTAGTATTACCTTTTACTACTCTAAAAAGACGTTAATTTGTCAACACCTCATGGTCTTATAGAGTTAGCTCACTATGTTACTCTAAACCCAACTCAGTATCACGAGGAACATCTCTATTTTAACTTTTGGCAAAATAGTGGTGAATACTTACAATTTGTGTCATATGAAAGCATATGATTTTTAGAAGGAATAAAAACTAAGCATGAAGATCCGACCCCTAGTAAAAAAAAGTAATATATTTAAAAATACAAATTTTTTCATAATAAGTACAATTCAAATCTATTAACATTTCTACTAACATTTTGCTCAAGACTTGCTGATATTAAAAGCATCTTAATATATTAAGATATTAAAAATTATAATTAAACTTTAATTGGAGTACTATTTGTACACAATGCACATTTCTTATTATTAAGCCTAAAATGTGTTTTAATGTCACTATTGATGATGATTGTATGATCTTTGAATAATATCTGCCTTTAAATGGAAGATATTTAAAGTGTATCTAAAGTATACTTGCAATAGTTTCACTTTAGCATAATCAAATATACTGCAATATATCTTTTGTTGGACTTCAGCACTACTTCCGCACAATTAAAGTGCATTAAGTGCAAAATGAGTTGTTCCAGTTTAGCACTTTAAGCACTTTGTTAAGCACAAGACATAAAACCAGAAAGTTACGACAGAAGAATGTTCGTTCTGCTCTTTCGCATACAGTGAAGGTGAATGGATAACAGAGACTGTCAAGCTCCAAAAGAGACAACAAAAATCACCATAAAGGATAACTCTCATTCACATTCAAATATGGAACATCAAGAATCATCAAGCCAGGTTTGAAATTGCCATCGGCTCTGAAATCTGGCAACCGATCACATCAATAATTCAATCAAGTTTGAATGTGCTGAAAGTGAAAATGAGATTTGATAGCTGTGGCAGACAGAAATGTTTGTCTTTTCCTTTACACAAAGCTATCGTGTGGCTTTAGGACATGTTGAATATAGTGCACAAGTCCTATGTCCTACTTTTATGGTACTTTTGGTTATTTTTAAAGCTTGTTGAATGGAAAAGAGCAGCTCACTGAAGGAGATGAAAAGAGTTTGGGTGAGTAAACGGGTAGATTTTCATTTTTGAGTTAACTATTCCTTTCATTTTAGTGTGATTCGTAAATGTGCTGCTCGTTTGACCCAAAGCAGGCACAGGGTGCCTCGAGTGGGTATCGCTTCAAATATCATGGCTGTCCAGGAAATTGAGGTGGTGGGCGTCACAGAAATGTCGCCAAACCAGCGGGGCGTCTCAGACCTTCCTTCCATCCTTGGGATGTTGTCACCCCAGTTGCGAGGGGGAAACGGAGACACAGAAGAGGGTCAATCAAAGAAAAGAGAAAGGAAAGAAAGAACCCAGGGTTCAAAGTTTGCACTCGAGGCCGGGTGTTTCTTATGCCTGTCCTGAGCAGTTTTTAATGCAGTCCACCCTGTCGCTTGGTGCGAGACCCGCTATTGTGCACCTTTTGTTCCAGACTGCGGCCTGGGCTGAGAAGTACTTAGTCTGGCTATTCATCAGACGAGGCCGGCTCCTCCTCCAGAGAAGTGTTTGGCTACTATCAATATTGTTGCTGTCATGGCCCCTGGGGTTATGAGGCAAAGGGCTCTGCCACGGGGTTACTGGGGGGGTGACCGAGGCTTAGTTTGGTTATCCCACAACAATAGAGGGTGTCCATCACCTTTGGGTCGACCCCGCCTCGACCCACCGGAGAGGGTGACTGAGTGAATGGCAACTGTGACATTCTCACAGGCCTGTGTGCTTGAATACAGCAAATGGGAATTTCAGAGACTCACACACACACACACACACACCACACACACACACACACACACACACACACACACACACACACACACACACACACAGTGCACCAGATCTCTGATAGCCCTCTGTTCATACACACAGAAAAAAAATCATGTTATCTAAAAAACCTAAGATCTCTTTTGTTGTCACTTTTCTTCATACATACTTAATCATAGCATAAGTTTATTTTCGTGTGAGTTTCTTTTTCAGTTTGATCATTTCTTTCCAACTAAAATGGTGAAATGTGCAACACTCTCAAAACATTTGTTTGAGAATTCCAACCCGCCCGACGTAGCAACAGTGATGAATGATGAACAGAATTTGATACAAAATAAAATAAAAACAGCAGCATTGTGAAATATTATTACAGTTTTAATTAACTGAATCAAATCATAATATGCTGATTTGGTGCTCAAGAAATATGTCTTATTATAAAAGTTGCAGCATAGTATTTTTTGAAAACCATCATTATATTTGTCAGGATTATTTTATCAGTATAGAAAGCTCAGAAGAAGAGCAGTCAAATAGAAACATTTTGTAACATCATAAATGTCTTACTGTCATTTTTGATCAATTTAATGCATTTTGGCTCAACCAATTTCATGAGTTTGGGGTAGATCTAGTCATTTTCTCTGACCGATAAAAGATGGGGTAAGAGTCTTTGAGAAACCTGTTTGAAAATAATCGTTTTTCCTTTCCAGTTGTTACACTAGTAAACTTAATACTTACATACTTAAAAGAAAAGCATAGTACTGCTTTTGTATATGTTTAAAGAAAATGTAAATTAAAAAAGTAATACAATGCTACTCTTTGGTACTTGTTTGTTTAGTCTTTTTTGTTTTATAAAATGCAGTAGAAAAGGAATTGTCTGAAGGGATTTCTGTTGTCCACTAAAATGAAATGTAAGTTCAGATTTTGAGGGGTTTTTTAGAGCATGAGAACACCATGTGCCAATTTTACGTCCACACACTTAAGAACACCTGTTAGAGCAGAATTCACCCAAAAGAAGCTTTTGTGCAGAACACATCAGCTCTCCATTAGCTGAGCCGCTGAGTGATTTGTGGTAATTGCTAAAGGAATTTTTATGTATCTGAAGAGCAGACAGAAAACTTTTTCATGGCAAAAATCATGATTTGTTTTCCATTTGTGATCTTAAAAAATTAGCCAAAAATCCATTTGTGTGCTGTTGTAGGAGATGAGGGGAAACAAGCGCCAAAATTAAGTTACACTTTCAATAGAGAACTGACTCAAAGTGCTTTCTCTCAGCCTCTCTGTAGTGCGTGTGTGTGTGTGTGTGTGTGTGTGTGTGTGTGTGTGTGTGTGTGTGTGTGTGTGTGTGTGTGTGTGTGTGTGTGTGTGTGTGTGTGTGTGTGTGTGTGTGTGTGTGTGTGTGTGTGTGTGTGTGTGTGTGTGTGTGTGTGTGTGTGTGTGTGTGTGTGTGTGTGTGTGTGTGTGTGTGTGTGTGTGTGTGTGTGTGTGTGTGTGTGTGTGTGTGTGTGTGTGTGTGTGTGTGTGTGAGGATGAGAGGGAGAATGAGTGAGAATGAGTCATGGAAATGGGTTCATTGCTCTCTAGGCAGATGTTGTGTCTGTTTCAGAGAGTACAACAGCTCCTGGTTGCCATGGTGTCAGCAGACATGGCTTTACCAACGAGACTGAAGCTCACGTGTGTTCACCATCAAAGCAACACATGGCCTTTGTCTTGACTTTATCTATTTTGCAGTGCTATAAAGCACAACGGTACAGTTTCTGAAATAAAAAGTAACAATCTTACAGGAGGGATGAACTGGGTCATGCTAACCCAGCGGTTCTCAATTCCAGTCCTCACTTCGCAGGGCACTTATGTTCGACTAGAACAAACGTCTGAAGCGATATGAGAAACATACAAAATGTGCAGAGCTTGAGGAATTGAACTGGAATTGAGAACCGCTGTGGTAACCAGAACAACCTGGGGGGTGAATGTGGATGCGGGGGTGCTCGTCATGACACACAGCAGCCATATATATATTAATTTTTCATGTAGGGCCTGGTATAGTTTTGGAAAGCTTTTTTCCCTTAATAAATGAAATCATCATTTAAAAACTGCATTTTGTATTTACTTGCATTATCTTTGTGAATTATTTCAATTTGTTTGATTATATGAATCTTTTAAGTGTGACAAATATGCAACAAAAACAAAAACACGATGGGGCCCAAAAAAAAACAATGCAGAAAAACAACAACAACCGGAAGGGGGCAAAAAACTTTTCATGCTATATAAGTATAACTGATATAGGCTTATGTTTTATTTATTTTTCCCTTTCTATTCAAAATATTCCCAAACGTGTTAACTATAACATGAAATATATCGATTCTCAAATATGTGTAAGTAGATGCATTTTGCACCTTTATATATTATGTTAGTTGATCTATAACGGGCGATGGGCAGAATAGTGTTGGCTAATCTATTAACTACACATAAAAACCCATCTTTTTACTTTAGCACTAGATATGGGTGTCATGCCATAAAATATTCTTAATATGAAAATCTGGCCATTTATTACTCCCATTATGACAATTATGTTTTCAACAGCAACAAATGAATATGCACATTAGATAAAGTATAGATACACTGTGTTTAATGGGAAAACCAGTTTATGGACATTTTTACACACATATTGCATAAAACAAAATGGTATATCGAATAATTTTGTTATATATTTTATAGCATAGTTGAGAATCATCCTTAAACAAAGTTTAGTATAAAAAAAATCCTGAAATCTATAAATGTATTGGTGATTTAAAAAAAAAATTACATTGTTTTTGCCTTTTCGATGTCTATTCATGCCATTTTATTTTTAGAAAAACTTGAGTTCTAGTGTCGTCTACAGAGGACATAGAAAAAAATATGAATAAAATATAATTTTTTTAAAATATAATTTTTCATTTTTCTTCTTATGGTCTAAACAATGTAATGACATGAAAAATACAAAATTCACAAAACTTTTTTTTTGGGGGGGGGGGGGTTCTCAGGAGGATTTATAAGTATTTTGGAATAAATATATAAATATATTAATACTTATAATCACGGACTCTCTTTAGTTGTCATTAGTTTCTATTAGTTGCATTTCCTTAAATAATTTAAGTAGATTTATTTTTTTTGTCAGATTTTAATTACTTTTCATCAGAGTTTATAATACTTTGCTCAGCTTACTTAAGTTTTTATTTTCATTTTTATTTTATTTTTATCCCTATGAAGAAAATGAATGGGAAAACAGTATTTCCACAATGGAAAGTGGTCAGTGTTGTGCAGTTGGGTTAGTTGGCCGCTCTGGGATTTAGGTCAGCCATTCAGATATTATACTTTGAACCATTTTCTAAATATATCATGTCAGATCACATAGATTTATCGCTCTTTGATGAATATTAATAGTAATTGTAATGTTCTCTGCCTCCACAGCCTCACCACACCCCAACCTCGGTGGGAAGCCGTGTTTGAAGCTGAAGGTGTACGTCAAGCCTACCAGTAAGTATATCCCAGTGTCTGCTCTCTGTCCATTTGTGTTATTTATGGTCATACTTGCAAATCAGTACCAGGAATCTCACATCCCAGTCCTCGTGTCCAGCTTGATTTAACCCAGCAGGTCAACCCTGGGAATTCTAGGGACACCTGTATTAACTCCAGTGATGGGGGAAATGCTTAGCTTTGTGTAATTTATCTTTAGGTATTTCGTTCCCATCGCTAGCTCTAGACCTCCGCTGATGACTAAGACAGCTTGTTTTATGGGGCCGAAGACTTTATGGGGCCGATCATTCATGATACCAGAAACGGTGGAGCGATAGTGTTTCCCCTCAGGGCACTCGCTGTAGGAAGCTATTCATCTCACATAGGCCAGATAACAATCAAAAACGTTGACCTGCAACTAATCACGCTGAGCTGGTCCGGACGCAAAGAGACCTGCAGGGGTTCCCACACACGAGCCACTAACACCAGGATAGCCTGCAGTTAAACAGAGGCCTTGGTTTGTTTAACCCCTCATTACAGGTAGATGTGCCAGCTGGGTAACACTGCTTAAATCTTTCTCTTTCATGACTGCGACGTGTCAGACTCATCCAGAAAATATGTTCGCTAAGCCGGGCTTTAATATACAGCCTTTGCATCTCTAGACCTGCTCAGCATCAAGAAGGACTTCAACCTGGAAAATGGTCAGAAGTAAAACATGGGTATGCTGCAAGAGGTGGACGTGAAAAGATGTGGAGTGAATTTTTGAACACCCTCATGGCATTTATCCTATACATTTCTTTAAAAAAAGGTTTTGAGTGGAAATTGATATATTTTTTAAATGTTTAGCAGAAATTAAGAAGTTGAGAATTAAGAACCAGTTCTTATGCAATAGATACCGGATATTGTTGGGTCAATGGTTTGACATGTCCTGATATCATAAAGAAAAAATGGCTACACTTTATTTTGACCATCCCCAAGTGTTACGCCCCAGGCTCGGAAATAATAAAAACTCTAAACAGGGCATAACCAAACTGGGTTGTGGTAATGGAATCCCAAATGTTCAAACCACTCCGGTCGATAATCAAACAATTGCACATTATTAGTCGTTTAAGGTGTGATTAGGTTTATTTAAATATAAACACCAAGTAAAAACAGAGAGCATCTCTTCGGGGTGTCCAAAGGCCAAAATAACAAACAAAACCAATCTAGAAAGAAAAGAGAGGAAATATTAAATACCCTGATTGATGTAAAGAAAAGTACACTTCACTTCCCTAACTACCTAACGAAAAACAAAGCCCAAACAAGTCAATCAAAATAAACAAGCAGGACACCCCTACGCTCCATGTTCTTAAAACACAATGTTTTTAGAACAGATGGTAGTAATTAACAGTCTTCACAATTAACTTAAGTTTGATCATCGGCCGGAGGAGGGATCCAGGAGCTCTCAACCCAGACGCGACCGAACCAACAATGAGCTCCCCGTTGAATGCCGGCAGTGTCCTTATAAAGGTCCCGCCTCGTCCGAACCACCAATGACGAACCTGCACCACATCATTGGACAACCTATCAAAGACCAGAAAATAACGAGAGGGAGGAGATAACAAAACACATGACAATACAGCAAATACCAAAGACACAAACCGTAACACCAAGAGACATTCTACTGACTATAAGTAACTTTGCAACTACATGTCAAATAACTATCATAGGTGTATGACTTAAGTTACGATTAAGGTTAGTAGAATGGTTGACATGTACTTGCAAAGTTATTTATTGTCAGTAAAATGTCTGTTGGGGACCATCAAAATAAAGTGTTAGCAGATATTAAGCAGACAGTCTACTGCTCTAATGACTGGTAGATGGCACATAGTTGCAAAGTTACTTATAGTCAGCAGAATGTCTAAACTGACCCAGAGGGTCACCCAAAAATGAAAATGTTGTCATCATTTGCTTACCTTCATACGGAGCCCCTTAAGGGACATGGTGATGGACAAAATTCGGGGTGAGTGGGAAAAAAACGAGGTGGGAGGTACAAATATTTTTCAAATGTTTTGTGTTCTTTCGCGAAACTTTTGCATTCTCTCGCAAAACCAGTTGAGTTCGGACAAACTCTTCCTGTTTACTTTACAGCTTGCAGTAGTTCATACAGCTCTGTATGTTCACAATGGAGCGGTTGTGTTTTATTTTGAATTTGGACTCTAAAGAAATACAGTCAGTGCTTAGTTCAAGGCACGGTTTTGGGACATTCTAAAACGCTTAATGTGGCTTAATGCTTTAAAACAGTGACATATGAGGACCAAATTTGATCATAATAAATGCTGATAAAATTATTAGGCTAATATTAATAATATTACTATTAATAAAGCAGAATAGCCCATAATATGAACGCAACGCCCTGCACATTAAGCTTTTCCTCCCCAATAGAAAACGCTTAAAGTAGGCTAATGAATGAAGACGGTGATGTAACTGTTTACAGTTTACGCACAGCCCAGAATGGAAGAGTTTTCTCCCCCGCAGACAAAACATTATAAAAAACTATTTTCTGTGCATAATGTATATTTTTAATAAAATATAAAACTTGTGCTTTTTATCACTGTTTTCTTTTTATATATTAAGCCACAATAAGCTGCTTTTCTATGGGGAGAAAATGCTTATCGTGCAATTCAGATCATATTTTGGGCTTGCATGTACACAGTACATATTTTTAATACATATTATATAGCATTTTTTGTGTTTTTTTTATCTTTATTAGGCCGTGTTAAGCATTTTATGAACCACTGCAAGCTGTTCCATTCTGGGCTCATCTGCTTTTCTGTGCATAATATAAACTGTAAACAGATTTGGTATTTTATCACCGTCTTCATTCATTAGCCTACCTTAAGCGTTTTCTATGAGGGAGAAAAATCTTAACGTTGCATTCATATTCTGCTTTATTAATAGTAATATTATTTATAAGGTTATTAATATCAGCCTAATAATTGTATTAGTATTTATAATTTGGTCCTCATATGTCACTGTTTTAAAGCATTAAGTCACATTAAGCGTTTTAGAATGTCCCAAAACCGTGCCTTGAACTAAGCACTGATTGTATTTCTTAATACTTGAGTCCAAGTTCAAAATAAAACACAACCGCTCCATTGTGAACATACAGAGCTTTAACCACTGCAAGCTGTAAAGTAAACAGGAAGAGTTTGTCCGAACTCAACTGGTTTTGCGAGAGAATGCAAAAGTTTTGCGAGAGAAACTTTCTAAGCTTTTTCAAAACCATATGAAACCAACAGAAATGCAAAGAGTATATTTCTAAGAACTTGTAATGTGAAATCTAAAAATGTGCAGTTTGAGGTTCCATCATGTTTATGAAATCATTAAGGAAATTGAATTCTGAATCACAATTAGAATCATCAAATTCCTCACAATTCCCACCCCTATTTTCCAGAGTCATCATTTAGGGGTCGTGCAAGTTTGGAGGAGAAGCCTCCGCTCATATGACAGCCCATTAGCGTGATGTAATTGTTAGCAAACAGAAGTGTTCCAGAGAGCTGTTCAGACAATCACATGCAAATTGAAATAACGATTCACATTTCACTCTATCGTTTATCTGTTTACAAGAGCACTCGTGACTCCATCCAGCTTCTCAGAGATACTGCCTTTCACAGCGCTTAGATCTCATGAGAGTGAGAGGCAAAAACTGACTGAAGTTTAGTTGATTGTTCAAATTCCAATTCATGGTTGTCAACTTTTGTCCACCGTCGAGCTTCAGAGGTGTAGAAAGTTGTTGCAAAGGCCTGAATATTGTTTCAGTGGGGTGTGGGCTTTGGGGTGTTTTCATGAAATATGTATATGTGCATATTCAGGATAGAGAGTAACGAAAAGAACAACAGATGCCTGTCAGTGAAAAGCTTTATCATCCTCCGTGACCCCCTCCATGTCTTTGTTTATTTTCCTGCTCTCTGGCGGGGTGGAATCCTAGTCTTGTTGTGGACTCAAGGGTTAATCTAAACACCAGACCCCATTTTAATGTCTGTAGGGATCAAGGAAGGGAATTGTTGGACCTGAGACAAAAGCTCAATGAAAGGCAGGCTGGGAAAAATTACAAGGGTGGGCCAGGGGCTAGAGGAGGCGGCAATGAGGGAGTAAAGAATGCAGAGCCTTTACACTGAAGCTCTGTCCCATTTTTCATAAAGACAAGATGAAGATGTCCAAATCTGAGTGAAAATGAATGTTAAAAGTGTGATGAAGCAGGGGTTCTTGTGACAGATCTCTTATAATAAAATATTACAAATATGTAATTTGTAAAGAACCATAATTAAAATGTGTGTTAAATTAGAAAGATGCAACATAATTGGTATATGATGTAAAAAATATGAATTATATAAATCTAGACTATAAAACTATATTGCCTATGTGCATATATGTAAACACACTTTTAAAAATGCATGCAAACAGTACTTTTCAAAAGTACTCCGTATTTTTACTGATCATAAATCATAACCAAATTACAATAAAAAAATATTTGTAATAGTGCCGTCATTAATCGCATCCAAAATGAATGTGTATTTATATATACATAATAAATATACACAGTACACACACATATATTATGTAAACAAAAACTTTTATTTTGGATGCGATTAATCGCGATTAATCATTTGACAGCACACATTTTTAAACATTTTAAAATATAATTTATTCCTGTGATGCGCAGCTGAATTTTCAGCATCATTACTCCAGTCTTCAGTGTCACATGATCCTTCAGAATCATTATAATATGCTGATTTGATGCTCAAGAAATATGTTTTATTTTTTATCTAAGTTAAACAGTAATGTTCATGAATAATTTTGTAGAAATCGTGATATATTTTAAAGAATTTTTTAAATAAATAAATATGTATATATATATATATATATATATATATATATATAATTATTATTATTATCACACACACACACACACACACATATTAGTCCAGCAAGTCTAAAATTAGCCTTGAATAAATAGATAAAAAATGGCACCGGACCAAATCACACGATCTGTCCCTTCAATTAATATTCCCATGATCAGTAAAATCCCCATAATCCTTTACTGTTGTTTTCTAGATTTTCTAGGTGTTTTTTTACTGTAATTAATGTGGAGCAGACAGAAAGAGGCAAATGTGCAACGGAAACAAAAATGATGGATTATGATAATTAATGTACAATCGTTTCTTTGTTCTTTTTCTTTCTTTGTCAGATGACTCTCTGTACGAGTCTCCAGAGCCGTTCCTGACAGATGACTCCAGCGGTGGTTGGTCATTAACGCCCAGTCTGTGGCTCATGCTTCCGCTGCTTCTGCTCCTGTGTCCTTCATAGCATTATCACCCTCTGAGCATGACCACGCCCACCCAACCTGCTTCGCCCCGCTCTGCCCCGCCCCTTCATGCATCACAGTGACACACCACGCCCATTCACTTCTGGAGTCCAGCCAATAGACATTGATATGGATTTTTACCCAGCCTGCAACCCTGCAGGACAGCCACTAACATGCTCTCATTTGCAGTGACAATTATGCCCCACCCTTATGCCCAAATTTGGGCATTCCTGCATCGCCGTTCTTGCTCAACTGACTTGTGAATTGGCCAGCTTTTTTTAGAGCGCTCTACTTTTCTGCCAACATCCCACCATCATCCGCATGTCAGAAGACAGATTCAACCGACTGCCATCTGAATCGCTCGGTTTGTCTGTGTTAACCACCTACCTGAGCCTTCACTGTCATCTGAGCTCAATGTTTCTGAGAGCGTGTGTGAGTGTTGATGCTTGTGTTTGCGTGTATTTGTGCTCGTTGGTGCGTGTATGCCGAGGTTCGCATATGAAAAAATGTACAGAGCAGTCACAGTCACTTACAAAATTACCAGAAAATTACTGTTCCATTACTCATTGAGAGAAGAAGACAATTATATCTGTGAATCTGCCAAAGACACTACTTAAACTTTTTAATAAGGGGAGTGGGGAAAATACTGGCTTTGGAAGGAGATTACATGCAACCATGGAACATTTCAGGCTTTTAGTCATGGGAGGGGAGTGACAGAAAACAGTGTAGATCTTTCTATTATTATGTTCTTTTGTCATACAAAAAAGAAACAAAAAAACAAGAATGTTGCATAGATAAAAAAAAAACAGCTAAAAATTGCCTTTTTTCACTGGTGCTTAATCTGACATGAGCTTGTCTGTCTTGAACTGCAAAAAGAGCATTTTCTTAGTTTTTATTTTTGACTTGTTTTCTAGTAAAGATATTAAAAACTTGCAAAACAAGATACATCTCATTTAAAAAAACTGTGTAAGATATATTATTTCAAATAATAGTCTAACATTGGGTGACGTTTTATTTACCCTTTCAGAAAATTATGGAGCCCCTGAAGTGACCTTTGTTAAAAATAAAACTTTTTTTTTTAATTGTTAAAAAAAGACAAGAATGTTTTTGTGCAGAAGTTTTCCATATGTTCAAAGGTGTGAAAAAACATAATAAATGCCAAAAATATTTGTTTGTGAAACAAAAAACTTTCTTAAAACACTTTAATTTGCATATAGATATTGCCCATGCAAAAGTTTTTTGTGCACATTGCAAACAAAATCTTGAGTCTTGATTAGTTTCATTGTGTGTATGAAACATTTTTTTGTATGCATGTATCACTGAAAAAAATTGTGTAGGATTTACTTTGAAACTAATTTCACTCAGAAAGTGTTAGAAGTCACAAAGTTACCAAGAAACGACAAGCAGATTTTTTAAGTAGAAATAATTAAATAGTTTTTTTTACAACTTTGAAACATTTTTTTTTACAATGTAGATGCTTTTTGTGGCACTTTAGGGCAGTGGTTTTCAATCCTGTTCCTCTGGACCCACTGCTCTGCACATTTTGCATGTCTCTCTTATCTGTCACACTCATTTGAGTTCATGGAGCCTTTTCCTAATGAGCTGATGATCTGAATCAGGTGTGTAAATTAGGGAGACATGCAAAATGTGCAGAGCTGTGGGTCCCGAGGAACAGGATTGAAAACCACTGCTTTAGGGGCTCCGTCACAAATAATAATCTTTTTGTTGACAAAATTTTGTGATGTTTGCATTTAAGAAAAACTTTTTTTTTCAATAATAATAATAATTCAAGAAATTATAATTGAAAAAACAAAAATGGTATGAGATTTATTATTTCAAATAATAATCTTACTCTGAGTGACATTTTATTTACCCTTTTGAAAAATGATGGTCTTAATATCTGACACAAACATAAACAAGACAAAAATACAGATTAAGAGAATGCATTTCTGCAGTGTATACAGTGCCAAGTGGAAGAGGGGATGTCTGTGTCGAGGGAGTGTTTGTTGTCAGGTCAGCTTTCTAACTTTGGTCCCAGCCTGTGCTCTCTCTCTCTCTCTCTCTCTCTCTCTCTCTCTCTCTCTCTCTCTCTCTCTCTCTCTCTCTCTCTCTCTCTCTCCCTCTCTCTCTCTCTCTCTCTCTCTCTCTCTCTCTCTCTCTCTCTCTTGCTGTCATTTTTGAATGTGGTCTGTTCTATGTGCCGCCCCGTCACGCATAGATCTCCCACACTTGCACTTGCTCCCTTTATCCGTGCTGAGGAGGACCGCTGAACGAGAGGCCTCAGGACCCTGAGCGTAAAGACTGACGGACCGAGGCCTTGCACTGCAACTAGAAACGCTACATGAGACTCCATATGAGGGATTCAGAACCTACACAGCACTTCTGCTTTTGAGACAATTTCATGGGGAAAAAAGAACAGAAAGGAGAAACTATAAAGATGTGGGAATATTTGTGCGTTGGAATTGTTTTGTGACTGTAAAAATATATGTCATGAAGATTTCAAGGCAAGTCGACATGGATCGTCTAAGAGAACGAGCAATGTTTTTTAAATGTTTGTTGGAACTTTTATATTTTACTTATTCCCATGTTATTTTTAACTTTTCAAAAGAGCAGCAGAAATTATTCATATGTGATATGAGATTATAATGTAGACCCTTGAATTATTAGAGCAACGATGGTACCAGTTCTGCAGTTACATGAGTCTAGACGAGTCAGATGTTGCTGTTGTTGTTGTTGTTGTTTCCTGCTTGTATCACGATGCATTCTGGTACATGTAGTCCTGAAATTTTTTTTTTCTCCAAGTGTTACTATGAGATTATTTTTATTTGTTAATCATGTGGATAAAACATATTTTGAGTTCATATAAAATGTTCAAATGCTCTGGCAAAGGACAACTACAAGAAAAAATGAAATAAAGCGTTTTGTTTAAATTACAGTCTTTTTTAACTATCAGGAAATGTGAGTTTGTAGGCTTTAATTCTGCGTGGAATGAAATTCTTGATTTTTTTTTCATTCAGCAGGGATGCATTAAAATGATCAAAAGTGACAGTAAAGAAAAAAATCCATTTCAGAATAAAGGCTGTTCTGCTTAACTTTTCATTCATCAATGAATCTTAAAAAAAACTGTTTCCACAAAAAAATAATCATCACAACTCTTCTCAACATTGATAATAATAAGAAATGTTTCTTAAGAAAAAACATCAGCGCATTAGAATGATTTCTGAAGAGTAATTTACACTCTTACAGACAGACTGGAGTAAAAAGACTGAAAATGTAGCTTTGCATCAAATTAATAAATTACATTTTTACATACTATATAATTTAAATATTGACTAATTTATATTATCAATATAGACATTTTTATTTTAAATTGTAATATTTCACAATAATACTGTTTTTACAGTATTTTTGATCAAATAAAAGCAGCCTTGATGAGCATAAGAAACTCCTAAATAAAGAAAAGAAAGAAAACATGCCATGTTCCACAGCATGATACACTAAAATTGTTATTACTTTCAGAACTGAACAATAAATAAGTTTAAGGTAAGTGCCTTGTATAATGTTGTTGCAGTGCATTCTGAGAATAATATATGCAGTACTGATGTAAAATATGGCTAAATCAAAGCAGTTATCAACCTTTTGGAACAGTTTTCTTGTCGATTGCGTCTGATGCGTTGAATTGCTCCCTCTGCAGGCAGCTCACTAGGTTTGGAAAACTTTGAGATATATCAGAACCTCCAAGACTAATCTGTTTCAGCATTCGATCAACTTTGTTTTTTTACGATAATTTTTCATCAAGGTTACTCGTATTTTGATGAAAGCAAAGGAACTCAGACCAGGCCGAATGAGCTCCAGAGACGCCTTCAAAGATAAGGTAGTGTATCAATCACACAGAGACCAGACAACATGAAAGCTCTTCCTTTGGTTTTTATGTTTCTAACTTAAAAAAAAAAGATTATCCACCAATTTAGCCGTGTCATTCAATAACTTAATCCCTGCTGGCCTTGTGAACCTCCAGGACTCTGAAAACTTCCTTTCACACTGACAACACATTTCCTATTACTAAACGTCTCATTCTCTTCCTCTATTTGTCTCTCACTGACACGCACGGTCACCTTGCGTCCAAAGGCTCTACTATTTGGGAAGGGGTGGCAGTAAATGCATCTGAACGGCTGTAGTTTGCAGTAATGTTTGTGAAAGGGTCAGAAAATGGAGGCTGATAGGACTGAGTGCTGAGCTTGGTCTCATGCAGCGATGGAAAGCACCGTGCCAGCGGAGTCTTACCGAGGAGAGATGGGGGTAATTGTGCACAGATTTGGACAATTTTCCCCCAATTTGGTATTATCTCTTTCCTACCAGACAGCTGAAACAGGAAATGATGGAAAATTCTAGAAAATACCCCTTTCCATGACACCAGGGCCTCCTGGAAATAACGCATCTTGAATATCGCCCATAATGCATCGCATTATGAAATATTAAGTATTTATACATTTATAAATATGGTATATGATGGGCTTATAATTCACCATATGGAAAACCTTTTGTGTCAGTCAAATCTCAGTAACAATGCATAAAACCTTTTGACATTTAAATTCACATCATATGAAAAGAAATACTATTGCTGGAACATGCAGTTGGTTAATGTTGTTTATTTGTGTGGGACTAATTTCGTACAGTCTTTCAAACAAACTGTGTAAACTGTCAGGAATGGAAATTATTTTACATTTCGCACCACATGCACTGCAGTTCATTTTTTTTAAATGGTTTATTTAATTCAATTATCTGCTTCATTTGCAAGGGGTCAAAGGTTAAACTGATGTGAGACACCGTGAGATTGGATTGAAACATCATACTTCCCAGAATTGCATATATATATATACACTATGCACAGTATGTTCTCAATGCATGGAATAACTGGATGAGTTCACATTTGTACAAAAAAAAGTGCAGTAAACAACTAGTGAGCACTCTACATGACCTTGCAAAGCACTCCACATGACCTTAGTATTATGACAAGTTTATATTTTTGTTTCATCAGAGTGCAATATTGTTCCTGTGTGGCTCAGTGGTAGAGCATTGCGTCAGCTGAGCAAGAGCAAAAAGTTGTGGGTTCGATTCCCAGGGAACATATGTACTAATGAAAATGTATAACCTGAACGCAATTGTAAGTCGCTTTGGATAAAAGCGTCTGCTAAATGTAAATGTATAAATGTAATGCAATGATTAAAAGGAGACATATTATGCCCCTTTTTACAATAAGACTCGGGTGTCCCCAGAATGTGTTTGTGAAGTTTCAGCTCAAAATACCCCACAGATCATTTATTATATCATTTTGAAAATGCCTATTTTGAGTGGAAGCAGAAACACACTTTTTCGTGCCTGTTTCTTTAAATCCAAATGAGCTGCTGGTCCCGCCCACTTTTCAGAATAGAGCTGCGCCATTACAGCTCATACCTTCTAAAAAAAAATCTGTTCTGGTTCTGATTATCATGTTTATCACACGTTTTAAACCATATTGGTTTAAACTTCTGATAAAGGGTTTTCTGAGTGCACACGGACAGAAAGTGGCTGTCACAGCATGTGAGTACTAAACTAAGTTCTCATTCACACGCAAGTTTACATTAAAAACACACAAGTTACAAAAACAGTCGGTTATGTCTGTGAAGGTAAACAGCTGGGAAATAAATCTCATGTCTATATTAAAACTGTGTGGCAGCAGCAATATACAGTAAATAAATCAATAACTCCACTGCTCTCGTCTCCTCTGAAGCTGGGACTCTAAACAGTGTTCTGTGCTCGTCTGTGCAGACAAAGGCAGAACAGTTAGCATGTTTTGCTCAAACTTTCGCCATGGCATTAGAACTGGTACACCGTTGTCGCTTGCAAAACCAAAATGATGATGCCGTGGGTGGAAATGTACAGATTAAGGGGCGGTAATATTATAATGAGGTCCCTTTGCAACATCACTAGGGGAGTGAAATCAGACACCTTTGTTTTTTTCAGAAACTTGCAGAAAAGGCTTACTAAAACAAAGTAACTGGGTTAATCTTTTTTACGTGTCCTTGGTTGGTAGATGCACCGGGGACCTGATTATAGCACTTAAAACCTTGACAAGTCAGATTTTCATGATTTTATTCACCATTTATTTTTTGCAGGATGGCAACTGGACAGCACATTTAGAATTACAAATGATTACATGAGCTCATTAGCATTCATAGGATTTTATACATAAAGCATGGCTCTTGCACATGCATTTTTTCATGTTTGGATAGATACACAAATGTACAATTTCATGTTATATTTTTACATATGAATAACTTCAGTGATGAACATGTTTAAAACCCTTCAAAATGTATAGAAAGTTGAGTACATGCAATTCATAGTAATCTATTTTATTGTATTTAAGGAGATAGATGTTAAATAGCATGTGTATACTTTCTGTATCTTTATAATTGTTTGTGAAATTTACTTGCACATTATTTTCACAGTATCATTTATTTTACATTTTAACTTGTTTAAAATGTATTTTGATATTACAGCAGTTCCAATATGTGTTGTGTGATTACACTGTAAAATCATTTATATTTCAAACATGTTAAGCTTTAAAGCTGCACTATAGTGGGTTTTTTTTTTACTAAAAATGAACAAAGATAATTTATTGCACAAGTACATAAAAAAAACCATTCACACGCTACTTGGCCCAATGCACAATAATGATTTATAATTCAAGCTGCCGGGTCAGGTTTTGTGGAAAATGTCAGTTTGACATCATTCATCTTTGCACGGTTGCATCACATCCTCAAGGATAATAAGGTTTGGCTGTCTCAGCGCATGTGTGCTGTGGTGAGATATGCATTAATAGTTCTGAAAGCCTAGCCATAACTAATGTACAACATTCTTAATAATGGATCGTTCAATAAAGGCAACCATCTGATCTGAGTAATCATCCCAAACCTTGCCTAACTTCAGTAACCCAATGTATTTATTTCAAATGAGTCAAAAAGACCTGCTCAAAATACATATATTACTATTTTCATTAAATCTATTTGACATTGTTCTGACATTCGCTGTGATAAAATGATCAGCTGTAACCACGGGAATACCGGTGTCATCAAACCATCATATTTATCCACGCTGAAGGTCAAATCATATAATTACCAAAACAACGTTCCTCCACGAGTAGGCCAAATCTTCCTTTAATAATTTAATCCATCCACACAAGTGTGCAAATGATTGAATTAATACATTTGCCAGTAAGTCTATTTTTGAGCCAGCTTTCCTCCATCATTAAATGATAAGCAAGACATTGCCATGGGATTGTGTGTGAGTACTGAACTCAGTCATCTGTGACAGTACACCGCAAAGGCAAGTACATAAAAGATTTTATGTTTCTGAAGCTCTCAGTTCGCTGATATTGTTAGTATCAATCCAAACGTAAAACAAAATGCACTTTAGTTTCATAACTATAATAACTTCTACACTGTAAAAAATCAAATTAACAAAATGTTGGAAGGTCAAAAATATTTAAGTTGAGCTCATTTTATTGCTTGGCCTTAGTTGAGAGGAGATATTATATTAAGTCTACACAAACATATTTGAAAAACATTGAATGAATGGTTATTTTTAAATCCAGTCACCAATTAGATATGCCAATATTGACTAAACTTATAAAAACACGTGCACACGCACTATAAAACTTCAGTAAAGGTTGAGCAAACTAAAAAATAACAATTCAGGCAACACTTTGAAGTCAGAAATTGACTGAACATAAAATTTCTGTGGAACTAGTTACTAAATAATAATTAGTTGAAACCGCTTGAATTTTTTACAGTGTACCGGAACACTGACAGAGCTGATTTATCAGAATTTTTGAAAAGGTCATGTTCACAAAATTATATCAGTAAGGATTCATGTATGATTTTCAAGGGGTTACAGTGTTACTTTTTAAAGAATGTTAAATTACATTGTTACATTGTTGCTTTTTTGGGGGAACGTCAAGTTACTTTGAAATTATATTGTTACTTTTTTTGGATTGTTTAGTTACGTTAATATTACATTGTCACTATTTATTGAAAGTTAATTTAGCTTTCCGTTTCACATACTATTAAAAAATAGTCAAAGTATCCGAATGCACACAGCGACAGAACGAGGAGTCAGCATTACAAACAGCAGCCCTTTGCTATCATTTTCCAAACCTCCCGCTAACTCATGTGTGACAGACAGAAAAGTGAGGAGTCTCCAGAAAACAATAAACGAAAGCATTCTTTGCTAATTAGCATATTGAGTGCTGTATCTCTTCAGCGAGATTAACTGATTGGTATTCTGGAGTCCGCCGGCGTCTCTCATCTTCGGTAAATTTGCTGTGAACGGTGACTGTGTTCCTGTCGCGTTCCCGTGTGCCACCGTTCCACTGTCCTCTTGTGCGATAACAAAGCTCAGCTTGACCTTTTAGCAATCAAAAGCCCAACAGTCGATGTCCTATCAAACTCTCAGTGTGAGATGCCCATGCCTGGTTCAGGATAGAGCTGGTAGATTGCACCCTAGGTAGCCCCTAGCAAGATAAAGAGGGGGCAACTAAGATGTCTTACTCTTAACAAATCAAGCCCAGCGATCTCATGGCCGACACAGTAATCCTGCTGCGTGTTAGCCTGCGTGGACCTAACGCACAAATAACAAGAAAAACAAAACTAGTTAAAGGCCCTCCGGCGGGATCTGTATGACCATAAAACAACTCCAGCAGAGTCTACTAGGCCTCCTGCAGGACGTCAAAAGAACACTTCATCCAGATTCAGAAATCCTGGAGGATTCCTAATGTGAAAAATGTCAAGGAGGATCCAGAGGTCTGCATCACATTTGTTCTTTTCCCTTATTTGAATGGATCCGATTTTCTTGATTCAAGAAAGTCTTAAATAAACACGAGAGCACCATTTGACGAATATAATTTCAATAAAGCAATTTAGCATGGTTGGACAACACTACTTTTTAAAAGCAATATGTTACTACTGTATGTGCTACTCATTATAAAAAGTAACTAATTATGTTACATACTATTTATGAAATATTACTTTTTCATAGAACAAGTTACTTTTATATCAAATTGACCCCTTTTACACATTTACTTTTATAATTTACTGGTTGGCCTAATGTTACAACTTCTCAAACCAGAAGAATTGACATAACTTATTTACCAGTATTTTTGAAAAGGTCCTGTTCTCACATGTCCTCTAAATGGTAATTTAGCAAGATATCATTTACGAAACTTTTTTAAAAATAGAGAATTAAGCTACTTGGTGTGAACGTGGCATAAAGATATAGTTCTAAAAATCCTTCTTGATGTGAACGGGGCTTTATTTTGTTATTTTTTATGGAACGTTAAATTACAATAATGTAGCTCAGGCTTAGAGGCAAGGCCTAAGACTAGGATCATTGGATTGATGAATTGTCACTCACCTGTATTTAAACCAAGTAATGTCACCGTTTGCGAGTGGGTCCCACCCTCTGAATGTATTACAGGGTAAGATGAAGAAAACGCTGCAAATGCAACTTTTCTGCAGCTGGCAAACTTTAAATGAGTGATTTAAGATGGTGCCCAAACGAACGCAGCTTCTTTGGAGCTGCTAGATAAATAGAGAAAGTGCAGCTAGTGATGCAGATATGTTAGTTATCATCATTTATTTTGCCGGGATCGATGTATTCTAAAAATAAAGCAGGCCTTGTTCTGTCAATCAGCTCATTTGATCATTGCCGGTTTACTGGTTTATTAGTTCAAAATTAGCACGTACAATGATGAGCTGACTAGCATAAAATTGGTTTAAAGAGTTTGTATTTAAAGACAAATAGCAAACACTATAGGATTTGTAAGGTTTCCACAAAAAGTACATTAACTCCCTTTATATCTTCATTTTAATGTTTCATTTTAATTTCAAATCCTAAATACTGTTGTTATATTTATTGTACATTAGGCATAGCTACATTTATATATATATATGAACTGTTCTTTCTGCTCAGTAGATCAGTGTCATTTCTACTGGCAGATTATTTGTATATATAGGCCATATTTAAGGTAGCCTATTTCACTGCAATACATAACTATTTCTATATTAGGCTTTATATTGGCTAGAGGAGGGGAAATACTGTCTGGCTACAGTAGGAAAAAATGATAAAAGCATTTTATTATTCGTTCATTTACGGAAGTGGTGTCCAGGTTCATCTGTAATTATTTGTTGCCAATGTAATATTGTATTTTTATTTGTTTCATTTCACTGTGTAGAGTAAGCGTTTCTCCCAAATAGTGGGTGTGTTACAGTAAATACATTACTGAACAAATTACTGCTAAGAAAAAATCTCAGCTGCCTTTAATATTTAGTCAATTTGGTTTTATGAGTAATTTCTAATTCAATTGAAATACATTGTCAGAAAAAGTTTAATCAAGTTAAGTTAACATTATGAAAATGTCTTGCCTTATGTCATAACCAATGGTCAGAAAACCAATCTAACCTATCTAATGACATAATTTTTTTTAAACACTACCTTTTGTGGGATCAATGATGAGGTTTCTAAAGACCTTCTACTGTACAGAGATTTCTAAAGCAAGAGAGAGGAGCAGGAGATTAGTGTTTACCTCAGTTAAAGGGGTAGTTCACCCCAAAATGGAAATTATGTCATCATTTACTCACCCTCACGTAGTTCCAAACCTGTATGAATTTCTTTGTTCTGCTGAACACAAAGGAAGATATTTTGAAGAAAGTTTGTAACCAGGCTGTTTTGGGGCACCATTGACTTCCATAGTAGGGGAAGTCGACAGTTTTCATTTTTGGGTGAACTATCTCTTTAAAGTTGAATGAATATGGACATATAAGAAAAATATACAAATGATAAGTTGTTGTACAAATAAAAAGATTACAAATTTATTCGGTGGGCCTCCAACATAATTTTTCCTAGGGACTCTAAATGTCTGAAGAACTGGCCCTGTGTTTATTTTACATTGTTACTATTTATGGAAAGTTAAAGCTGCATTCTGCAACTTTTTTTGGTTAAAATGATCCAAAATTAATTATTGAGCAAGTACTTAACCAATCGGTGTTCAAAACTATCTCCTTACCTTAACCCGATTCACAACAGTAAGCTTGTAATAATGTTTTCTAATTTGAGTGTTTTGGGTCGGTTTCCGAGTTTGCCACAGTTAGTCTTTGCATCACTACATCATGTCTGTATTCATAAAGAAGGAGTCCCGGCTAGTAGGCTATTTTGTAGCCTCTTCCTACAGCAGCTGAAATATTTAAACTTGTCCTTTTAGTTCTAAAGAATATTTAATTAAGAACTATTACTTTTGATGACATTTGAATGGTATGACAATTAGAGATTAGGCTGTACAGAAACTGGAATTTACAGATAACGCTAAAGCATACTAAATACATTTAATGTATTGTAAAACTTCTTACTTTTTTTTCAGTTGTTCAGAACAAAACTGCCAGACATTTGACCTACCTAGCATCTCATTTTGGACATATTACCATTACACGGTATCTGTAATTCTGAAGTACAGTGAATATCCACACCGGTGCATTAATTGACTGACAGCCCACTCAAACACCTCAAAACATTAAATGCATCGACGCTGAGGAACCGTGCCGATGCACAACACCCGTAAAAGCAGATCATTCCACACATAATTGCAATCGCAGGTTTCACACAGAGATGGCGATTAAGTGACTACAGCTTTACATTTAGTTGTTACATCGTTTAATTTTAATTGAAAGTTATTTTGTGTTATATTGTTACTTTTTAATGAAGATTAAATTACTTTTGCATTACATGATTCATATTTTTGGAAACTTAAGTTACTTTCGAGAGATCTTTTCCTCCAGAGTGGAAGTGGATATTATGAAGTAAATTTAACAAGTAAAGCTATTCATAAGTTGTTATTTAAAAACCCTTATTTGATTATGAAACACGCATTACTTGTAATATGTTACCTCAACACTTTTATTTAGAGAGGTGAAGAGATGAAATAAGATCTGCTCTTCGATCTAAATTGGAGGTTGATTTGTATTCCCTCCTCCATTACAGGAGCAAAGCATCCCAGTTCTTGTTGCACTGCACTGTGGATTCATGCAATTGGAAAATAAACTACTTTCTATTTGCCTTCATAGTTTTTATTGTTCTTGTTTTCTCATGCTTTACAAGATATGCTTGAAAGAACATAAACTCCAAAACATTTCCACCGGCCTGTTTCTATCTCCTCTTCATCAGGGCTTAAGCCCCAGCAGTAAGCTGTTACATCGCATCCTGTTTGCAACATTAATTTCCTGCGCTTAACAATATTTTAGCATAATTAATAGGAGTGAGCCAATCTGCTGCTCATTGATTCATCCTCTTTCTCTCTTCCTCTCAGAAACACACACTCAAAAGAGGGTGAAAGTCTGGCTTGCTTTATTAATGAGGACCATCTGTGCAGAGGCACAGTGAAGGAGAGAAAGAGAGAGGGAATGGACGAAAAGAAAGCGGAGAGGGAGAGAGTGTTGAGAGGGAGCTGATAGAGCTCAATAGAGGAGTTTGGAGTCTAAATCTGATCAAGATCCTGGGTGAGTCTAAAACTGTAGGAAGACAAGGAGAACAGTTTTTCTTCCTTTAAACTCATCATGATAAATCAATACTTATTTATGTTATTTACTCACTCATTTTCACCCCAAATTTGAAGATTTTTACTAAAGATTGTGAAGACAATCCAAATAGTAGGTTAATAGTTAATCATTTTGATTTCATGCAGATTTTAAATGTTGGTCTTTTCCTCAGACAAAGCCTTCATCTGCATTCAGAATACTACACAGCATAGTCATGCATCCCAGACCTCTTTAATGATATATGTGCATTTATAACATTTCAAGATAAGCTATATGTATACACACACTCACACACACACACACACACACACACACACACACACACACACACACACACACACACACACACACACACACACACACACACACACACACACACACACACACACACACACACACACACACACACACACACACACACACACACTCACACTCACACACACACACACACACACTCACTCACACACACACACACAAACACACACACACACATATATAAATATATATATATGTAAGCTATATATAAGCTATGGGTTTGAAATCATAAGTAGCACCTGAGTAGTTAATGACAAAATGTTCATGTTCATTGGGGAAACAAACACTTTAACACTTCAACAACGGTTGACATATATTATAAGACAAATATATTTTTTAAACACACTGGAGTCTGTTCAGTTAGTACCAGTATTCATAAACTGAGAAACTGAAAAAGAAACTGCTAAGCAGGTGTTACAGCTTATTTTGTTAGCTTTGTTTAAACGCTTGAATGCAAACTTTAATTTTAGATCAAACAGATGGTTTAATTAACAACAGTCTGACACCGCATTGACGATGTGAATATTATAAATACACATACAATATTTCTTAGGTTTTTAAAATTGTAAAAACATAAAAAAACATAATATTAAGAATATAATTTCTGTATTTCAAGCTCACTAATGAAATGGATAATGTGGTACAGTTCACACAGTTCAAGTGCTGGGGGGCATGCAAATACTAGAATTCAGTTACATCTTCCAATGAAACTTTTCACTCAGTTTTTTAATATGTAATATAAGACTTTTGGACCCCACTGTATTTTATTATAATGCTCAACAGATCATTCAATTCATTCAGATTAGTGCTGTCAAATCGATTAATCAAGATTAACCGCATCCAAAATAAAAGTTTGTGTTCACATAATGTATATGTGTGTGCTAGTATGTGTACAGTATATATAAAAACACACATACATGTATATATTTAAGAAATGTTTACAAATATGTATATTAATATTGAAATATATTTATATTATATATATAAATATTTATTACATATTTAATATGTGTGTGTGTGTATTAATTTATTATTTTGGATGTGATTAATCGATTTGACAGCCCTAATTCAGATGGTTAGGAATGTTATGAAACTTGATTTGTATTTTTAATGCATTCATATTTGAATGTAAATGAACTGCTAATCTCTTAAGTAATATTTTAATGGCTTATTAATGAAAGCTATTATATAGTGTTACCAAATTCTCTTTTCTTCTTTAATTTGCTTATTTATTAGTGCCACTCTGCACCTTTCTCTCTGAGGTTTTCAATTGGAAATAGTTAGCTGATGTAACATAAATTCATTCGTCATTCACCAATAAAAACAATGTACAGCAGGTAGAGGAATGAATCATTGTTAATGAACCCAAGGCAAGCTCTTAATTGGACAACCAACTGCAGGTTTGTCCCAAAGAGATCCATAGCAGCTCATATAGTCGATAAGAAGACATCTGTTTGCTAATGCCTGACTATGATTCGTTTAAATTGAGATATGCAGAAAACCTGTACTGAGTTTTCAGTACCAACAGCACATCTAACAGTCTGAATAATCAGTTCCACCCTGCAAACATGTTCAATCTAATGACCGGCCCCATATAAACCTTTTTACACTTTCACAGGTCCATTTTATTGTCCACCAAGTGCACCAAATAAAATCTTCTATAAAAGTATTACAATATGTGCAGTGTTTCACAATCGCTAAAAGAAATCATGGCTTTCTGCTTGAAATTTCAGATCATTCTTGGATTGTTTTAAGCGGGATATATATGCTGAGCAACAGATGCATGCATAATGGCGGTGGGCCGTTGTAAAAACTTGTTTAGATTAGATATTTCCACAAATGTGGCATAAAAAAATCAGCATAACAATCAGGCTCAAGTCAAAGTCCTACTAACTGTCAGCACAGTAATACACAAAAACCTGCAGATATAAGTGGACCAGCAAATAAGCTGATTTCCATTCTAATGGACGCTCTCGGAGGGAGGGCGACTCCAGGCACGGAGGTTTCTCGTCGGCTTACTGGTTAATGAGCTCGGTTTAGAGATGCACGAAGAGCATTTATGAGCATCCACAGGGAAATACCCAACAACCCGATATCAGTTTCAGGGTTTGTTAAGAAGAATAGCTCTTTTTACGTGACACGTTAATGGTTATATGCAGTACAAAAATATCTAAGGAATGGACAAGTGAAAAGCACACGTGCAAAAAAAAAAATCATGCATATAAAGCGTCCTTTGTGCGCCCATGGGAGGCGGTGAATGCTCCGTAAACACGACACGCTGAAGATCACGACCCTCAATCACAAAGCACAGGCTGGGGCGAAAAACATGAAATGTCCTCCAGAGATGCCGTAATTGCCTGTTCCTCTTTTGCAATAATCCAATTACCTTTTCCATCTGATTATATTTGGAGAGTATTATGTTATGTTTTTTGAAAAGGGCAAGCTGGCCATGCTATCAAAGTCACGGGACACGTAATTATATCATACCACTGGGTCACCATTGTAGGCTGCGGGTGACTCGGACAGGACTGGAGGAAGATTTCGTGTCCCTGCAAGCCGAACCGCATGCCCCGTCCACACATCTTAAGAGCTGTAATTAACCAAAGTCACCTCTGAGAACCACACACTGATGGAAGTTTATCAGCCTCCGCTAACATAAAGGACTAAAACCAATTTTGTGATAATTAGGTTTTCTTTACCAAAACTGCTGGTCTACTGGTGTGAGTAAAGCAAGTAATTTGCATAGTGATATTTTGGTTCTTTTGTAGAGACCTCCCCAAGTCCACAAACACTGGAGGAAACACTGTGGGATGGTGGACGGTAATGGAAATGCTCTAATTTGGTTTTGGTTTTTTGCTTATTAAATGCATATCTAGATGGTGCTTTACAGGAATGGACATCATACTGAAATCCAATAAGGCTAGATAGATAGATAGATAGATAGATAGATAGATAGATAGATAGATAGATAGATAGATAGATAGATAGATAGATAGATAGATAGATAGATAGATAGATAGATAGATAGATAGATAGATAGATAGATAGATAGGAATTATTTTAATATTGTATATATAATACACATACAATAATTTAATTTAACATTATTTAATATTCATTAAATAAATACCTTTTAGTTTTAACTATTGTATTTTCTATATATATATATATATATATTATTTATCTGATAAAGACACCTAATATAAATACGAAAAAAAACCGAAAGAAAGAAAAAGAAAGAAAGACAGAAAGAGAAAAAAAAATACTTAGTCCTAATAAATAGTTGACAGGCTCATGAACAGGCTGCCTAAGGCTCATAAACTAGATTTGTAAAATACATATGTTGTGCAGGATTTCTATATCTGATAATGCTTCAGTCATTTAGCGGCTCATTAACACCCGGAACCAGGCTAAAACTTAATCCTCGTGGTCGCAGCTGCATTTGCTCGCTCTTTTTATGGCGATGTTTTTCAGTGCGACTCTGTGGCCTGGTCCACCACAGACCGAGTCTGCTAATGGGCCTGCGGCCTGAGCCGCAGCGCTGTAATCTCACTAATTGCTAATGTGGAATGATGAAACATGCATGAGCTTTTGTTCTGCCTCATGTCTGAATTCTTTCTCTTGTTCAGCAGAACTCTGATGGCTCTCTCTCTCTCTCTCTCTCTCTCTCTCTTTTTTTTTTCTCTCTCTCTCTTATGTTCTGTCTCTGTGCATTTTCTCCAGCTGCTAGAAATGGTCCATTAGCCAGCCCCATATTTTCCCCCTTTAGAATCCAATTTGTGGATGTAATTGCACTCGCTCTGTGTTTTTATTTTTTTCTTCCTGTAATTGTTCTGTTTAGTTTGCGTAGTAGAGTCACAGAGCGAGACTTAAGTGTTTATAATAACAAACAGGGTCAAGAGGTCAAATTTGATGGGGTAAGTCTTTCGCTGAAACACGCAAAGCGATACGTGGTGACCTTCACCCTCATCTTCTCTCTTTCCCCCCAATGCAACAAACTCCCCAATGAGCAGGAAGTTGAATTTAATAATGCATTACAGGCTCAAGAGAGAGTCGAGAGAGACTTTTTATATCGAGTGTTTTGACGTTTGTCTTTCTGTGTTCCTGTGGCTCAGTGGTAGAGCATTGTGTTACCAGCACAAAAGGTTGTGGGTTCAATTCCCAGGGAACACACATACTGACAAAAAATGTAAGTCGCTTTGGATAAAAGCATCTGCTAAATGCGTAAATGTAAATGTCTCCTGTGATCTAAAGCACTACTGGTGGGTTGAAATCTAAAAATGGCTCTGTTTTGATTGGAAAAAACAATGCTAAATGCATCCTCTTGTCTTTTGAAACATGTATGATTTACTCCTTTCTATGAAAAACAAAATTAAATATTTACAGTCAAATGTCCAGTCTGCTTCTTTCCCTAAATGGTGACCACAGCAATTTTTAGAGGATAAAGAACGTAAATTTCAGTTCACTTTTTGCACAAAACTATGATATGTCTTCAAAATATGTGATTTAATTGCTGTCACAATTAACGTTATGGCAAGTAACCATTAAATTACCAACTTTGCATTCAAAATATTAATAAATACTATTATAGATATAGAATAATATATTAGTATATTGTTATGTGCTTTTGTCATTGTTTGTATTATTTGTATTATTTCTATTTAGCTTTGATTTATTTTTATAATTACACTTTAGATTAGGGAACACATTTACTATTAACGAAGAGTGCATTAATATGTGCCTAATATAAGTAATAATAAACAGCTAAGTAATATGCATGCTAATAAGAAGCTATAGTTAACAGTGGCAAGTGGTCCTTAGAATGAAGTGTTACCATTTTTATTTTAGTTTTAATAATTTTAGTTATTTTACATAAACTTACTTATTTCAGTATTTTCCATGGCAATATTTATCATTTTCTTATACATTGTTTTTCATCTAAAATTGTATTTGATTTTAGCTTTCTAAATTTTTTTTTGTACTTTTAATTAATAATAACAACTGTTCTGGAGCCCCTTCTTCCATCCACTTTTATTGTATGGAAGTGAGCAGCATGAACATGCTTCAGAGTATCTCCTTTGTGTTCCAAGAAAGAACCTCATACAGATTGAGAATAACACTAGGCTGACTAAACAAAAGGATTTAATTTTCATTTTTGAGTGATCTCTTTAAAAAAAATTGTTTACTCGTCTACTATAAACAATTTCCAGTACTGTTGGGTCACTTGATGTCCAATGTAAGTACCCACAGATTTACCGTTTGAAGTGGTGACAAGTACGCTACAATGGAGGGAAGATTGAAGACAGAAGGATGAGAGAAGATGAGAGCCAGCTAGAGAAGAGAGAGGCCCGGGCCAGAAAGAAAAACTATCTGCCTTTCATCTTTTTTATTACTTTCAGTCGTCTCCTCAAAAGCTTACTGGGTCTTCTGTCACTTCAAGAGGTCAAAGAAGAACTCACAGCTCTGATTGTGAATTCTGAAAGGGTGCGAAGGGACGACGCCCTCACACACGCCATCTGCGCAGGTGTTCAGGTGAGCGGAACTGAAATCCCCAGCAGCCCCGTCCCACAAACAAATGGGGACGGGTGGTCATCAGTGGAAGTCATTTACGTCCATCATTTTACGCAAAGCTCTGGAGATAAACACTCCCACCTGCTCGTGGCTGCCTCGGGGTGATGTAGAGATGAACTGAATGTAAAGAGACATTGAAGAGTGGAGGTGATAGGAAACCTCGGTGAAGGGCAATCTGGCTGATATAGAAACTGTTCGGCTGCTACATTTTCCTCCAAAAGTGTTCTATTTCTGTTTGTGTGTGTGTGTGTGTGTGTGTGTGTGTGTGTGTGTGTGTGTGTGTGTGTGTGTGTGTGTGTGTGTGTGTGTGTGTGTGTGTGTGTGTGTGTGTGTGTGTGTGTGTGTGTGTGTTTGTGTGTGTGTGTGTGTGTGTGTGTGTGTGTGTGTGTGTGTGTGTGTGTGTGTGTGTGTGTGTGTGTGTGTGTGTGTGTGTGTGTGTGTGTGTGTGTGTATAGAGTGCGTCGTTGAGAGAAGGTTTAAACAGATGTAAGGTTGGAGGATTATGGAATAAAAAAGGACCTGGTGCAGAAATGACTCCGGATTAGCAGCAAAACTCAGTCCAGAGGCACATGAGCTTGAGTCTTATCTGAACCAATCACAGCACAGTTACCGCTGATGAGTTCATCATATGCTTTATTTGACCGGAATGGGTCCAAGCTTTTATGTACGAGTAATAGTGCTTAAAAGTGAAGTGTGTCCTAAAGAATATTGTAAACGAGCATTACGTTTGGCTTCATGTCTCAGGTTAGAGATATGGATGCTGACTGCTGGATCTATGAATCAGTTACACATGAATTGTAAATCATAGTGTGGTGTGAGACAATGACATGCATTAAAAGGGGTGAGTTTTGCAACTTTAAAATCTTCATCCACTAAAACTTCTGAGTAGTTATTATTTTTAATAATAAATGTATTAAATATTTCCTGAAAATAGGTACAAACGTCACAATTTTCTGACAATGGCCCATCTCAATCATACAGTTATTTCTAGCCACTTTTTAACAGAATGTTAAAAATAACAAATATAAATAAATCTTATTTTAAATATGGGGTAACAAAAGTGACTAGAATTAAAATTACATGTGAATATGTAAATACTATTTTTCAAAAGTTTGGGTTGGAAAGATATATCTTATGCTCACATATAGGCTGAATTTATTTTATTAAAATTGCCATAAAATCAGTGATGATGTGAAATTTTATTGAAATTTGAAATAATTTGATATGCTCTATTTGAAATAATAAGTTTTAATGTATTTTTAACAATGTAATGTATTCATATGTTATTTGTTATTGATTTATACATTTACAGCATTGTTACTGCAGTCTTTAGTGTCATCTTCAGAAATAATTATATGATTAGACTTGGTGCTCAAGAAACATTTCTATTATTCGCTATATGCTAAAAAACTTTATGCTGCTTCATATATTTGTGGAAAACTGGATTTTTTTACAAGATGCTTCGATGAAAACAATTTCAAAAGAAAAGCCTTTATTTGACATGAAAGTTTATAACAAAGTTCAAATGATCAGTTTGATTCATTTAATGTATCTGTGCTGAATAAAATATAATAAATAAATCTGACGTTTAAATTGTAGTGCATATTATTGAATTGCAGGAAGATTATGGAAATAATATTTCAATAGTAAATCTTACCCATTACACAAAAACACTAAGGTAGAATACATGGTAAAATAAATGGTATCAGATAGAAATACTATCAACTTTGATATATACTATGGTATTAAATGTTTACCATAATTATAATGGTATTTATATAGTATTCCCCAGTATATGTCTGAAAAACCATGGTATTGCCATACTGTAGTATTTTCTTTGTGCCTAAAAGCATAGGAAACCTTTTGCTATTTTTCAAGTTAATGCTGAAGGAACGCTATAGTACAAAACAGGACAGTGTACAGGACAGTGCTGTACTTAAAATTGTGATGACGAAAAAAAGAATAGTTTTGTTACATAACGTTTTGCGTAAACCTTAGATGTCAAGATCTAGAGCACATTAGTGAGATCCTGAAAAAAATACTTTTGTTATGTCAAGATCTAAATCATTAGCTTGAGAAAAACCAAACAAAAAAGTAATAATGCATGCTTTACACCCTTAGATGGAGGACGAACAAGGGTACCCATCCTGCCTGAAGAGCGACGCTGTGTTTTAAATACTAGAGTCGAACCCTGCACTGCAATAATGACCCACAGCTGTACAGAGCCACTCTAAGCAAGGACAAGCCCAGACTTTAAAGAAAACCAATTAGTCTTCAGACCTGTCTTCCATCTTTATTATTCCTGCTCTACAGGGGAAGATGAAAAGGTCAATTACACTTTGAAGTCGTGATTAAACACTTATCTAGGGAGTTTTGAGATGCATTCTTTGTGCTTTTATTCAGCATTCGAAATTATTCCATTTAAAAAAAAAATATACTTTTAGAGTTTGAATGTCAGAATGAAATATCAGTGTGTGTCAGAGGAACGACAACCAGCGTTTATAGTGTTCTTTAAAGAGCGGGTCTGGTTTCCTCTACACACACACAGTCCACGAACACACCTTCACACACTCTACATCTGTTTTAATTGCTGGACATTGGATCAATTTCAGTAAAAGTCTCCTTGTCCCTGCATGCATCAACATCAGAACCAATTAAATAATTTGTCTGTTATGTGCACATAAATCATTTTCTTGCATATCTGATTAAGCTTAAGTCAGAAGAAAAAAAATAGATAATTGTTCTATAACTGTTGAGAGAATCATTTAAGATTGAAAATATGGGTCATTCTCAGAAAACGTGTGTCCTTTGATTTACTACTGATACTCAACTCCATCACATTATTTGATAAATTGGATATTTAATTGTTTCCACCTGTTTTACGATATAGAATGCTACAAATAACTACTTTACAAGGAAATAATTCAAAAAAAATTAATAAAAACGCTTTCATTAGTCTATGTAATCCATAAAGATGCATTTCTCTCTAAAGGTGCGTCCAGTGAGGAGATATGGGGAGTCAGGGTCCTCAACTTCATACTATTTTATTTGTATGTATGTATGTATGTATGTATGCATGTTCTTTGGGCCGCTGTGCCAAGATTGTGATTGCATGCAGTACAAATAGCCTACCCTACAGCGGCATTTTAGTGTCATGCTGAAAAATGTCTAACTAAATAAGAGTAACGTCATACTATTTTAAGAATAAAGACAAAATTACGTTAATAAAATCATGTTATAGGTAATCAGTCATTTAAAGGGAAATCGAGCACGAATAGTGCTTTGCCATTATAAGCGGGAGTGTTGGAGTGAGTTGTTCTGTGCTTGTGATAATATTATATTATTGTGATTTATTTTTTCTTTCTTTCTTTCTTAAATTATTTAAAATAATGTATATATTTGTAAAATTGATAATTTATGAGTTATTAGCTGTGTAATATGAAATTATTATAGGTTTATCGGTATTTGATATTTATCGTTATCATTATTGGTATTTAAAAATCTAAATATTTAAATGTAAAATATATAATTTATTAGCTAATGTTCATTTCCCCATTTATCATTGTTACATTTTAAATTAATATATATTGAGTAAAAAAACTCATATTTTATTATAACAGTTATCTTATATCTTTAAGAGGTATCTCGTTGTTTTTTATGTTTGCATATGTGTTCAATGGGTTAACTCATAGTGAAAAAATCATAGTGATTTTAAGAGGAAATGATGGCATTGTTTAGTTGTTGTCAACTCAAAATAAGTGTGGTGTTGGAAATCTTATTTGCTGATAAATGCAGTCACATTCAAAATCATGTTCAATGCTAACATATTTTGTTTTATAAAATAGTATAAAAAATATTTTTTTTAATCATGTTTCCACAAATGTGACAATTTATGAGAGTGGCCCAAATGTTCTATGAATTCAGTCAGTACATGAGGTGGAAATAAATTAAATGTAATATAAATGTATAAATTTGAAAATTATTCTAAGAAAGATTTGGCCACTGAAACGTGACTGAATTGAAGATCACAAGTCCATGAGTGATTTATACCTAAACAGGCTAATTGGTCACCATACCAAATTACAGGATTAGATTACAAAAATAATGTGTTTTTCTTTTTCTTTTTATTTCTTCCTGATAATTCTTGCTTGTCAATGTATCATGCTTCTTTTCTCGAACAGTTTTAAATGGGATCTCCTTATAGGCAGTCAATCGTTTCAGCGGCACAGACTTTACAGATTTCCACGTCTTTAAAATGGAGCTCATGGATCATATCTGATGCTAAACGTGCACAGATAAAGTGTTCTTAGAAATCCAGTAAAAGAGCTCAAATCAATGAGGTATCCCACTTCTGAGACAGCACGTCTCAGAAGACGAGGTCGTTTAACCTTGACGTTAAACACTAAATATCCAATTTATGTTAGGAGGAGAGCACAGCAGCGGGGCATCGTAATCCTCTCTGACTGAGAGATGAATGCTAGTGCAGCTTTAGTGTGGGTTCAGGGGTGGCAAAGGAAATCAAATTCAAACACCTCCCTCTCTCTCTGAGAAAAAAATTGTCTTTGAACACTCTTAGAGTGATTGAGGTTTACAGTACAGAGAAGTGGGCCTGTCACTCACAGTCTCAATGTTGTCCGGAAGGAGGAGGGCCACATAGCGAATGTGAGGAATATAATAATGAAGTTGGTGTAGTGCAACAAGTTGTCACAAATTGCTGGGCCTCGTTAGTGCCGCAATCGTTTTGTGTGTGTACAGAACAGAAGCCGTGTGAAAGAAAACGTCTCTAGGTTACGAGAAGCTGCGTCCAAGAACGCATTGGGGAACGCCTCCAGCGTGAACGGCTCTGAATATCGTGTGCAATCTATCCAAAGGATAGGTGAGACATCACAGACGGGGTGACGTAATGACCAGCTGGTATAAAAGCACGCGCAGTGAAGCTGGCGTCAGCTTCAAGGAATAAAGCAAGTGCTGGCAAGGATACCGAAAGTGTGGCTTCGCAACGCAGCGTCTCGTTCCCGCAGCGTCTCGTTCCCTCAGGAAATGAGCTGCGTTCAAAAACGATTGGGGACGAGATAACTGCCACAATTTACAGTGTGTATCCCTGTGGAGAAAATCTAGAGCGAGAGGAGGAAGAGCCTGGCCCGCAGAGCCACACAATCTGACGTCAGGGGCGTCCTCCGCTTCAGGAGGAATCGAAAGGCTCGGCGAGGGGAGCTGAGAGGTCATCAGTGTTGATAATCCAAATCCACCGACTGAGGGTCTTCTTTGTGGCAGGCAGACCCCTCTTAGGAGGGCCGTAGCATACTAGCAATTGGTCCGCCCTTCTCCACATGGAAGCTCTGTGGACGTATGCGTCCAGTGCTCACACTGGACACATAAAATTAAGCTTTTGCTAGTCAGGCTCCCGAAAGGGATGAGGACAGAAGGCCTGCAGTGTGACTGGCCGTGGTGCAGAGGAGGGGACCTTTGGAATATACCCTGTTCTAGGGTATAGAAAGGCTTTGGCCATGCCGGGCATAAAGTCCAATGAGTAGGGGCCACAGAGAGGGCCTGAAGATCCCCAACTGTCTTGAGAGAAGATATCGCCAGAAGGAAAGTGACCTTCAAAGTGAGATAGCGATCAGAAATATCCTCAATAGGCTCGAAGGGAGGCCTACAGAGAGCTTCGAGCACCACAGCCAGGTCCCAAGGTGGAAAACGGAACTGTCCTGGAGGCCTCAGCCTTAACGCACCGCAGAGGAAACGTGTAACTAGGGGTTTCTGCCCACTGACTGCCCATCAAGAGAGGTGCGGTAGGCCGAGATTGCCGCTACACAAACATTCAAGGTGGAGTGGGTCAACTCTGCGGAGACGGGCCTGCAGGAACTCCAGAACTGCACCAATTGGGCAGTTGACTGGGTCGAGCTGGCGGTCTCCGCACAATGAAGTGAAAAGTTTCCACTTCAAGGCGTACAGTTTCCTCATTGAGGGAGCTCTGTATTGGAGGATGGTCTCAGCAACCTCGGTTGAGAGACCGGAAGCTATGAGTTGTGCCCCCTCAGGCACCACCCCCACAATTACCACATCCCCGGGCGGGGGTGATAGACCCACGGTAGAGGAGATCCCTCCTGACGGGAATTTCCCAATTTAGAGCCGTCAAGGAGAGAAATCAGGTCCAAGAACCATACTCGGCCCAGCCAGAACAGTGCTACCAGAAGTAGACTGACCTCGTTCCGGCGCACTCTCGCCAGAACTCCCAGGAGCAGAGCGATCGGGGAAAAGCGTACAGACGAAGCCTCGGCCACGTCTGTACCATGGCATCCAGCCCCAGTGGAGCTGGATGAGTCAGAGATTACCAGAGGGGACATTGCGCTGTCTCCTGAGTAGCAAAGAGGTCCACCTGTGCCTGGCAAAACACTCTCCAGATGTGCTTCACCACCTCAGGGTGAAGCATCCATTCCCCGGGGCTTCGGCCCCTGCCTCGACAGGATGTCTCCTCCCATATTGAGATGCCCAGGAATGTGAACTGCTCTCAGCGAGAGGAGTTTGTCCTGGGACCACCCAAGGATCTGGTACGCCAGCCTGTACAGGGGCGTGAACGCAGACCTCCTTGGTGGTTGATGTAAGAGACCACCGCTGTGTTGTCAGGTGCGCACCAACACATGGCGATCTCTTAGGTCTGAGAGGAAGTGTTTCAGTGCTCGAAACACGACCAACATCTCCAGCAAATTGATGTGCCATGTGAGATGGCGACCACTCCACAGACCGCGGGCAGGGTGGCCATCCATGACTGCTCCCCAACCGGTGAGGGACACGTCTGTCGCTACCGTTACACGGCGACAAGGAGCTCCCAGAAGCGGGCCCTAAGACAAGAACCGGGGTTGTGTCCACATGTTTAAGGCACGTAGACACCGCCGCATGACCTTGTTCATGCAAAGCATCTTTCCCCTTCGGAAAACCCCCCTGGCCTTGAGCCACCACTGTAGGGTCTCATGTACAGCAGGCCAAGAGGTATCACATTGGACGCAGCTGCCATCAGACCCAGCAGTCTCTGAAACAGCTTGACAGTGAGTGACTGGCCTCCTCTCACTCTCGCGACTGCAGTGAGTATCGACTCGATCCGAGCAGGTGACATACGTGTCTGCATCGTGGTCAAATCCCACACCACGCCCAGATAAGTGGTTCTCAGAGCCGCAGAAAGCACACTTTTCTTGGCATTCAGTCTTAACCCCAGCACTTTCATGTGAGCGAGAACAACATCTCAATGATAAACCACCGTCTGCTCTGATTGAGCGAGAATCAACCAATCGCCGATGTTATTGAGTATGCGGATGCCTTGTTGCAACGGAGCTAATGCAGCATCCGAATACTTTGTGCGGAGTGAGAGTGCTAGGCTGAAAGAAAGAACCCGATATTTGTAAGCTTTACCCCCGAAAGCAAACCTCAGGACTTCCTGTTGGTGGTCTGATCTGAGACACGACCTGAGAGTAAGCATCTTGAATTTCAGTCACATGACTGAGTGGTTCAATCGACGCAGATCTAAAATCAGACGCAACCCTCCATCCTTCTTCGGATCTATGATTTTCCAACCCCACCACATTACATAATAATCGGAGGTGGGGATGAAGGTGCGGGCTGAAAAAGGTCTTGCCAATGATCTCGACACCTCGGTGTGGAGATCGGGGAAGAACGGCAGGCTCCGTGTTGGAGGTGATCGCTTCACTTGCAGAAAGCATTCATCCAGTCTGCTTATCTGCTGCTCAGCTTGCTCATCGGCCGGCCAGTTGATCTTTAACTTGACCACAGCCCCAGTGTCCGCAAAGCGGGCTTCCAATCCCGAGGAGCGGCCGCCGAATCTGATGGGTGAGGAAGGAGATAGGGACTCGCCCATCTCCATTCCCTCCAATAGTTTAAATTGCTATCCCCACGAGTGCCGATGCCGCTCCTCCTCGGCGGCAGCGGGACCAACACCATGGGGAACGCTGGTGAAGGCTTCCCTCTCATTGAAGAGAGCCTTCCGGGAGCAGAGCACGTGCATTGGCAAACGTTCACAATGTGAACAGCCGACTCCCTCGAGATCCGATTGTGTATGCCCCGCTCCCAAGCAGAACGCGCACAAGCTGTGTGTGTCACCTGCAGTGATGTAACGCTTGCAGGGAGGAACACACTGCTTGTACTGCGAGCTGCTCTCGCCCTTATCTCGCAGATATATTTTAGACATACCTATTAGCTGTATGCAAAAAGATACTAGGGAGCTTATAACAGTGGTTTGGACAAACAACACTAAATAAGACTCACAACAGAAAAATATCAGACAGATACACACAGAGCGATTCGCTTAATGACAGAAATGTCAGTTTTCACCACACGTGCTTTTATACCCGCTGGTCTTTAAATCACCCTGTCCGTGACGTCTCGCCCATCCTATGGATAGATTGCACACCATATTCAGAGCCGATCACGCTGGAGGCGTTCCCCAATGCGTTCTCGGACTCGAGTTCCTGAAGAGGTACAGGCTGTAATACATTTACAATTATTTGACCAGAATATTAATAGAGATGGCTGAACTTCACATGAAATTTACATGTTTGCCAGTGTTTTCAGCTCATTTGTGCTTTTCAGCTCAACCATAGCAAAGTTGTGTAGGCTCGTGTATTTGGTATCTGCTTTTTTAACCAAAGTAATATTACAGCAACCAAAAAATTATGTTCTGTGATTTTACCTAAACCACCGTCAACAGAGAAGTCGTGTTTTGTTAATGTTTGAAAGGCTGCTTTGCAAAGTGGGCTCTTGAAGGGTTGCCATGTCCAGATTTTATGAGCAATGGTTATTAAATATTTTTGGGCAAGTTGTTTGGGCTCAGCTCATAAAGCAGTCCATTTTATGGAGCAAATAAAGTAGGCTGGTTGCTATATTTTGTATGTGGCTTATTTCCAAAATAACATGTTTGGATTTGAGTTTAGTATGGGCTTGTTTTTTTTTTTTTCAGATCTGGCAACAATAATGAGTCAAAACGCACCCTGTGATTTATTGCAGAGTTCAGAGTTAGTAGTGTTGAGAGTTAGTTCAGAGTTGTAGTGTGTACTTATCCATTGTCTTGTAGGTCCCCCTCATGCTGCCAAAATACACCAAGACTCCACAAGACCTCTGAACCTGTCCTGTTGTATTTCTTGCAGCATCGCTAGTGTTATTAAACTGAAGATGACACTGAACTGAATCGAGCAGAATAACGAATGACATTGCTGCCTTTTGAAGAACTGCTTATAAGGTGTATTTTTATTACAATACGGTGTTTTATATATAACATTACAGAACCACTATAGGTCCAACTAGGCTGGAGGCCAAACTAGGACATTGCAAGTCCACCATATTCTCAATGTTTATATGTATACCAGTCTCTCTAATTGAATTAAGTTATACTCCTTAAACAAGCCATGTGAAAGAAAATAGATGGGCTGTATTACACTTATTTGAGCAGAAGATATCGCTAAACTCTAATGTATATGTTTGCAGGTGCTCTTCAGTGATTTTTCAGTAATGTAGAGAGTGTACGTGAGCATGGTTGCCAGGTTGGGAAGATTAAGTAAACTAATGGGAAGAAAGTGTATTGATTTAAGAAAAAAGCTCTAATTGGAGCATTTAAACTCTTGACATCTGGCAACCACAAAAGCTAGTGGAGGCTTTTTATCAATGCAAGATAATGAAAATGCCTAGTTAAAATTATTTTTAGCATAATAACCAGCAGGCAGATACAGCAGATGATTATCCTTAACAAATTGAGAGAATCAGAAATCGTGATCACGATTAAAATACAGGTGTATCTCAATAAATTAGAATGTCATGGAAAAGTTTTATTTATTTCAGTAATTCAACTCAAATTGTGAAACTCGTTTATTAAATAAATTCAATGCACACAGACTGAAGTAGTTTAAGTCTTTGGTTTGTTTAATTGTGATGATTTTAGCTCACATTTAACAAAAACCTACCAATTCACTATCTCAACAAATTAGAAAATCGTGACATGCCAATCAGCTAATCAACTCAAAACACCTGCAAAGGTTTCTTGAGCCTTCAAAATGGTCTCTCAGTTTGGTTCACTAGGCTACACAATCACGGGGAAGACTGCTGATCTGACAGTTGTCCAGAAGACAATCATTGACACCCTTCACAAGGAGAGTAAGCCACAAACATTCATTGCCAAAGAAGCTGGCTGTTCACAGAGTGTTGTATCCAAGCATGTTAACAGAAAGTTGAGTGGAAGGAAAAAGTGTGGAAGAAAAAGATGCACAACCAATCGAGAGAACCGCAGCCTTATGAGGATTGTCAAGCAAAATCGATTCAAGAATTTGGGTGAACTTCACAAGGAATGGACTGAGGCTGGGGTCAAGGCATCAAGAGCCACCACACACAGACGTGTCAAGGAATTTGGCTACAGTTGTCATCAGAGGCGTCTTACCTGGGCTAAGGAGAAGAAGAACTGGACTGTTGCCCAGTGGTTCAAAGTCCTCTTTTCAGATGAGAGCAAGTTTTGTATTTCATTTGGAAACCAAGGTCCTAGAGTCTGGAGGAAGGGTGGAGAAGCTCATAGCCCAAGTTGCTTGAAGTCCAGTGTTAAGTTTCCACAGTCTGTGATGATTTGGGGTGCAATGTCATCTGCTGGTGTTGGTCCATTGTGTTTTTTGAAAACCAACGTCACTGCGCCAGTTTAATTTTGCTTCCTTCTGCTGACCAGCTTTTTAAAGATGCTGATTTCATTTTCCAGCAGGATTTGGCACCTGCCCACACTGCCAAAAGCACCAAAAGTTGGTTAAATGATAATAGTGTTGGTGTGCTTGACTGGCCAGCAAACTCACCAGACCTGAACCACATAGAGAATCTATGGGGTATTTATTGTGAAGAGGATAATGAGAAACAAGAGACCAAAAAATGCAGATGAGCTGAAGGCCACTGTCAAAGAAACCTGAGCTTCCATACCACCTCAGCAGTGCCACAAACTGATCACCCCCTTACCATGCTGAATTGAGGCAGTAATTAAAGCAAAAGGAGCTCCTACCAAGTATTGAATACATATACAGTAAATTAACATACTTTCCAGAAGGCCAACAATTCACTAAAAAAAAAATTTGTGTTGGTCTTATGAAGTATTCTAATTTGTTGAGATTGTGAATTGGTGGGTTTTTGTTAAATGTGAGCCAAAATCATCACAATTAAAAGAACCAAAGACTTAAACTACTTCAGTCTGTGTGCATTGAATTTATTTAATACACGTTTCACAATTTGAGTTGAATTACTGAAATAAATGAACTTTTCCATGACATTCTAAATTATTGAGATGCACCTGTATGATTTATCATACAACCCTATCTGAACTAAACACTGAACTGACTTGAGTTAAATAATAATGACAGTTATTGTCCTTTGTAATTCTAGCTGTTTTACAGCAGAATCATAACTGTCTCCATAGTTTAGCTTTCATATTTGTTTCTGCTCTTTTCTGTTTATCACTGTGAAGCTACTTGACATGACTTTAGATTTTATAAGTCGCTTGCGTTGGTGACTGCTTTTTCAAAAGAGTAGCAAGATGGCAGTTAAACTGCTTTAAATAATCAGTAAAGTCTTAGTTTAGATTGACGATCTGAGTTGACACAGGAAAAACAAATAGAATAAAAAAAAATTCCACTGACTGACAGACATGCACATTATCCAAAACAAAATAAGCATTCCTTTTAGTCGCTGGTTTGTTTATTTTTATGGTCAGATGACTGGAGAATAGGTTTTGCTGGTTTGACGGGTTTGTGGCACCGGACGTGAATCCAGAGAGAGAAATTACTCCCGTATTCTGAGTTTCAATCGTAACAGCTTAGCACTGAGCATATCTCCAGTTAATCCTGACAGGACAGGAAAGCTTGCAGAGACAGCTCTATACTGCACCACTCACTGCACATGCAAGTGCATTCGCCAAGCCACCTACAGACATACGCAGGGTTTAAGGAGAAATCGCTGAGTCCGCCACCCTAGTGGTGCTGGTGAAGCAGCGGGATGTCCAGGTCTGTGCTAAAGCCCTGTCATCCTACAGTAAAGAAGGGCAGTGGGCCAGGCTGCTGCAGAGAGACACGCCACATACATTTTTCATTACCTTTAGCAGCTCAAGGCAAGAGGCTCAGATACCAGAAAGGAAAGTCAAGCCAATATGATCATAGAAAAATGCACATTTCACTACAAAATTAATATTTAACAGGGCATTCATATTTAAATGAGCACATTTTTTGTTGAGGTTTTCATGTTGGCTTTACAGCGGTTGCTGTAAAGTTGGAAGGTCTGGTTTTGTGTATTTTCATTTTCCAAGCTATTTTCTCTGTGTGTGTGTGTGTGTGTGTGTGTGTGTGTGTGTGTGTGTGTGTGTGTGTGTGTGTGTGTGTGTGTGTGTGTGTGTGTGTGTGTGTGTGTGTGTGTGTGTGTGTGTGTGTGTGTGTGTGTGTGTGTGTGTGTGTGTGTGTGTGTGTGTGTGTGTGTGTGTGTGTGTGTGTGTGTGTGTAAGGTTGGAGGTTTATATCATATTAAACACGCCTTTGTGTTTGATTGCTGCTGTTTCTGGCTTGTGTAACTAAATACTAAAATAGTTTTTTTTATGAAATACAGTGATTACGACATCACAGTACAGAAATACTGTACCATCCATGAAAAACCTTTATCATATACTAAAAACAATGGTTATTTTAAGGTTGTCAACTGAAAGGTTATTTGAGGAACTGTAAATAGTTTTGCATCGCTGAAAAAAAACACTATTTTGAAACCTTTATGTTTAAGAGTTTATGGAGCCTTTCCATTGCACAAAAGGTTCTGCATGGCAGAATATTTTGATTAGTAATATTCTTTACGCTAAGAAAATTTTTTAAGAACTGTTCACTGAAAGGTTCTTTGGGGAACTAAAAATAGATCTATGACATTGCTGTAAAAAAAACCTTTTTGAACTTTTATTTTTAATCGTACTGTTTAGGACTTTCAAAAATATGAAGCAAAGAAACAATGTGATGTGTCATAAAGAAAGATGTATCTGTGCTACTGTAAATAGGTATTTAATCAAATTTTTTACATTGATCTTGTGATGGTAAAGGCGTTTTTGAATTTTAGAAAATTAATTTTTCAATTGAACACCTTTTCTTTTCGTTCGCTCACCCTTGGCTGGACATGAGGCTGTACGTGTTTCCACCCGTCAAGCTGATTCCGGGAGTTCTGTGCAGGGTGAAGGAGAGCGGTGTACTTCTCCTACTCGTAGCCCCGTTCTGGCCATCCCAGACGTGGTTCTCGGAGCTGATTCGTCTTCTGTATCGGCCCCCTTGGGAGATTCTGATCAGGCAGGACCTGCTCTCTCAGCTTCAGGGCAAGATCTGGCATCCTCGGCCCGAGATCTGGAAGCTGTGGGTATGGCCCATCCAGGGCCACAGGTTTTGACTTCTGGTCTTCCTGCTGAGGTTCAGGAGAATATCGCTAGTGCTAGAGCCCCCTCCACTAGGAAGCTGTACTCTTCTAAATGGAAGGTCTTTGAGTCTTGAGTGTTTAGCCCATGCCAGCTTGCCTATTGGTCCAGTGCTGGAGTTCCTGCAAGAGAAGCTTGCGGCAGGGGCAGCTGCTACCACCGTAAGGGTTTATGTTGCGGCCATCGCCGCTCGGAGAGAGCTGGATGAGATTCCCCTGGGGAGACATTGGATGGTCTCTGCGTTTATGCATGGTGTCTGGCATCTGAGACCAGTACACCCCATTGGAGTTCCTTCTTGGGACTTATCAGTCGTCCTTGAGGGTCTAATGGTAGCCCCATTTGAGCCCTTAGAGTCAGCTCCAGAACGGATTCTGACTCTCAAGGTTACTCTTTTGTTGGCGCTAAGGTCTTTGAAAAACGTTGGAACTTGCAAGCTCTCTTTGTCAGCGAGATGTGTATGGACTTCACCCCGGGTCTGGTCAAGGTGACCTTACGGCTAAGGCCTTGCTATGTTCCCAAGGTTTTATCCGAATCGTTTCGCTCTCAGGTGGTCACACTTCACTCTTTCCATCCTCCTCCCTTTGCTTCAGGTGAGGATGAAAGGCTTCATATACTCTGTCCTGTCGATCTTTGAAGATATATGTGGACCGCTCCAGCCATTGGAGGAAATCTCCCCAGTTGTTGGTATGTTTTGGTGCTGGCCGCCGTGGGCTTGCCACATCGAAGCACAGAATTTCTCACTGGGTGAGGGACTCTATTTCACTGGCTTATGAGGTGCGTGGCCTTCGTTCACCTTTCAGCGTTTGGGCGCTTTCTACTAGGAGCGTGGCTTCCTCTCAAGCTCTTTTCAGAGGAGTCCTCCTAGAGAATATTTGTGTAGCGGCAGGATGGTCCTCTCCGCACACTTTTATCAGGTTCTATAACTTGGATCTTGACACGGCTACGGGTTCCCAGGTTTTATCTGCTTGAAACAGCCGTGTACGCTGTATAGTCTGTAATCAAGCCTGATAAGGCAGCGTTTTTAGCTTGGCATGTTTGGTATATCGTTCCCAAAGCATCTTAGCTTATGCAGCGTTGAGTGAACCTATGAAAAATAACTCGCGTAACCCTTGTTCTCTGAATAGGGAACGAGATGCTGCGTTTGCTGCCAAGCTCCTCACGCTGCCGACAGGGGCCTTTTCGGCAGAGAAATCAGAGGAGCAGATGGCACGTTCACTAGTATAAGGAGGCGATGTAAGAATGTTGAAAATGGCATCCGCTCCATCAGCCAATAAATTGGCGTGATTCTATAAGGGCTTCAGACAATCGGCACATCCAGAGGGCGTTCCCAAAGCATCTTAGCTTACGCAGCATCTTGTTCCCTATTCAGAGAACAAGGGTTACGTGAGTAACCCGAGACGTTTTCAGCATTGATAATAATAATATTAATAAATGTTTCTTAAGCAGCAAATCAGCATATTAGAATGATTTCTGAAGGGTCATAAAAAATAAATAAATGTTTTTTAAATACATTAAAATAGAAAAAATATTTAACAATTGCAATAATTTTTACTAATACTAATAGTACTATTTTACTAATAATAATTATATTTGAATTATTTTTCATTAAAAATTTATTAAATAGCTTTATAATGAGGGTTCCTGATTTGGTGGCTGACTGCATTGGAATAGAAGAGTTAGAAGACAGAAAATGAGATTTTAATACAGAACGAACCGTACCTCTGCATCTGATGAATAATATTTCAGTGTTTCTCTGCAAATTATGAGGCACACATCTGTGAATGATTAATTCTTAATGTCTTTATCTCACAATACAGAGCATATACAATCATAAATCTGATGTGAACTGAACATGGCCCACTAATCACAGACTGTCTTTGAGACTTCCCTTCATTTGAATATGACTGTTATGTACTTTGTAAACAGCGTTTTTGGCAGGAAAAAAAATATGCTAGTCACTTACTTGGCTGTAAATTGCTGCTCTGAAAGTAATTAAAATAATTGCATCATCAAACATTTTGTTTCCCATCTTTCTCAGATGTTTTGTCACTTAAATGAACACATCTAACATAATGAAATCCTTTAATGATTTCTTGTAAACTTTTCAACAGTTTCTTTAACTAAAACATCATCAAATTTCCCCCAAAACTATCATTTAATAAGTTATGTGAAAGGAATGCTCTGGGTTCAAATCAAGTTAAGCTCTATGGACAGCATCTGTTACAGAAAATCATTTCGATTCATCCCTGGGTTTGCAACAACAAACAAAAATAACATTCACAGAAACTCTGGGCAAGAAATTCTACAGGGTTTAAAAGCAAAAACATGTTATATTATTATAAGCTTTAAAATGGTCTGAAGTTTGTAACTTTGCACAGATATATATTATATATATTTACATTTAGATTATCCTATCATCTAAAACTCACATTAGTTAACCTTTTGAAACACTAACATAATTTTTATTTTATTTTAACATTTTGAAACACTAACACAATAACACTGTTAAACATAATATTTAGAAAAATTATATATTGTATATATACATTATTTTATTAATTATTTTGCAACTTCATAGTGAAAGGCATTATAGCTTTGTATTGCATAATTTTCTTAGAATTGTGTCAGTTCAATAAGTAAAATTATGTTTCTCTGGACATCTCAAATCTGTCCCCCATCATGTCTGGGTCAGAAATCCAACCATGACCCTGCGTCTGGCCGTCTGAGCACGAGTGTCCCCAGGGCTGCACTCCTGCACCCTTGAGCCCTGACCGCAAGGCTCTGTGGCACATTCCTGCATGCTATCGCCGTCCACAACATGTCACAGTAGCTCCAACTGCTGGGAAAAATATTCTCTTGAGGTTTTGCCCCACACCAACTACACCCAGCCCCCTTAATTCAGCTCTAACCAAACACCTCCACACTTCCCCCTCACCCATTCATTGAGGGCGTCATTTATTTATTTTCATTATGTCTCCAGTGACGGCTGCGCTTTGATCAGCCAACACTGCGTGGGCCGGCGCGCCTGTGGTGCCCAGGTGCTGAGTGAAGCCATTTCCTTTGGGCCTAATTTCTTACCCCACACAGCCCCGTTTTTGTTGAGACTGGACATCCAAGCCCGACTCCATGCTGAGTGTCCAAATGTCCCAAGCCGGATTGTTGAGAATAATTGATGGTTGAATTAAAGCGCTGGGCTGAGATGAAGAAGACATCTTTCCTAGGTTGATCCATATGCGGCTCCCGTTAGAAATTATCTATTTGTGTGGGATTCAGATAAGTGTTCATAAAAAGTTATTATTTGAACTGCATTCAGCAGCATACTATTCCATGAATAATTTTTTTTGGTATGTGTAGCACTGGAATTGCTTTTAAAAGCACCTAAAGGAGTTCTGTCTTCGATACAAAGACTCATAAAAAAGATGTCGCTTAAATCCCTGTAGCAGGATCTGTACCAGTAAATCAGACCAACTCTTGTGGTCGTCTAAGTGGCTTATTTCTCCTGACAGGGCGCCATGACTTCATTCTCATATGACGTTCTGAGTTGGAGGTCTCCACGTTTCCAAAGATCACAGTCAAGGTCTCTCAATTCATCCGGTCTCGCTTTTAAGCCAAATTTTCTTCACACATCTGTCCTCGGCTTTGAAAGCAAGGTCAGTTGCGTTCTTTGGAATACAGAGTTGACGCTTTAGAAAGTTGCACCGTTTGACACAGCTCTTCAAACAAGCAACCGGTAAGCAGTCAGAGACTCACTTACCCCTTTTACGATTAGTTTCACAGGGAAAGCAGCAGTAGGAAAGAAATACTTCAAACTCACTTGAACACGCTATATTCAATCATCCTTAACCGTAATTGTAATCTGGGAATGAGCTTTCTTACTTTTATAATACCTTAAGAGAGGTCTTTTGTTCAAAATTATTGAGGGGGTCTACATGGAAGTTGAAAGCTAAACTCGGGAAAAACGCCTGGGTTGGACTCAGAAGGGATGACTTTTGTCGGGACCACCGCTGCGATTCTTGCCAGCCTGTTTCGTCCATTAGCTCTGCTGGGCCTCCACCACGGGAACCTCATTTTGCATTTACTGCCGTTCTCACCACGGGTCTCCCACCGGACCCGGCTTCAACCGGTCCGGGTGGAACGACGTTCTTCTGTAGATGTTATCTTTTCATCCAAGTTTTTTTTCCTTTGACCCCTTTCTCTTCTTTCCAGCTGCGAAATGTGTTTATATTAAAGCGTGCAGAGAGCTCTCCCAGAGGTGTTGTAATAACTCAGTGTTACAGTGGAAAAAAGGGATATTTAATGTTTAGAGAAAAAATTAAAGACAGAAGGTGAAAACCATGAAGATAAAGAGGAGTGATCAAGTGATCCAGAGGAGCGAGGTTGGTTTTTCTTGGGTTAGGCTTGATGAAGCAGCAGTACCGGTAGTTGAAACAGTAGTTTGATTACTTTGTCGGGCAAAAGTTTTCTTTTAAGATAAAGCGAGCAATGTTCTTTCTCAGTGGACTATTTTTCTTAGGTTACTGAAGTTAATATGGTGTACAGGGGTCGTAATATGGAACCTAATGTAGAAATAATCCAATGTTTTGTCATGTTGTGCTTAAAAATGCAAAGCTTGCATATAATCACTATGTTTGGAACTTCATTTAATGAATAATGGATTTTTTTAAATAGTATGCTAAATAGAACACATTATGCAGCAATAAATGTTTTGCACGGCCTGAGCACATTGTTAATTCATAGAGTGGTGTCCAGTTATCATCTTAGAAACTGTTACTTTTTGTCATATTTTCTGTAAAAATGTCTTAACTTAGTAAATATGAATGAAATGTTGTACATACTGTATTGTATACTACAAATGTTTTTGGCAAATGCAGCAGGTTATCCCCTACACAAAGTAAATATTTTTTCTTATACATTTAAAGTGTGTGTGCGTGCGTGCGTGCGTGTGTGTGTGTAAATAGGATGTCAAGTGCAATGCAAAAAAAATCATACACTAATCAAGTATTTTGGTTTTGTTTTCCAATTTGAATATCTAAAAATCTCTGAAACGAGACAGATTTACTTGAGAAGCAAAACTGCATTAGATAGTAAGACTATAATAGGTTCATAGATCATAGACTGTCTCTGAAATATGAGTGTATTTTGTCTTACTATACTGGCAGATGCACTCTCTAAAAAAATACGTCTCAATATCTTAGTGCTGCTTCTGAAGTAGCTAAATGTATTTGTTTCTAAAACTTGTAGGCTTTGTTTTATTACTAGGACAGCGAGTAAAAAAGGAGACCAATTAAAAACTTAAGTTATTTTTTAGTAACTTTTAGGTACTCTATTTAGTGCCTGATTAGAAATCCTATAAATTGTGTTGTCTCCACTGTTATTAAAACTTAATGTTTTTTAAAATCATATGTTACATATGATAGTATAAGTTGAGCACACCACTAATAGATTAGCCTGCTATCATAGCTTATCCTAAACCTCACACAAATAACTATATACCTTACACACTGCTTCAGGAAGCTTCAAACATTTATGACTCTTTAGTTTTGAATCAGTGGTTCAGTGGTGCAAACTTTTGTTTCAAAACTTTCAGAATTGAATGCTTTGCAGGCTTTGGCCATGAAGGAGTGTCTAATGATCTCTGCTTAGTAAGTACATTTTTAATATTTTTGTAATACTTAGATTTACATTTAGTCATTTTGCGGACGCTTTTATCCAAAGCGACTTACAATTGGGGAATACATAAAGCGATTAATCTTGAAGAGGCAAACATACAGAGGAAGTGCCCCTAACACCAAGTTTCAGGCATTGTTCAAATAAATACAAGCTAGCAAGGGAAGGAGAGAAAGATAAAGAGAAAGATGAAGATATAGAAAAAGGTAAAGTATTTTTGTTTTTGTATTATACATATATTAGTATTATACATTACTATAATATAATATAATATAATATAAGTATTATACATACTTAGATATGTATAATAGCTAGAAAAAAGGAAAATTATATTTAATTGCTTCTAATTGAAATAGTTGAAAGTTGAAATAGTTCAGGCATAATAACACACAAAACAAGCACTACACATTAATAAAACACCAATTTTACAGAACCATCATATTTAATGGTATTTATTTGTAGGTTATAGAAGATACATTTTTATTTTAAAAGGTTGCAGTTGATTAGAAAACAAAAGGTTTGTGCTGTGTTTTGGTTTTGACCAGCAGGCATCTCCAGCCTTTGAGTGCTTTAAAGGACTCAATCATTTAGCGAAGCAAGTAGTTTAATTGATTTGGAGTTTTGAAAGCTTCGTCTAACACATGTTAAATGCTAGTTTGTAGCAAACTGGGTAACTGACAACAAGCACTTTTCTCCTTTGATAGTTCAAGAGCAGTTATGTATACAATAAAAAAAACTTTGATACATGTATTTTTTAATCGTTTTATAATTTTTTTTTTTGTAAATCATTTGTTTTATTTTATTATATACATTATTTTATTTTTGATTTTTTTTTTTGCATTTTTGCATTTTTATCAATATTGAGAGGAATGGAAATCTTATTTTTTTCCCCCTCGTATTATAAACCAAGTACCCATGAGGTAAACATTTGCATGCAGGTTGTATACTTCCAGGGGTGTATTTGCTAGTTTGGGAAGTTTTGCTCCTTGGGTCATCTGGGTATTAAATGCATACAGAACATTTGCATACTGGGCACAATATATGTAATGCATACTGGGAGTTGTATGGTGCTATGCTGTTCCAAACATTGCCAACGAATCCACATGATTATCTTGTTAAGCATGGAGCTTGTTTTTGTAAAAGCACAAGTGCTCACAGCACAGCACATAGATGTGTGTGGTGATTTTCTTTTTAAATACAAGTCTGCTCACTGCTGGTAAATTCTCTCTCAGCTGCTGTCCTTCAAACAGTACTGTTGCTGCTTGTTCAGGTGAACAGTGGCTTGGCTTCTGCCGGCTGAATATTAGATCCTCAGGCATTGGGAAGTGATCTTATTAAAACAGGCCGTGGAATGTGCCAGTTCTCCCCCAAATTTGACTGACAGCTGGTAGGGCCCTTTCGCTCTCAGATGCTTCGAGCTGTCAATCAGCTGTCTGTTTTGCCCCACAGGTCGCTTCCTGTCTCCTAGGACTTGTGTGTAGTGCTAATGTTAATGCTAATATTAAAACAAAGGCAGTGTATTGGCTTCTTATTTTCAGCACAGTATAGCCAGCAAGGAATTTGGATGTGCCAATATTTTTGTGTCTTCTCTGAAAGCAAAAAGACTGTACGATGACAAAAACACATATTTATTCGATTAAAAATGAATGCAAATCATAATATCTTTTTCAAAGGCTTTTAAAAGTGAAAGGCAGGTCATTGTGTGTTTAAAAAATGTGAACACGGCTATCATAACCACAAATATTAACAACATAACATCAGCTTCCATGACCACAGAGATTAACAAAAGCTACTCCATAAAATTATTTCAGAAATTATGAAATAACGCTGCTTGATGTAAATACAATCAAATTAATATAATAAAAAAGATGAATTATTTTTAGTAAATTGAATACTGTTCCGGATAGAGAAGGAGGGAAGTAAATGCAAAACTTTGAGAATTATTAAAAAGTAGTTTTGGTTTGACTTGAGCTCATATTTTGTGAGCCAATGCAAAGTTTGTTGCCTTGGGGACAGCAATAGTAGACACACACAGGAAGTGTAGAAATCTCCAAGTGATTGACAGGGAAGCATTTCCTGATGCATGAAGAGCCATATGCCAGCAGTATGCCAGCATCCTTCAGACCAAAAAGCTATGATACATGTGACATGCCCACAGACTTAACATGGGCCCACAATGCTGTTTCTCCATAAACTGCACTGCAGCCGCTCACGTGTATCCGATATAAAACACCTGATTTGAATATATCAGCAGCACTGCCATGTTAAACATCATTTCAAGATGGCAACAACACATTTTAATTATTTTATTTTGCACATTTCTTGTATGATATGATAGCCTACTTTACTGTTTTGAGCTTATTAGTAGTTGTATATTTATTGCATTTGATTGAATGAGGCTTGTATCCATTCAGCCGACCACCAGAGAGAGCCCTTTGCCAAATACTAACCTTGAACTGTTTCTTCTATGGTTATTCCCTGTTATTCATCTATATAAATAGCCATGTCTTGCCCCAGATTCTTTTTAAAGTGTTTGTTGTTCTTCCATTGCCTGTTTCTTTGTCTTCCAGTTATGACTATTTTGCCAGTCTTGTTGGAGATACTGATTGTTGGAATCCTGTTTTTGCTTCATTTGGTTGGATGGAATTCGTGTTACTGTTTAGTTTGCCTATATTCCTCAGCAACATTTCTGCCTTTTAGATTTATTTGCTGAGTTTATTAAACTTCTCGCTTTTCGGTTCTATCTTCGCCTCCATGTTGAATCCATCACACATATTGGTTGGCTTGATTTATTTAGTAAATTGTTTACATGTTATCCTCATAGAATAGGTATTGTACAATTATGATAAATTCTAATTATTCAAATTACTTCATAAGTTGAATAAAAACATAAAAAGCAAAAACACATTGATGGCCATTCTTTATTCATCGTTTTATTGAAGTAGAGTTTAAATAACTTGCATAATTTTTTCTAGAAGATCATCTTGCTCCAACCAAATGACTTGCACGCACCTGACAGTTTAATTAGAATTTGTAATTGCATTGTTCGTTGTTTGCTTTTTAGCATCTGTTTAGACCTGGAAACCATGACACGTGACGTCAGACTTAACAAGCAGGTACACTACACAGCATGCTTCACTTATCCTTTATGTATTCAAAATATACAATTTTACCCAATATTTGTGTTTACTATGTAATTTTATGCTTGTTAGAATATTATGTCCTAAGCTAGCAACATGCTAACATCACGCTCTATTTAAGGGTTGGTTCACCAAAAATGGGAAATCTATCATTAATAACTCACTCTCATATTGTTGAAATTGACTGAAATTTTATGAAGCTACGAGAATAATTTTTGAATAAAGTTGTTATTTTTGTTTTCTTTAAGCACAAAAAGTATTCTCGAAGCTTCATAAAATGATGGTTGAACCACTGATGTCACACAGACTATTTTATTTTTCCTAATTACTACCTTTCTGTGCCTTGAACGTGGTAGTTGTGATACTGTCTCAGTGTGAGAGATCTCTCAGATTTAATAAAAAATATCTTAATTTGTGTTCTGAACAAGGTCTTATGGGTTTGGAACGACATGAGGTCATTAATGACACTCTTTAATATCACCCACGTTACAGTTGTTATGCTAACATTCGCATTAAGTTATAAAAACATTAATTCTGAATGTTCTCTGAACATTAAAAATGTCCTTTTATTATTTTGCTAATATTATGGCATTACTTTTAAATGTCTTCTGTAACCAGCAGCCATAACACCCTGCAGCCCAAGACTGGTTGCCCACTGAAGCTAAGCAGGGTTGAGCTGGTCAGTACCTGGATGGGAGACCTCCTGGGAAAACTAGGTTGCTGCTGGAAGAGGAGTTAGTGAGGCCAGCAGGGGGTGCTCACCCTGCGGTCTGTGTGGTTCCTAACACCACAGTATAGTGATGGGGACACAATTCTGTCAAAAAAGCACAGTCTTTCGGATGAGACATTAAACCGAGGTCCTGACTCTCTGTGGTCATTAAAAATCCCAGGATGTCCTTCGAAAAAGAGTAGGGGTGTAACCCCGGCATCCTGGCCCCCCTGACCTCTGACCATCATGGTCTCCTAATCATCCCCATACACTGATTGGCTTCATCACTCTGTCTCCTCTCCACCAGTAAGCTGGTGTGTGGTGGGCGTTCTGGCGCACTATGGCTGCCGTTGCATCATCCAGGTGGATGCTGCACATTGGTGGTGGATGAGGAGATTCCCCCCTTCTATGTAATGCGCTTTGAGTACCCAGAAAAGTGCTATATAAATGTAAGGAGTTAACAAGTAGTAACAAAGAAAGAAAAAAGTCAAACTAAAACATTTTAGCTTTTAAAAAAAAACCTGTGTAACATTGTCTATCCAAACCTGTATAACATTATGTATTATACATTATGTGAAAAGCACTGAGGTCTGAACAACATTGGACTATGTTGTCTTTAACACAGAGATTTCAAAATATCTGCTTTTGTGTTCCACGAAAGAGGGAAGTCATAGAGATTAAGAATATCATGAGGGAGAGTAAATGATTTTCATTTTTGGCTGAACAGTCACAGCTGAGGATTTGAGCCATTTGTGCAGTGCTGTCTATACAGAGCGTTCCAAATCACTCGCCGACTATAGGATAGTCAGTGAAGCAGTTGACTAGATTTAAAAAAGAGCCATATACTCGAGTCGTTTTTCACAGGGGAGAATGCTGAAGTAGGCATGACACTTGTTGCAGGCCGCATCTGTCATTTTGCTTACTTGCAACCTTTTCAACATGTGCCGCGGTAATTAGAAGCAGTTGCTAATGCAGCGTATTCTGTATCTACTGTACGACTCATTCGGCTAAAACTGGATGTACGTAATGCTAGTGTTGCTCCCTTCAAGAGCATTAAACCACCACTGTCAATCACAGTTCCCTTTTCATGCAGAAACTCATTTGGATGGTGTAAGGAATTCTCTTCGAATTTGTTATCACACACACAGATAACTATACCTCAGCGGGACACTCCAGAGGCTTCCATTTACACCTACTCTCACCTCTCATTAGGATGCATTAACAAAGAGTCCAGATTTTGTTTAAATAAAGCAGATCCTGGGGCCATTAAGGCCGGCCCAGCATCTGCGGCCTGTGGGGCAGGTGTGAGGCCTGATCCAGGCGCTCCTCATGGCCTCTGTCACCTCTCCACTCTCTCCTCCACAATGGAAGCCCTCGGTAGGCTCTGGGGAGCAGCGGAGCACTCAGCAGCCATTGATCGCTTGAGGTGGAGGCAGCCGTGTGTGTCATTATTGGAATGCAGTATTCCTCCTCCTGCTTTTCATGTCTTCACACTCGCCGAGCACGCCATCGACCATTCTCTCTGCAGCATTACTCTCTCCAAAAGAAACCAATGTGCCGCTAGAACTAAACTTGAGGAAGTTTCTAAAGTCCTCCCGCCTCGCTCATGCTTACGTTGCTAGTTATCCATCTCTGCCGCCTTTTTCTCCCTTCGGTTGTTGTTTAGTTTCAACTGCTTGAGGCTGTGTCTTGAAGGATGTCTTGAAAGATCTGTTGTGTAAGTGTTCAGTGTCTTAAACTCTGAGCTGACTTAAAGTGAAAGGTCTTGCCCCCATTTTCTTAGATTCTCCACATGCTGACAAGTCATAATGATAAAACTGGAAATAAAGTAGCTACTCTTTTAAATTTTGTTCGTTTTTTTCTTAATTGTTGTGCATCTGCTCATATTCAAAATGGTTATATTCAAATCGGGGTTATTAGAGGTAACTAAAACTGAAAAAAAAAATGCTTTTGTACTTTCCAAGGCATAAGATTATTTCTCATTTTTATTTAGTTTAACTTGGTAAATGTACTCAAATTACTAAAACTAAAATACAATTAATAAACATTATATAGACATTTAAAAGTTATACAAATGACAAAAACACAACAAAATTACAACATGGAAGCAGAAAAGATCTAATTCAACTTATTAACAAAAACCATAGTAGTATCTCGATGATACTAAAATAACACTTACTCAAATAGAGTGTCTCTGCCTTTTTAAAATGTTAAAGTTATAGGATGGAACAAACTGGAACTTTCCCAGACCTTTTTAATGGACCCTTTAAGGGACCCTTTTCCGAAATGCAAGATCCATTTATACTGTGTGTGGGGGGATAGTTGCTTGAAAATAAATTATAAAATGATTATCTGGAAATATTTATTTTGTATTTTAAACCCACTATTAGAGTAATTTTAGATTTATAAACTTTTATTTTCTAAAACTTTTCTGTGTGTGTGTGTGTGTGTGTGTGTGTGTGTGTGTGTTTAATTTTAATTAAAGTTTTGTAATTTTGTGGGGGGGGGTTGTGATTTGTACTTTTATAAATATAGTTTTTTATTTACTTTTAGTTTTCATTATTTTAAGTTATTAATAGTTGAAATAAAATAAGATTGTGTCATCATTTACTCACCTTCCGCTTGTTCCAAACCTGTATAATTTTTTAAGCTGAGGGACACACACACACACACACACACACACACACACACACACACACACACACACACACACACACACACACACACAAACAGCTGACAGTAGTCACTGACTTCCATAGTAGCCAAAGTCTATCTTCAACTATTTGGTTAGCAACATTCTTCAAATGATCTTCTTTTGTATTTAGCAAAAGAATAAAACTTGTACGAGTTTGGAACAAGTGCAGGGTGAGTAAATGATAACAGAATTTTTATCTTGGGGTGAACTATCCCTATATTACTGCAAGAATATTTTATCATAAACTGGGTGAGAATCTGGTCAAAACATTTGGCAAAAATCTGAGAATGTTCCCTGTCAGCTGGCTAATACTATGGTACTGAATACTTATATAATATTCAATTCAACATTATTTGAATTCAACATAATTTAAATAGCGCTTTTTACGATGCAATCATTGCAAAGCAGCTTTACAGGAAATTAATACTGCTGTAGTATGTATATGGTACTCCAAAGTACCTCAAAGTATTACACTGCATGTCTAAAACTGCTATTTTCTGTTAGTGTTAGCAATTCTATCCCATACAGAAAGAAAAAGAAAAAAGTTTTAAAAAAGTTTTAACGAAAGTGTGTTTTTGCTCCGGTGTGTATCCCTAAGTGTATCCAAGTGCTCATGTGCCAAACCTGCCTGAATTTTCCTGCCGGCGCTGTTGTCTGATACCCCATAAACCCTGTCAGCGGAGGCAGCAACCCCCGCCCGACCTCCCTCCACATGGTATTTTTTAAGACTAACTCTGTACTAACCCAGGTGCCAACTGCCAAGGCCTGCCGCATTGCACAGTTACTGCACAAACCTACTAATGATTCTCTTTTTTCCCGCCAGAGCGTTTCCTCCCTCCATTAACCTGTCAATTAGAGCTCAGCTCCAGGGCAGCCCAAAAATCAGCGCTGGTAAACGCACACGTGGGAGAGGTGGGGGGGCTCGAGGAACTGACTGTGATTGAAACCCACTCGTCCCCCCCTGCTCTTCGGACCCATCCCGCTCTGCTCTCAGGGCTCCAGCTGCCCTAACAAGCTCTGACACGCGGCGCTGAGCACAGGAGCAGGCCTGCAGGGCAGGGGAGGAGTAGCGCTATGCTCATTGATAATCAGGTCTCGTCCCCTGAGCAGCGGTCAAACAGAACAGAGCATCTCGGCCTGCATGGCTAATCCCACCCGCATGGCTTCGCTGCTACACCTGCCTCGGTGTCAGAAAAGCATCAGTTTTGTAGCCCGGTATGTCTGCTGCTCTGTTTAATTGGTTTATCTATTTGCAGAAGTGCATTAGTGTTCTGGAATCTGTGCACTCTTGCGGATGGCAAGGTTTTTGTTTGTCTTCGCCATTATAATGGACTCGCATTTTGTGGACTCTCATCGCACCGGTCGTTTTCTTCTGTTTTCTTTGTTCCGCTAATTGGGAGAAGTTCTGATTTATGTAGGCCTGTATCCAGATAGGAGCTTTGATTATGGCATTGCTGGTTATTAAAATGCACGGCTCACAGAAAGGCAAAGCCGAGCGCGACACCTTAGAATGATAAACCGCAAGATGACATTCACTTGATTCCTCATCCATTTCGTGAGCTTTTGCTCAGAGATTCTGTGGTTAATTGGCTGCGTGTGATTGCTGTGTTTACTATTACAGTATTAATCAATGTTTTAATTCACTTTTATATTGATCATTTCCATTTTATTTTTCATTTAAGTTGTGGTATTTTTGTTATGTGGTTTTGTCATTTTTAATAGTTTCAGTAATTGTAGTACTTTTCAGCTTTATTTCAATTTCTGATTCTGTAGGCCTACTTTCTTGTAGAATGTACTGAATGTAATGAAAGGTTTATGAAACTGTTTCCGAAATAATATTTTTTTAATATGCAGGTGGGCGGTATTTTTCACAAATATCATAAATTATTCATTCATAAATAACATTACGTTTTTTAGGAACCACACCATTTCACATTTTACAAGCTAACCTAACTTTGTATTGTCATAAATGGACCAAATTTTCTGATATGTGTTGTGTGTTGTTGTTGTTGTTTTTTTTTTTTTGGGGGGGGGGGGGGGGGTTGCATGTTGGTCACACCATATGACTTTTTTTTTTTTTTTTTTTTCAATTATTTAATTTACTTTTAAAGGCAACATTTCTATGTTTAAAGTTTTCAGCTTTATTTTAATTATAATTTTTTAATATAGTTTTTTTTCCAATACAATAACAACACTTTAATTCCGATTCTTGTACTTTCTTATAAATTGCACTAAATGTGATGAAAAACTTACTTTTCAACTGTTTATGAAATGCGTAATTTAGTATGCAGGTGTGCAGTATATTTCACAAATGTCATGAATTATTAATTCATAAATAATATTAGGTTTTTTAGGAGTCACACCATTTGACATATTTTACAAGCTAAACTATGTTTACATTTTTCAGGCTATACTAACTTTGCCTTGTAAAAAAATGCCAAATGATCAAAAATTGAATTTTTAGAGCCTTATTGACCTTCAATAAGAGCCTAATTGACCTTCTTCTTCATGTTGGTCACACCACATAACTTTTTGAAAAAGAACATTTTTAAAAATATTTATAATATATGCGTCACTGCTTCTTAGTCCCCCCCCCAAATACTACCACTATTAATAAAAAAAATACTTAAATTAATAAATAATACTAATAATATGTAAATAATTAAACGCATAACTTCTCAAATATCAAGGTGTCACGTTTTGCTGGGAGCAAGGAGAACGCATGAGATGAGGAGAACAATTAACATTACTTTTAATGAAGATACCAGGAATCATGGAGCACAGGGATCAGACAAACAGCAAATGACGATTAAGACCGGACACAAAGGTAGGGAAGCACAGGACTAATAAACACTGGGGAAAACTAGATAATTAATGAAACACGGCTGGGGACAATTAAAAATGAAAAAGAAACAGGAAAAAACAAATATGGGCATGGAAACACTGGGAGCACGTTCTGATCAGAATCTGACCAGAACCAGTGTGCCGTTGTTCATGATGAACACTGAGTTTTCGGACGCTTTTCTCTTTTGGCGTACTGCTATTCCTTCTGTTTAGGAGGGAGGTGCGCATATTCGGACACAGAGATTGTAAAAGGCCCTTCGCAATGTGTTTTGAGCCAAATTGTCACAGACTGTGACACACTGACACATACATGTTGACAGACAGCTCATAAAACACACACACACACACACACACACAGCAAAGGTATGATCAAGGTTCAGCCTTGGCTGTTCAGACAGGTATGGAAAGCAGGAGCTCTGGTCCCCAAGGCTTGAGGAAATCTGGATGTACTTTCTGAATTATTGATACAATGTAGACTATGCATAATGCAAAATACATGTTCTGGGGAGACCTGGGGCAATGTTTTGGAGGCAGGCAGGCAGGCTGTTTTCAGCACAGCCAAAATGGGCACTAGATCCCAGTTTAGAAGCCTCACCTGACAAGACCTGCAGCACTGATACAGCTCATTGTGCTGTAGAGAGGTTTTATGCCCACCGCACAGCTTTACACTCCAGCCATTAGATATAGCATACATTTATGAAACAGTTCTGGCCATCAGATCATTTCTATAGTTGCCGTTTTTGTTTCTGTAAGAACTTGGGTTTTGTGAACCAAATCTGAACAAATAAATATTTCAACACATGACTTAGTGCTTCTCTAGACGGCAATAATTTACCAGGCAATTCTGTTCCATTCACATCGTTTTGTTTGTTGTCCTTGGCTGTTTTATTGTATCATACAGTCTGTTGGGCAAATTTCAACTTTTTCAAATGCATTCAAACTGTAAATCACTCAAGCTTTTATTGGTGTTCCTTGATGTTGCTCATACTCAAAGTTAGGGATTTCAACAGACTCCAAATGATTGGATTTTTGGCTCAGCAGATGATAAAATGGGTGGAAAAAATGACTTTTTGAAAGAGTAAGCAGAATATTATTGAGATTAGCAGGTGGGATCTTTGAACCACATAGCAACAACCAACAAAACAGTCATGAAATCCAAAAATACAAAAACTCTGTTGCTGGTTTTGTGATCTGTAACTGTTAGTATCATTGTGTGATACTATAGTTTTTAATAATATTTTGAATAATTTTTACTTTTACATTTTTAATTGTCATTTTAAATTTAGTTAAATGTTTAGTCATTTATAGTTGTGTTTCTGTTCTTTTTATTCATTTTTGTCAATACAGTTTAAAGATAAACTACTTAAATTACTGAAAATAAAATAAATAATTACATTAAAATAACATATTTGTAAAAATGTTAACTTAGTTTATTTCAGCTAGTTTCCATGACAACATTTCTTATATTAATTTAGTTTAACTTGATGTACTAAAATAACTAAAACTAAATCTGAAATAAAAATGAATAAAAACTATATAGAAAACAAAAACTACAAAACATTTTTTTTTAATTACTAAGTTGCCTTTGCAAGTTAGATTCAAAATATAAATTCAAAGTGTTTGTAAAATGTTGTTATTGAGTTCATGCTCAGATTTCCCTTTTTATGCGTCCCAGCGTCTTTTATAAATCATGCTTCTGTTAAAACATTCTCTTATCCATCATTTGCAAAGACAGAAACCACACAGGTTCTGATCCTGATTGTGTAAGAAAACAGCGGAAAGTGAAAGGCCAGTGGTTTTCAAACACTAATTCATGTCAAGCGCACAGGGAGCAGACGCACATGCAGGCAGGATTAATTCCAACCCAGAACTGTCTATGAACTTTCTCTGACCCTCTCCATTTAAATGCACACAAACCCAGACAGACAGCGAGACCATCTCCCTTCCCTCCCTCCATCTCTTCTGGCAGACGCCAAATCATGAAAGCAAATATGTATACCTTATAAAGACATGCCCAAGGTCAGAATAACAACACATAAGGGTCCGATCTCCATATCCAATAGATTATCTTACAATGGGGCATTTCACTTCAAACTTAAGATATACATTTATTGAAGATGCTTACAGGGCTATATTAAGTCATATGTATTGATTTTTTTACTTTCTTTTTTTTCAAAAGACAGTTGTCTAAGATGCACGTATGTGAGATGTGTTAAGAGTATAGGAAATGTCCAATGATCGTGCATAAAATACAAAACTTCAGGTTTTTATAGGGGTATAATGATTTAGATTTTCATTTAAAAGCATCGAAGTCCTTCCAATGTAGCTGAATTAATTTAGAAATATTTTCTTGATAAAAATGTTAACTTTTTTTCCAAGTAGAAACTATTTCAAAATCTATTTTGAGATATGTTCATCTAATCATTTGCAAAAGTAACTAAAGTAGTCATATTTTGATATGTTCATTCCAAGTATTTGTGATCTAGAACAGTGTTATTATAGTTAAGATACTTTAATAGATTTGATTAATATTTTGAATTAGTTTTCACATTTATATTTTGAACATTGTTTCTGAATCAAACTGAAAAATAAATAACAAAGTATTGAATCATTTCACTGTTGCCATAAATATTCACACCTCTGACTGTTTGTCTCAAGACATTTGAGAACCATATCAGAAAAATAACGCGGTAAGCAGAAAATAATACCACACTAAAACTGAATGCACTGAATGTAAACATCTTAAGTCTTTTTCAATGCACATACTGACAAAAAAATGTATAACCTGAATGAACTGTAAGTCGCTTTGGATAAAAGCGTCTGCTAAATGCATAAATGTAAATTTACATTTTCAAGTAAAACTATATTCAAACGATTGAAACATATATGCATGATCCAAGAATCATATTTCTACCATAGACATTATTAATCATCATTCTAAAATTCAGCTGAAGAAAAATGAAGAAAAGTTCCTTCATTTGTCTCCCTGCTAAGACCTGAACAACCATACAGCCATATTGAATTGTGGGACAGGAATGACACACGGCAGCAGAGAGCAATGCTCTCATTAGGGAGAGAATGTAATAAAAAAGATGATGTCTGCGGGGGAAAACAAGCCCTGCTGGTCGATATGTTCCAGCGAGCGAGTGTCCCGTTTCGGTTGATGGAACGTATTACGATGGAATACAATTTTAGCTCTTGCATTTTCTGAGCATCCCTGGACCCCGAGGTAGAAGAGAATGCCGACGCCTGCGTAACAACTGAAGTTACCTGAGCAAGTGACATCCTGTTTGTCAGATTCACGCTCTACTGACTTTGCTAGAGCGGGCGGAACGATCATTTAAAGCTGTCACCCTCTTGTGCAGCGGGACCTCTGGGTCCGAGGCTCTCGACTGGTGAACTGCAGGTCTGTCGTGAACAACAGAGATAAACAATGCTCAATGAGAATAATAAAATCTAACCAACCATGAGCTAAATAAATAGGATGGTCAGATTTGAAAATGTTCCACATATTTTTAGTTGTTGAGGTCAAATAATATGCAGTGCATATGTGTGACATACCCACCTCTGAATGTCAAACTGACTCTGAGATGTGAAAAATCCAGTCAAAGGGTCATTGTTCTCTACACATGTGAGTTTATTTTGAGTCCACTTTAGACATTCGACTAACTTTAAGTAACTTCGCAATTACATGTCAACTAGTTTGTCATTCTGTTGACTAGAAATAAGAGTTAGTTGGCAGGTAGTTGCAAATTAATAAGAGTTGGCTGACATGTAATTGCAAAATTACTATAGAGGAAAAGTTGGTATAAAGAAAAGCATTTGGCAAATGGACTAAGAAAAGCAAACTGTTGTTTGTTTGTTTTTTAAAATGCAGTTTAGTAATTGGTTCTAAACAAAGAGTTATATTATTTTATTGAACTAACATTCTAAAAATGTATGAAATATCAGCTTAAAATACTTTATTAATTTACTGTTTAACTAAATTTCAAAACTTTGAAAACCATGAGCAAATCTAGTCTTAAAAAAAGTTTCCAAAAAGGGGATCAGTTCTTGAACCATTTATTTTATTAGTGTGAAGAACATTTGAATAAGCTAAAGAAAAATGTTCCAATATATCACAGAGTCCTCGAGACCTCACAGTTAACATCCTCCCGTCCTCTGAAAAATAGTTGAGAACACAAAAACTGAAAGAGAATCTGCACCTTTACACATTTTGATGAGAAGCTTTTTTAAACCGCAGCATGTTGTTATTGGAGGAGGATATCAGATGGACGGCTGCAGCTAGAACAGAGGTGAAAAAGTTACTCAAACAAAAGCAGAACCTCATAAATAACTCGGCTGCCTGGCAGCAACGTTCAAAGAAATTATGATTTTGGAGAGAAGGCATTTTTTCTCATACAGCCCATAAAGCTTTGCCGATGCAGAGATTGCCTGCAATGTCATGCGCTACAGACATTAGTTAACAGCATGAGGATAAACAGTAATACTCAAGGTGTAAGGAGGAGAAAGTCGACCCACAACCTGCAAGACATCTGCAACTGTGCCCTTTAGCAGCTGCTGGAATGTTCTTGCAATCGAAACCTCTGCTTTGTTTAACGATCATCTTGATGTTGCACCTTTGCCACGTATCTCACTTAAGCTCAGGCTTTAGACTGGAATTCTGTGGAAAAACTCACTCACCTCATCTCACCACCACATGTAGAAATGCACATTCTCACCGCTATAACCCACATGCAGACAGCAGAGAGGTAATGTTTGATACACCACTCATAATAAATGTGCATTTATATATATAAAAAAAATATGCAGTAAATTTCTCTTAACTTTTAACTTTTCAAATGAATGAACCAGAGTGGAATAACACTTAATTTCCCAGAATACCCTTACCTGCTGAATCTCTTTGAATAGTGTGCAAGAGTCGAGCTCTGGAAGTTAAAATAAGAGAACTGATTTTTAATGATAAATTTAAAACATTTAAAGTAGATGTACTTTGAGCAATGTTAACACTCTCAAACTACTTTAATGTGTGTGTGTGCGTGCGTGCGTGCATGCATGCGTATGTACCTCTTTTTCCATTTTGGTGGGGACTTAAACCTGAATACACACAGACTCATGGGGACTTGTGTCCTAAATTGATGTCCCCATGGGTAAACAAGCTAATAAATCACACAGAAGTTTTTGAAAATCTAAAAGTGCAGAAAGTTTCCTGTGAGGGCTAAGTTTAGGTGTAGGGCAATATAATATACAGTCTGTAGAGTAGAAAAGCATTACGCCAATAGAGAGTAAATAAAAGACAAGGTTGAACCATTCCTGTGCAATGAAAGAGCACTTTCTGACCAATAAAATCCTCCTTTGGGTCAGTATGTCCATTTAGCTGTGAGTAATGATTTATACTGATATTGTTGTAACACAAAGACACTTGGTTGACATTTCAGAATGTTTTCAAGAAACCCGAGAACCGGTTGTCACCGTGCCATGCTTTCATTGATCCTCAAAGTAGGTGTCCTAGCGTCCTGCTGCGCTCTCCCTCTGACAGCAGATTCCCTCTGTGCGCAAGTGACAGCCGACGACTGAAAGCAGATGCCGGAACATCTATCCGCTCTTGTTCTAAGTCACCTTACCCTCGCCATAACAGATTCCACGTTCCACTTTCCTTTATTCACTTGGCTCAGATCATCCCGGGATGGCAGACTGTCTAATGAATGCATAAGATCCCTTCAAAGGCATTAAGAGGAAGCCATGCCTTTACAATATATTTTACTGCCAAGCCTATTTGGAGACTTTCCAGAGGCCATTTTCCCACATTAGCTGAAGCCACAGCCAGATAAGTATTTTTTTTCTCCTCCTCTTTTAGCACTATTTGTCCTGATTGTTAAGGTGATGATAATAACCTGGCTCCAGTTCAGGTAATTAGAGGTAATTTAGCTAAAACACTGCCCAGCAACAATGCAGAGTTTTTTCCAAGAAAACAGATGTTGTAAATAAAGTTTTGGGAAGAATAAAACGTCCGTCCTGATTGGTGATGAGATCATATCATTAGATATTCACCATCTTTGCTAGGCCAACATGGAATCTGTACACATGCATCAGAACTCTGCAAAATTGGAATACAATTGTATTTTACTTAAAGGGACAGTTCGCCCAAAAATGAACAGCTGTACAGGTTTCCTTTTAATCTTGTTCACAAAAGATAGTTTGAAGACTGCAGTTGCTTGTCTCCATTGACTTCCTTTGAATGAAAGAAAAATAGTATTGAAGTCAATATGGACCAGCAACTGCTTGGCTACTAAAAATTCTTCCAAATATATTTTGTTTGCAGAAGAAAGAAATGTGTGTAGGTTTGGAACAACTTGAGGGTGTGTAAATGATGACAGAATTTAATTTCATTTTCGGGTGAAATATACCGTTAAGCTTTACTTTCCCTCAGATCCTTGAGTTTATTCAATATTTTAGGTCATTTTTGAGGGTTTACTCTTTATTTCATTTCATTGGCATTTTGGGAAAAAAAATAATTTTAACTGTAAAAATGTTAAAAATGTTTCTTTACTGTATGTGGTGAAAAACTGTAATAGATGTAACATAACATTTTACTGTAAAATACTGTTACATTTTTGAAAAGAACAAGTCATCATATAATCTACAGTGAAATTTTTTTACAAAAAAAATAATTCCCAGGATTCCCTGTGACAGCTTACATTTAATGGCATTTCTATTAATAATAGTGTTTTTGATAGCTTTTTTTTTGTTTGTTTGTTGTTGGTTGTTGTTTTTGTTTTTGTTATCGGTAATGTACTTCTGGTTTTATGTTACGTCTAATGTTGTTCTTCGTGTAGTTTTCTCTTTACTACATGTTTGTTTGTTTTTTTGTCAGTATTATAATGGTACAAAATAGATTTCAGTAGCAGCATGGCCTTACTACTTCAGCAGAAAAGGACTGTTGGATGTACTTTACAATTTTCTTCTTGGAAATTACTACAATCTTAAACTGTGAATTGTATTTAATTGTTGTTTTTTTTTTGCTTTAAAATGACTAAACAGTAGTGCATGCTCTAACAACACTAATGTTATGAGTTCAATTCTGGAAAAAATCTGGTAAAAATGTTTCAGGCATTACAGTATAGTGTTATATTTTATTGCTTATATTTTCCAATTTACAACTGTAAAAACACATAATGAATTTAGACCACATAATTAATTCAGAGTTCATTGTGGCCTGTCCCAGTACTTATGGTTAACTGCGTAACATAAAAAAAAATCATAATATAAAATGAAATGAAACACCATTCCCTAACACAAATTTGACAGTATTTTACAGTAAAGCAATGTTACAGTTTATGGCTGTACATGGTGAAGTAACAAAGTTTTTACTGTAGTATTTGTACAGTTTTGCTGTCAAGATTAAAATATTTTGTACAATGTGCTGTGAATGCAATGTGTATTTCATTTGACCCGCCCCTGAGCAACATAAAAACAAAACAAACTGTGGTTGGTTGCATTACATGTCAGCCGGACTGTCTCGTCCTGTCTTCCTGTTCAGGCCTAGAATAGGCTACAAAGAGGACCACACTTTAACAAGCTAAATCCATTTTGCTGCAATTTAATCAAATATATTCCTTTAAACAAAAGGAAATCATTTAGATCACTCACATTTAGCAAACACGCAGAAGCCGCTTCAATTCCAGTTAATCGATTCGATGGGAAAAGAATCCTTCTAGTCAAAATGCTCCTTCCATTATTAGTCTTCCTTAAAAATCGGTATGCGTGTAAATACAGACGGATGTGGTAGGAATAAGTGTAACGTGTTCAGAAGAGCAAAGCATCTCTTAGGCCTTAGAGTTGGAGTGATTTTAAAAGCATGCTAAAAGTCAGCTAAATGCAGCAATCAATACAGTGCTATACATAGAGAGAGAGAGAGAGAGAGAGAGAGAGAGAGAGAGAGAGAGAGAGAGGTAAAGAGGGACGTGACCTAACTGCTCTATAGTCCAAAGCTCTTCCTTTGATTCACTGTTTTCCCAAAAGTGCTCATGCGGAGCAGAAATGATTATATGTCTACTGATTGCATTACAAAGGCACATCTGACTTAATGTGTACAAAAACAATCTTCTCACTGCTCCTCATAAATTCTTCAGCTGGAGAGGTAAACGACCTCCAACCTTTTCTGTTGAGAATATCGCTTGTGTTTTTTTGGTCAACAGTTGCTGAGAATCAGGCAGAGGACATTTTATTTGGGTCAATGGCAAGATGTGCATGATGTCGAAAAGAAAATTCTTTGACCATTTTATAATAATTGTTGGAATAAATTACTCAATGTAAAGCTGTGTAGCTGTAAAGTAGAAAGTTTATTTTATACACACATTTATTCAATAAACATTTATTAATTTAACGTCTGCTAAATGAATAAATGTAGATGGGCATTAATTTTTATTCAGCATAAAAATATTGTGAATATTTTTCATCTTGAATATCATTAGGTTTATGTAAAATTATAATTATTATTATTTTAGTAATGATCTAATATTAATAGTAAATATTAATTTAATACTTTCTTAAACTAATAAAAATATATATATCACTAATTATTCTGTTAATATATTCACAAATTTGGGGTCAAATTTTGAATGTTTTGAAACAAGTCTCTGATGCTCACCAAAGCTGAATTTCTGATATTTTTTATAATTAATTTAAGTAAAAACAACTGTTTCCTACTTTATTATAATTTAAAATGGTATGGCAGATCAGAATTTGCCAGTCTTTTCTTGTCTTCTGTTGTACATGAATAATAAGAAATCACTTTAATATGATAATTATTAATATTTAAAAATGTGTACAATTGTGATATATAATTTTCAGGATTCTTTGATGAATAGAAAGTTCAAAAGAACAGCATTTATATAAAACACAAACCTTTTGGGTCCCAGTAGGTTGCCTTAACTACTGTGTACTTACATAAAAAATAAGTACACTATATTGTATTGCAAAAAATATTTGCTGCTATTGAGGTGGGTACGGGACGGGTAAGGTTAGAGACAGGTTTGGTGGTATGGGAAGGTGAAAGGGTGTAAGTTAAGGTGTAAGGAATGGATCAAAGTATTAATGTAATAACAGAAATTGATTACAGATTACATTCAGGTATTATTATTTTTTTAAATAGTACAATGTAAAAACATGTATGTACACAATATGTGCACTGTATCAAATTATTAATTTAAATATAAGTACATAATATTTAAGGCCATTTAATATAAAGTGGGACCATCTTTTGTAACAATACATTTCTCTTTTCATTAATTTAAAGCATCTTTGCTGGATGCATTATTTTCTTTTTTTAAACAACTTACTGTGAAACATGTCCAGAAAACAAGAAAATCATGTTACATCGCCAATTATATGTGAAAGGCCTCAGTTTATCATTCCTTGATGAAAGTCAGAGAAGTTTGCATGCACTATTTAAACTTCATGACAAACGAGACATTGTTTAGAAATCTTGTTTGGCTGTTGGTTTAAAGTAGCTTGAGTTGCTGCAGATGGTTTCTTGGACTGGATGTTGGAGGGTGCTTGACCATTGACTGCCCTGTATATTAGGACAGCAGAGGAAGTACAGCAGAGGTGTGACGTGGGAGTACTTGGAAATGTTGAATCGATTTTGGTTGGGAAGGTCGAGAAGTATTCCGGATGAGTCGTGGAGATTTGATTGCATACGCCAGGACTGAATTGCAGTAGTTAAAGTGAGAGCAGACCAGGGCCTACACCAGAATTTGAGTAGTTTCTCTGGTAAGAAAAGGTCGGGAGATGTTTTGCAGGAGACTTGATTGTGCTTAATATGTTAGAGGTCGCAAACAACAAGGCATTGTCCAGCGTGAAACAAAAGTTATTGTGGTTTTCTGTGTGGGTGAGACATTTGAGTTGTTTATTGAAATGAGAAGGTGGTTTTTGGTTGGGATGAATAACGACTCGATAACTTCGGCTTCCGGTGATGGGCGCTCATCCAGGCAGAGATTCTTGCCAAGCTACTGTTATTTGTGATGAAACCTGGTTGCAGAATGTCAAAATTGGGTATCATCTAAGTTTGGCAGATACTTTAACCTGAAACAAATTACACAGAATCTGGAATATACATTCCCAGGGAATCGAACCATGACTGCAGTGTTCATAATTAATTGAGCTACTGTCTGCACTTGAATGAAAGTAGAAGCCGTGACACAGTGGCAGATGAGACGGCACTTACAGGACATAAATAATAAATTAACATGTGAGTAAATGTCAAAAGCTGCATATGGTTGTCGAAAAGGTCAATAACAACCTCAAAGCTTCTAGTGGCACCTGAGCAGTGACGGACAGAAACACATGATCCTGCTTTGCTCTTGAGTATGTGTGTTGAAGGATTACAAATTTTATTCTATGTTTATTTGAATTCTACTTCCTGATTTGAATTCACTTCTGAATAAGAGGTGTCGGGGCAAGGTGCTTGAGGTCTTGAATCGTTTCCTGGGACAACATGTGCTTTTTGAGCTGTGCTTTTTGTCTCTATGATAATGGTAAGATCAATGAGTCAGACTTACTGAGAGATTCAACATTTGTTTCTAGGTTTTGTTTTGGCCACGTGGATTCGTTAGGTTTATTGGACACACGGGAAGCTTCCCGTAACGAACTAACGCCTCCCTCAGATGTTTGCTTTCTTTGATGTTTTGTCTCAACCTCCAAAAAGTCCCTCCTCCATTCTGCCTATAAAGATACCCTGTAAAAAATGATTAAGCTGTAAAAAATGATTTCTTAAGATGAGATTTCGATGACTGCAGCCTACCATCACACTGGGTTTTTTTTCAATAAAGAATCCTACGATCGAATCCGAAGTTCCTGGTCCTTCTCTTCTGCGTCTTCTCTTCTGTTTCTACACTTTAGAAGAACAGAGTTTTCAACAGAGTGCTGTAAGGAGCACATTGTTCAAATCAATTGGCTTAGCTGCAACAGAGCTTGATGTGCTATTGACAGTGTCAGATCTCCACAGCCATCAGAAAGAGTCGATGAGAGTCAATATGCAACTTCATCAAACGTCTTATATATGGACATATACAGTATGTGAAAAAGCTCTGAATTATGTTTGGATGATTATTTTCAGATATTGAATATTACTGTTATTAAGATTATTTATATACTTTACTATTGTATCCCTCTAACCAAAAAAAAATATATGTATATATTTTGAAATAAATACCAGACATGACAATCATAACAATTAATGAAAATAAACTTTTAAATGAAATGACTCTAAATCTCTGCAATATGGTTATATATATATATATATATATATATATATATATATTATATATTATAGTATTTGAGTGTGTGTGTGTGTGTGTGTGTGTGTGTGTGTGTGTGTGTGTGTGTGTGTGTGTGTGTGTGTGTGTGTGTGTGTGTGTGTGTGTGTGTGTGTGTGTGTGTGTGTGTGTGTGTGTGTGTGTGGTGTGTGTGTGTGTGGTGTTGTGTGTGTGTGTGTGGTGTGTGTGGTAAAACGCAAATGTAAAAAACTATTATTTAAATAATTATTATTTAATTATTATTAATAATATCATACTTATTATAATTTGTAATTTTAACAAATATGTCACTTCTTTTTTATCTAAATAATAAAATAAGACCAATTCACCATACCAAACTATTTCATCTTTTTAATGGCCTTTTTCCAATGTGATATCACTTGAACCACCTGATATTTTGTAATGTATAAAAATTAAAATAATATTAAGTTTAACTAAAAAACTGTTATTCATAAAAAGTTACCATATCTCTCGTATCTAATATATTATAATATATAGTATCGCTTTTTATTTATCCTCTTTCTTACTGCTTGTTTACGTCTGTTTTGTTTTATAACTAATTCTTACTTCTGTTTTATTTAAGTTTGTTGTTTGTTACATTTCTTATGTTTGTTGCCAGTGTTCTTTTTTTAAGTTGTTGTTTGTTACTGAGTGTTTTTTAGTGTTCTTTTTTGTGATTACTGCCTTTTGATAACTCTGCCTTTTAATTTTACATAAATTAAAGTATGTATAATTTAACTTTATAGTATTTACTTTAGTTTTAGTTTTAATACATTGTATTTAATTTTAATTTTGTCAACGTTTACTTGCAAAACTGAAATACCATATATAAATATATATGGTGTTTGGTTAGTGTCATATTAGAATCATATATAATGGGTGTTTGGCTTATCTATTAATCATTTTCTTTGGATGTTTTAATATTTTGAAATGTTTTTAGCTTTATTTTTTTGTTTTCATTTAAAATGTTAAGTTTTGAAATGTTGTATCATGTTTAATATTTTGAAATGTTTTTCTTTATTTTTTGTTTTCATTTTAAAATATTAAGTTTTGATGTTGTATCATTTTATTTAATAACTTAAATGTGTGTGTATATATATAGTATTTATAGACTTATAACTTATAGTTTTATATTTCTTCTTATTTTTCTTATTTTTCTTATTTCTTATATATATATATATATATATATATATATATAAATATACACTAACCAAAATTATAAACGTAACACTTTCATTTTTGCCGAAAACCAGTCAGTATCTGGTGTGACCACCATTTGCCTCACGCAGTGCAACACATCTCCTTCACATAGAGTTGATCAGGTTGTTGATTGTGGCCTGTGGAATGTTGGTCCACTCCTCTTCAATGGCTGTGTGAAGTTGCTGGATATTGGCAGGAACTGGAACACGCTGTCATATACGCCGATCCAGAGCATCCCAAACATGCTCAATGGGTGACATGTCCGGTTATGTTTTCAGCTTCCAAGAATTGCGTACAGATCCTTGCAACATGGGGCCGTGCATTATCATGCTGCAACATGAGGTGATGGTCGTGGATGAATGGCACAACAATGGGCCTCAGGATCTTGTCACGGTACTGCCAAATTCTCTGAAACGCCTTTGGAGACGGCTTATTGTAGAGAAATGAACATTCAATTCATGGGCAATCGCTCTGGTCAGGACGCTCTGGACATTCCTGCAGTCAGCATGCCAATTGCATGCTCCCTCAAAACGTGCGACATCTGTGGCATTGTGCTGTGGGATAAAACTGCACATTTTAGAGTGGCCTTTTATTGTGGCCAGCCTAAGGCACACCTGTGCAAGTTCCTGTGGTTCAGTGGTAGAGCATTGCGTTAGCAGCGCAAAAGGTTTTGGGTTCAATTCCCAGGGAACACACATACTGACAAAAAAATGTATAGCCTGAATGCAGTGTAAGTCGCTTTGGATAAAAGTTTGCAAAATTCATAAATGATAAAGCTTCTAAATGCAAATCTTGTAAAATCCACACCTTGAGGGGATGCTGTCTAAACAGACCATCTCGGCAAAGATGCCAACCTGTGAAGGGGCTCACTAATCGGCAAAGGAGAAGTGCTCATTAACACAGATAGACATAGACCGATTTGTGAAACAATATTTGAGAGAAATAGGCCTTTTGTGTACATAGAAAAAGTCTAAGATCTTTGAGTTCAGCTCATGAAAAATGGGGGCAAAAACAAAAGTGTTGTGTTTATAATTTTGGTCACTGTATATTCACTCACTGGCCACTTTATTAGGTACACCTTGCTAGTACCGGGTTGGACCCCTTTTGCCTTCAGAACTGCCTTAATCTTCGTGCATAGATTCAACAAGGTGTTGGAAACATTCCTCAGAGATTTTGGTCCATATTGACATGATAGCATCACACAGTTGCTGCAGATTTGTCGGCTGCACATCCATGATGTGAATCTCCCATTCCACCACATCCCAAAGGTGCTCTATTGGATTGAGATCTGGTGACTGTGGAGGCCATTTGAGTAAAGTGAACTCATTGTCATGTTCAAGAAACCAGTCTGAGATGATTTGAGCTTTGTGACATGGTGCATTATCCTGCTGGAATTAGTCATCAGAAGATGGTACCACTGTAGTCATAAAGGGATGGACATGGTCAGCAACAATACTCAGGTAGGCTGTGGCGTTTAAACGATGCTCAATTGGTACTAAGGGGACCAAAGTGTGCCAAGAAAATATCCCTCACACCATTACACAACCACCACCACCAGCCTGAACCGTGAGACAAGGCAGGATGGATCCATGCTTTCATGTTCTTACGTCAAATTCTGACCCTACCATCTGAATGTCGCAGCAGAAATCAAGACTCATCGACCAGGCAACGTTTTTACCAATCTTTATTGTCCAATTTTTGGTGAGCCTGTGTGAATCGTAGTCCTCCGTTTCTATTCTCGCTGACAGAGAGGCGCACCCGGTTGGTCTTCTGCTGCTGTAGCCCATCTGCTTCAGGTTCAACGTTGTTGTGCGTTCAGAGATGGTATTCTGCATACCTTGGTTGTAAACGAGTAGTTATTTGCTACCTGGTCCTCATAGCATTTACGTACCTGAGTGCGGCAGCAATATGTACCAATAACTGCACATTACTACAGTTTACAAAATAAACAAACACTAGAAGCAGTAAAACTCTGACACCTTTTTCTCCTTTCACACAAATTTACAGAGTTTTGATTAATAAAGAGTAATTTTTGCACAATTACTTGAAGAATATCATGTTACGATTTCAAAACAATATTAATATGCTGGGGTATTTGAAAACTGATACTTTTGAACGTTAGCATCACACATATCCTATCCAGCCTCGTATCAATGGGTTTTCATAGATGGTAAGTTTGTTCGGTAGCTCACGGAGTACGGAGACGTACTCAAGAGGTTAGGAGCTCTGTTTCGAATCCCGTGTCATCACGGTTCGACAAAGCAGTTCAAATCTGCATATAAGCAAGTTAAATTGCGTTTTTATATCAAGTTTTACATTTGTTAACACTATTGGATAGGTTTGTGTGGGTATATTTTCCAACAACAATAGAGCATTCATTTTTAGGACAGATCCTGGATATTTGAATTCTGAACTGCCTGCTATATGTACCTGTAGCAATGTAATAAAACACAGCAATATGTACCTATATCAATGTAAAAAAACATGCCAGGGTTCCACGTATTAACCTGTGTTTTAGCGCCACTCAGTGGACATTTCTCTTTTAAAACTGCGGCGAAACGTGCAGTAAGGTACATAAATCGGTGTCGCAGAGAAAGTGCACAGAGGTACGTATTTTTATGAGACCAGGTTGGTTATTTGAGTTACTGTTGCCTTTCTATTATCCTAACCAGACTGCCCATTCTCCTCTGACCTCTGACATCAACATTTTCATCCACACAACTGCCGCTCACTGATATTTTTTCTTTTTCAGACCATTCTCTGTAAACCCTAGAGATGGTTGTGTGTGAAAATCCCAGTAGATCAGCAGTTTTTGAAATACTCAGACCAGCCCGCTGGTACCAACAACCATTCCACGTCAAAGTCACTTAAATCTTGCTTTCTCCCCATTCTCTGATGCTCAGTTTGAACTTCAGATAAGTCGTCGTCTTCTTCTTCGTTGGAGTTTTACGGCAGTTGGCATCCATAGTGTTGCATTACTGATATCTACTGTCTCACTTTGACTTAATATATCTTAATTCAATTTATTAAATTCGTCCTTCCAGTCCAGTCCTCCTTAAAAACTAAACAAACATCTCCGTCTTGTCATTATTTCCACACGTTACTATATTTGTAACATTATACTCTACTATACCTATTTCCCGTAGCTGATTCTTTAACTCTTGCCTTTCTTGTATATGCAAGTCGTCTTCACCACATCTAGATGTCTAAATGCATTGAGTTGCTGCCATGCGATTGGCTGATTAGCAATTTGTGTTACCAAGCAATTGAACAGGTGTACCTAATAAAGTGGCCAGTGAGTGTATATTGTTTGCATTTTAATCAGTTTTTGAATAAACAAATCAAGACAAAAATTGAGTGTCACTAAATAAAAAAACTATTGATTTATTGTAAGAATTTCCTTAATGCGTTCACAATGCAGCATCAAGTGCTTTTATTGCTTTTATAAAATGAAAACTACAATAAAAAAGACGCAAATTCTCATTAAATTGATATTTTAATACCAATTTCAAGTGTGAATATTCCACTGGAAGATAAAACCCCTGATATCTTGAGCAACGTTAACATTTGGCCTTCATATAGTGAACATATGTTTTGCATCATAGCTGTAACCATATTGTGTATTTTAGCATGACTGGAACGCTGTATCTGAACTCTCCGTTTCATAAAATTTAAGCAGCTTTATACAGTTGAATTGTATTGTACTAAGAAGGGATCCACTATATTTCTTTCAGACAAAACTTGGCATATTTATGATTTATATTATTTATAGTTGGGGTCGGAGAGGTGTTGGATCAAAATAGGCCTCTGTAACTGTTTTTCCTGACTCTGTGCTGCCAAAACTATTAGTGAAGTTCTGGTGGGCCTCTGGGGGCCAAGACAATGAGATAAAGGAGCTGTCAAAAAAATACCATGAGGCCCTCAACGAGAGCTGTGCATGCACTTATGTGTCCTCGCTGAATTAATATTCCAGACCTGGGTGCTTGTAAAATTCTCCCAGTCAAATGATGGCCAACTTTTCAATATAGTAAGATTACATTTTTATTGTTTCATCTATATGTGCTGCTTGCTTGTTTTGCCTTTGGGATAAACTCTAATTTGTTTTGATACACATCTGAATATTTCTCAGATGTGATTTTCTTAAAAAGCCAAACAGCTCCAATATATAAGAAGTCGTCTTTTTTATCTGTCACATCATTTATCAGGCACTTTTATCCAAAGTGACATATTACGCAAATAAAATCGGTTACAACATTATGTTATTCATATACAGGGAAATGTGTCTAGCACCTGTACAGCAGCTGGCTGTATGACAGACCTATGATCTCCACATGAGCGAAACGGCAGAGGAATTTATACAAACAGTTCCCAGAGAGTTTCTCACTGTTACTAATTTTAGGATACAGTAATTATGAAAGGCTTTTAAGCTCAGCCAAGCACCCTGGCTATTTGAAATGTGCTCCATTTGTTGAAGGTTTGTGGTTCATTGGCGAACAGATGTTGCAGGGCCCATATGATTAACACTAATTGTTCCAGATGAAGAATAGTCTAAATAAATTAATGCACAAATAAAATAATCTCCTAAACTCAAATGGTTTTTGCCAGGGACAGAAATTAACTTTTCCATTATGGGCCCTCTGGAACTGATTTCCATGGGCTTTTTTTAAACCTTTGTAAGATTAATTTTCTATTATTCTGTTAACACCATAGTGCCTGCCACACTGGTTGCGAAGCTCCAGACTCTGGGACTGAACAGATCTCTGTGCAGCTGGATCCTGGACTTCCTGACAGGCAGAAGTCAGGTGGTCAGAATGGGCAACAACACCTCATCTCCCCTGATCCTCAACACTGGTGCTCCGCAGGGCTGCGTCCTCAGCCCACTCCTGTACTCCCTGTACACACACGACTGTACAGCAACACACAGCTCCAATGTCATCGTCCAATATTGCTGATGACACAACGGTGATAGGCCTGATCACCGACAACGATGAGACGGCCTACAAGAGAGGAGGTGAGTACCCTGACTAAATGGTGTCAGAGAACCACCTCTCACTCAACACATCGACAAGACCAAGGAGCTGGTGGTGGATACAGGAGACAGAGCAGAGAACACACACCCATCACTATCGACAAGATACCTGTGGAGCGGGTAAAACAGCTTTAGGTTCCTCGGCGTTCACATCACGAGGATCTCACATGGTCTGCTCACACAGACGCAGTGCTGAAGAAGGCACATCAGCGCCTCTTCTTCCTGAGACGGCTGAGGAAGTTTGGAACGAGCCCCAGAATCCCACAGGTCCTTCTACACTACACCTGCACTGTGGAAGCATCCTGCTGACCGGCTGCATCACCGCCTGGTTTGGAAACAGCACCGCTGGCAACCGCAAAGCTCTGCAAAGGGTCGTGCGAACTGCCCGCCACATTGTTGGAGGTGAGCTTCCCCTCCCTCCAGGACATCTACACCAGGCGGTGTACAAGAAAGCCTGGAGGATCATCAAGGACTCCAGCCACCCCGTCCCACAGACTGCTCTCTCTGTTGCCCTCAGGAGACGTCTCCTCCGCAGCATCCGATCCCGCACTAGCCGACTGAGGGACAGCTTTTTCCCCTCAGGCTATCAGGCTAATGAAATCAGAAATAACTCACCTACAACACACTCCCACTTTACAACATGCCATGCACTGCACTTTAACACAGTTCCACCGACTACACGCACACACTGCACTAACACATCTGCTATCACTGGACACCATACAAAGCACATCCACGACATTGCATATGCATAATCTGTTGCACCTTCACAACTATCTGTTGCACAACCATCTGCTGTAAATATAATCTGTTGCATACATATACTATGTATAGATGTGTATAATGTAGATTGTACATACAGTGTATAATGTGTATTGATAACTAATATGTCTTAAAGTACACTGTGTGTACTGAGTATATGTATGTGTGTTTTTGCACATTGTCTTCTGTACAGTCTGTAAATACGTACTGTCCATATGTAAATTGTTGTTGGTTTTTTTTGCACTGTCTGGAGCACGCTCGTAAGAATTTCACTCACCAAGGCACTTGTGCTGTGGTGATGTGACAATAAAAGTGATTTGATTTGATTTGATAAAGGTAGGGTAGGGTAGGCGATTTCGGAGAGGTGAGACATCCTATGGTAACCTTCGGACCGAGGAATATGATTGGACAAACATTTCATGATCCTACGCTTTCCACAGATGGTATAAATACATTTAAATAATTTAGACCACTTAAAATAATAATTGATGTGTGAAGAGACTTTTAACCAGCATAACAAAAAAACTAAATAAAAATCAACCAAATCACTGGCTTTTAAATGTGTTTGTGTTGATTTTATATCTTATATTTCATCATCAATCAATTAATCACAATACTAGACTGTTACCAATCAAAAATTGTTCAACATAAAGTCCTCTTTACACTGCAAAGGTGAAACAGAAGATGCACTTATGTTTATTTACACAGAGTGTTTAATGCTGTCTAATTTTGTTTAATTTTGTCTAACACAAAAATTGCATAATGTAAATAGCCTATATATATATATATATATATATATATATTATATATATATAGGCTATTTACATTATGCAATTTTTGTGTGTGTGTATATATATATATATATATAACAGGAACTCATCAGAGGATGATGCTGCAATATCATGACAAATTATTGTTTTTAATTAGGCTACTGCTCTAAATATTGTAGTAATGATTTTAATGATTTTTTTTCATTTCTGACTATAGAAAAAAGGTTAACGCCATTTAATAATTTCTTTATTGATTTTTATGGATTAGAAAATCAAGACTTGACATTTGTTATTTCGGTAGCATGACAAAGTGGTTATTCAAACTGGGAAGAAATTATATAAAGCAAGCGAACAACACATGTCCATGTCTTCGTGTGAATTATACTTTCGCAAAAGCTCCCGTTATAATCACTGAAGCTATCTACACTTCAAAATTAACCTCTTACTTACACCTTTTCTGCACTTGTTGTTGATGATGCATTGTTTATGATGATGACAGAATTCGCGAATGCAGATTCAGAATTCAGTCAGTGAGCGTGCACACTGAACAAAATGCCTCTGATTGGACGTTGCGCTCCTAAGCTCAACAGAAACGAGTGTGATTGGTTGTAAAGGTCAACGCTGCAAACCTTGAGTGGCGAGAAGTGTGTTGTAATGTGGGCAAATTTAATGCGACAATCGACACTTTTCATTCATTTCACATTTCACTTTAATCATAACAGCCGTAACAGATGGAGGATAATATAGCAAGGGCATTTGGGTCCTCTTACCTTGAATTTGGGAGGCATTTTTGTTCATTTTGGTGGTGTTTTGCCCCAATCCCATATTAATTTCCAGCCCAGGTTTCTGTAAGTCTAAAGGAGAAGGATGATTTAGATGTACAGAAAAGTTTCGCAAACCCATTTTCCTCATTAAAGTTACAAGAGCACATCTGAACACAAGATCCAGCGTCAGCGAGCCACTTGAGTGCGAATGTTTTCATATTCAAGATATGCACCGATGGCACATCCGTATTAGTGTCCAATTGAAAATAAAAATGTGTTGTGTGATTTTGATGCTGAATCTATATAAATGCAAATGGGCGCAGGGCCTGATGGGTGTTTCCTCTCCCTGAACATCACCTTTCAGTCTGCCTGACTGTCGCACTGAGATTCGTGAACAATTTAAACAACCAAATTGATTCCTTTATTATTTCAATTTTCTTCTCTTTTTAAATGGCAGTCAGCTACTTTTCCAGAACAAGAAAAGTCTGATATTTTAGCTGTCAGAAGAGAAAGAATTGCCAATAATGGCCTTTGAAGAATTAGTCCAAACAGCAAGAAAATTGTCTAAGCCCTTCGTGTATTAACTTGCTTATGAAATAAAAGATCCTGTTAGTATTGGTAAACGCTTGGCTTTACACACATCTTCCTCTGGGGGGCAGACTGTAACTTATTTGACCGTTAGCTAGAAAAGCCTCCTAAAATGAAGTGGAATAAACAGAGCTATAAATAACATGCAACGTAAAAATAGATCTAAATATAAACACATTGTGGCTGAATATTTCAGTCAATGTTTTATGCATCTGTTGGTACTTATTTTTCAATGTACTCGACAATGAAATACATCCCCTCATATGCATCTCCTTTGGTGGGGGCATTTCTATTACAGCCCCAGCATCTGTTTGCAGTCAGCCTCAGGTGCCAGTGTTTAATTTAGTTTACCACTCTCTGTCTATTTATTCTGCTCCCGTAGATGGAAAATTGATTTCCTTGCTTTGCACTGTTCATTATTCACCAGCCAATGAGTCTAAATGTGCTGAAATAAAACATTAAACACTTGTGGAGTTTAATTCGGAGAGGAGAGGAGAGGAGAGGAGAGGAGAGAGGAGGAGAGAGGAGAGAAGAGAGGAGAGAGAAGAGGAGAGAGAGAGAAGAGGAAGAGTAGGAGGAGAGGAGAGGAGGGGAGAGAGGGAACTGGTCTGAACTGGTCTCGGTGGCATCATTGGCATAATGATGTGTAATGTAAGACAATGAGCTCAGAGAACATAATCAAGGTTAATTGTTTGAAATACATTATTTCTGAGGTACTACAAAACTCTGGAAACTGCACATAACTAATAACAATAAAAACAAATACATTTAAATTCAATTTCAGTTTGCCTTGACACGTTTTGTTTTTAGATGGCATATACTGACTATAGACATTGGTCCCAAAAGTGTCTAAACATATATATATATATATATATAAATATATATAAATATATATATATATATATATATATTATATATATATTAATACAACATTATTATTAATAATAATGATAATAACATATTTTAAATAATCATGAATAATAGTAAATATAATATTATTAAATAGTATAATTTAATTGAATATTATCTATTTAATCAATTATAATTTATTAACATAATATAATTACATTATTATAGTATTTTGAAGTGTCCAAATGCGTTCCTGGATATGTTTTGTATTAGCAGTGAATTTGAACTATTGTGTGTTTATCTTGGATCAAACTTTCATCGTGATGTCAATTCAATCACTGTTGTTTACCAGGTCGCTCTCTTTGACATGCTATCTAAAAGTAATTCTGGGCAACAGTCCCAGTTGCCTTTAATCTGCTCTGTGAATCCCCAGCAGCAAACATTAAAACCTATCAAACATTAAAACCTAGTCCCATTTACAGGTGCGATGAGTCCTTCCACGTGAGCGGTCAGGTGGCAGTGTTTTAGCCATTACGGTCTGTGCTGCTAAAATGTGTGAAATATTTGGTATACTTGGATATAGTCCCTAATTTAAGCAAAATTCCTTTTGTGCTTTTTGTTTAATCATACTTTATTCTGCCATTCCAGTTCCATCATGGCAAACAGGCTGACATCAAAACAGTCCCAATTCAAAAGCTCAAAAAACAGCTACGGCTCTCCTCAAAGCACACGTGAATCGCCTCTAATGGCCCTCACACTCATTTACAAAGCTTGAAAACCTCTGGGGGATTTTCTGCATCAAATTAGCCTGCGCAATTTGAGGCACTTACAGTGGTCTGAAAATGTGGTCATTTACTTCGCCGAATCCCAAACAGATGAATCACAGAGGGTGATAGGCTTTTACAGCCAGTGAACTTACAGTGGGTAATGTCTTTAATAACACACTGAAGTCATTTAAAGGTCTTAGTATTTCCAGTCTGCTTTCAGGAAGCAAAATCCTGTTAACCAAAGCATATTTGGAAGTACAGGAGGAGTCTGTGTCATAATTAAGGCCATGTCTCGCTCTCTTTCCTGCTCCGAGTGCAACAGTCACGCAGTTTACGGCAAGATCCTCAGCAGCTGCCACTTAATGGGAGGATTTTAATAGGCTTCTGTCTGTACCAAACATAGCTGTATACATTTCAGGTTTCAGCTGCAAGAGGGTCAGTGGTTTGGTGAGTTCAAGAGATGATGTAACTTGCAGCTTTTTTGCTTTATGATTTATGGCGCCTCATAAACACATGAAATCCCCTGCATGTGGCTTTAAGCACACATGAGCAGTTTACACAGCACTCCACATTAAGCTGGAACTGAAGGGAGCTTAAAAGCATTCTCCATGTCTTGGTGTTTGCTTCTATCTAGTGGTTGAAGCATATATTGCACATGAGGTTACAGTTTTTCTCAGCTGCTTTGGTGCATTTCTCAGATCAGAAATTAAATTCTCTAAACTACCTCCACATCATCTAGTCTCTTGTGCACATCATAAAAGCAGATTCTCATTATTTTGAACAAGTTGCGGTTACTTTAGTACATTCATGCAACTGATTATGTACATTTACATTATCAGTTACTAATGTCATGTTGCTCAAAATGTATTAAATAATTATCTGTGCAATAGTCCTACCCTTCAAAACATTCAGTCATTAGTTTGTCGTATAAATCATTAATGCAAAATGGTTGATCTAGTTGTCAAGCATATTTTCTACACGTTTCTATAAGACTTTTTGTAAATTGGCCATGAATTGTGCAGGTGAATGTTAACTTTCATTAATGAAGAGAATGTAGATCAATCAATGATAAACCAGTTCTCTGAAATAGCTCAAAGGTGCATCTCATGAACCTTCAATTGGAAAGCATATCGACAAGAGTTACAAATTCTGACGATGGATGAACATCCAGGAAACAATCAGGGTCAACAGCTGAGAGGAAGAAGAGGAGTAAGGATGCGTGGAAGTGTACAGAGGCAAAACAGAGGAAGAGGCCAAGGACATAGACATAGGTGCATATCAGATGAAATAAGGGCCACAATTGTGGACTATGTTGGCCTTACAATGGCTGAGGCGAGATTGGAGATATTGGGAGATTGACCGTATCATCACGTACAGTAATGTGTAATGTTGTAAACAACTTTATCAACATTTACTCATCTTCATGTTGTTCCAAACCTGTGTGAAATTTGTTCTTCTGTTTAACCTAAAACAATATATTTTGAAGACTTCTGGTAACCATTGACTGTACAATGAAGAAAACTCATAAAGGTTTGGGAAATTTTGAGGCGTGTGTGTGTGTGTGTTGTGTGTGTGTGTGTGTGCGTGCGTGCGTGCGTGCGTGCGTGCGTTTATATGATTAACATTTTTAACACTGCTCATAATTACACAAGCTTCAGTCTGGATCCAACCCTTAAATGATCTGAGATGACCAAACACCTGAGAAGATGCCAACCCCTCGGAGGACCTCAGAGGAAGCCAACCCTCAGACAGTATACAGAATTAACCAAATGTTGCCTTTAGTTAAATATATTAAGTTTCTGCAATATATAAATCTATTGTAGAAACTTAATTTCCTGTATAGCTGCTTTGCAACGATATATCGTAAAAAGTGCTATACAAATAATCTTGAATTGAATTTAATAATTCAGATGAGCAATTGATCTGCTTACTGACACATTTAATTTCCTTTGTAATTTTCCTTTCTTTTTACCTTTGTCTCAATCCACTGTCTACATAAACAGTATTCATATGTTTATTATATTAAAGAATATAGAAAGAGATTAGCTTTTAAAAATATTTGGACTATTATAGATATGGTCTGAGCAGAGAGGACAAGAAAAAAAAGTGAAAATCCGTCTGATGTATGCACTATAAATACATTTGTTTTTAATCATAATTCATGTCTTGAAAATAAGTATTGCTTCTGTCAGGTTTCAACTGAACAAAGGAGTTTTAATGTACCTGAGTGCCTGTATACGTAACTATTTCCATTTCCTCAAAGGCAGTTGCTCGGCTGACACATGCGCCATGAAGTCCAGATGTACACAACCTGGATATTGACACATTTGCTTCATGGGTATTTATGTATTTATTTATGAGCCAATCACAAATCCTGTGTGACTAATACTTCAAAATTAAAACTCCTTCCAGCAGCAAACAGGAGATAGAAAAGAGTCTAAATAAATATTTATTTAGACTCTTTATCAATCGATTGATTATTTAGACTTTTTATAGATAGATAATAGATAGGATGATGATAGATGGATAGAAGATAAGATGGAAAGATAGATAGATAGATCAGATAGATAATCAGACAGATAGATAGATAGATAGATAGAGATAGATAGATAATAGATAGATAGATAGATATAGATAGATAGATAGATAGATAGATAGATAGATAGACCATTAACTAAGTGAACCATGAATATGTTCATGTACTGTTGCAGTATTGATATATTAAACTTCAAATCACTTCAAATCCAAGAAGGTACTTTAAGTAAATACTTTAGGTCAGAGGCTGAGGTTCACAAACCAGTCTGGGAATCCCTGTGACAGAGCACTAAATGAACATTAGAGGGCAGCAGTGTGAGCAGCAATGTTCATGTTTGGATCTGAAGTGCAGTCATCTTAATAGACAACCAAAGCTAACTAAAGCTGTGAAATTGACTCATTTAATCATTTGCACCTTTTCCTTGGCCTGATTTCACATGCATATGGGAAATATGCAAAGCACATCAACATGGTAACGGGGTTCCTCAGGGATCAATTCTTGGAGCTCTCCACTTCTCCATTTACACTATATCACCATCCAGCTGTTCACTACATCACCATCCTAATATTTAATGACCAACTGACCTTAAACAAAGACCACATTACAAAGACAGCTCGATCATGCAGGTTTGCACTGCACAATATCAGAAAGATCGGACCCTTCCTAACGGATCATGCTGCACAACTTCGTGTTCAGGCCCTTATATAATTTTTTTGCTGGACTATTGCAATGCTCTTCTGGCTGGACTTCCATCATGCACAATCAAACCTCTACATATGATTCAGAATCCAGCAGCATGACTGGTCTTCAACAAGCTCAAAAGGGCCCACGTCACACTTCTCTTTATCACCCTATACTGACTATAGCTTGTGGATCACATCAACTTCAGGACGTTGATGCTTGCTTATAGATTAGTCACGGGCTCAGCAGCACCCTCCTATCTCCACTCACTCTTACAAATCTACATCCCCTTTTAAGATTAGTAAGTGAGTGATGTCTTGTGTTATCACAGAGATGCACAAAACCATTTTCCAAAACATTTTCATTCACTGCTCTTTGCTGGTGGAATGATCTTCCCCCCCCCATCCAAAATGCAGAATCTTAACCTAAACAAATCTGAAACTGTGTATTACAAGCATTTTGTGTTTAGGGTTAGTTTAGTGTTAGAGGAAGGCTTAGGATGAATCGCTTGTTGTATTCCTCATTTATAAGTCACTTTAGATAAAAGTGTCTGCTAAATGAATAAATGTAAATCTAAATATGTTGGCATGTGCTATTAAGTGTGCCTTCTGTCTCTCATAACAGCAGTGTCTCTTGACGCACCTTCTGCGGTGTGCATGCTGTCCATTCTATGGCTTCTCTGGATTTAGCTCAGTTTAATCCTACGAGGGACTGCACCTGTGAACCATACTTGGCAACTGTAAATATACAACAGGCAACAAAAGCTCATTTAAACTTTGACCTTAATTTAAATAAAAAAATGTAATCAGCATTTACTGTGATGGTTATTGGTGGTTATTGTATGTTGCTATGGGTTTTGGGAACCGTTGTCTGATTCTAAAAGTTTTATTAAAGAGAGAACATCAAGATCATGGAAACAAGTGAGCATGATTTATAGAATGACCAATACAGGGGTCATATAGAGGTCAAAGAATTGGCATGTGCAGAGCCGATCCTCCCTATACGCAGAATACGCAAGCTGCATAGGGCCCCCTTGCTCTCAAAGATGTTTTAATTTTAGTTTCGTTTTGAATTTGGCCAGCGGCTATGAAAACATGAATGATGATTTATTGTAATGCGGTGCTGTCGCCCTTTCTACGTAAAAATCTGTCAAATCATGTAACGTGATTGAAAATCATGTAGAAGTCTAGGATCGGCTCTGGGCATGTGAATCAAAATATTGACAGGTTCAAATTCCATGATTAATGACACTGTTAATGCTGCCAGGATATTAAAATAATCTAAATTCATATATTGAGAATATTATCTTGTAAATAAATGTAAGTTACCTCGTTTTCTCTTGTAACCCAGCATAGTAGGATCCTAAACAGCGGAATTACACTTGAAAATGTAATTTGGTATGGGACATATTTAAAAAAACATGATGTAATATTTAACCTTCATACAGTGCTTGCCATAGTCTTACAGCCTCGTATTCACCTGCGTTGAATTCAATAATTCGTACCACTGATTTGGTTTATAACACAAGCAAACTGTCTAGGACTGAAAAACTGAAAATGGAGCTGTCCGCGGTACTGAAATGAACCACGCACAAGTGAGAGCAAATGGGCTTGTATTTGATAAAGGGGAACTGTTTTAACTGTTATATTTAAGATGATTTAGAAGTGATGCCTGTATGGACAAGAGTTTTAAGAAATTAGTAGGGGATTCCTTAACGAGGAATCTTTGGAATAGATGCAATTTTTACATTTGTATTATAAAATGCTACAGATTACAACAAAACCTTAACAAAGTAAATTAAATGAATCCAGTAAATGCTCAAATTGGTTCGATTGGTGTTCTCGATTCATTTTAAAGACTCGACTCATAAGACTCATTCGCACAGGAATCGGGCTTACCAGCATGTTCGTATTTTCTGAAATGAATCGGCTCTTATGAAACCATTAGTTCGAGCTGAGTGTTTATATTTACTAAAAAGAACCGAAACATAGGAGTTCCTCGTTCTAAAATCTGACTTCACTAATCACACTAATTCATTTCCAATCGTTCGTCAGTCGATACCGGTAACAGACGGTAAATTGCACGTTCGACAAGCAGTAGGCTAACCTATTTCTGAATAAGAACCAAATCTCAGTTCCCAACCCAAGTGATAGCAGAAGCACGTTCGTTGTTTTGATTTAATATTGCGCTTCCCAGTTGCAGTCCGCAGTGAAAGCCAGGGATTGGGAGAGAGGAGTGTGTGTGTGTGTGCGTGTGTGTGCGTGCGTGCGTGTGTGTGTGTGGTTAGCGTGTGACAGACCCCCTCCCTTTCTCCACCCCTTACCAGCACAAACAGCAGTGTGATATTTACATTTCAAACGACATTTACTCCATCTTCACCCTACCAATTCACAATATTCGGCTTTTAGTGAAGCATCTGGGAAATAAAACGCGGATCTGTTGTTTTTCATTCTGGCGAGGACCAAAGCAAGGAATCGTCCATCGCCCTACATCGCTTGTGACATCGGGAATCGCAGGATTATGGTGTTTTCTTGAATGTTGTGTGTCGTGGGAGGTTTGGGATGCGATCTACGCCCGTTGGACGCTGAAGACCCACTTTGAAAACAGGCTTTTTGTATTGTTTTGATCGAGATTATTACAGCAAACCGAGTACAAATCATAATATTTAAGATAATATATTCTCGTGAGCGAATAGATCAATTGAAAATAGACTGAATTTGGACGTCAACTCCAGCCCGCAGTGATGCTCCTGTGTCTGGACTGACTTTTAATATGCGCACTCGGCGGAAATGGAAACCTGGACATTTTAAATCATTGATCACTTGGAACCGATTCATAAACATAGACTTGCAACCATATCACAGGTCAAGCTGACACCCAGATGTGAAAGCGATCGCGTTTTCTGGGCTCCCCTGGTCTAAGGGATTACTTGTATTCATTATAAGAGCAGAACAGTCTTCGGAGGGTCCATCATGCCCACCTCTCGGTCCGGCGCGTGCTCGGTGGAATACTGGGTCGATGGCTCGCGCCGAGATGCGACAGTGGAGGATTTCTATAACATGGGCCTAGAATTAGGCAGGTAAGTGCATTACTGGTTTCTGCATCCACTTTACATTCGTTTGGATGATATTGTGCAAATACATACATGCACACTGTGTACCTATGATTTTATTTTTAATTACATGCCGACCTATATTGTTTTTTATGGCAATACTGGTTCATATAAATATATGTTAAGTGATATGTAGAACCAATATTTAATTGTCTAATTTTATTTGTACTTATTGGCACAAATAATCTTCAGACTGCAAAAAATAAAAACATAATTGTAGGTAGCCCAACATTGTTGGAGGCTGACCAATAATCGGTTTGACCAATATATATTTTGTCTTTTGTAGTTCTTTTAAAATGAGATATGTGAGCATCATAAGCCAAAAATGTATGATTACTAAAATATTAAAATTGGATATATTATGTGTGAACTTGTTTATTGTTGTTGTGTTTAAGTAGAACATAGTTAATATTGGTGTGTTTGTGTGTGTGTGTGTGTGTGTGTGGTGTGTTGTGTGTGTGTGTGTGTGTTGGTGTGTGTGTGTGTGTGGTGTGTTGGGGGCATGTTTATTGGTTTATCATTGTTAATGACATGTTGTACAAGGAAAGGGCTAGGAATAAGTGTCCCCAAATAACTTAAAACAGATTAGTTTTTTTGAGGGAAAATAGAAATGCCCGTCTCCTGTCTAAGTTTAGGTGTAGGGTAGGTGAATCAAGAAACGTTTTGTAAGTATAAAAACCATTATGTGTGTGTGGTTTGGTGTTGGAAGTTGTCCCCGAAACCATAAAAACCAACATGTAGTGGGTGTGTGGTGTGTGTGGTGTGTGGTGTGTGTGTGTGTGTGTGTGTGTGTGTGTGTGTGTGTGTGTGTGTGTGTGTGTGTGTGTGTGTGTGTGTGTGTGTGTTTGTGTGTGTGTGTGTGTGTGTGTGTGTGTGTGTGTGTGTGTGTGTGTGTGTGTGTGTGTATATATATATATAAAACTGTTTATGTAAATAATAAATTAAACTTACAAGTTATTTTCAGGTAAGCTGTTTCCTGTTGAAGTGGTATTGAGAGATATACATTAGAGATCCAAAACAAAGTGAATATTGAGAAAAAAATATTGTTTACTTTGCACCAATTATTGGTCTATTGCTATAATAAATAGTTAGCTGCTATAAAGTGCTGCAACTAGCATTATTACTATTGCAGTTGATTATATTTACATGTAACATGAATGCTCTAATGTCAAGTATTAACATGTGTGCTGCCTATAAAGTCTATATGTGAGCAAGTGTTCAGGTTTTGTGCAATGATCAAGGTTATTTTGAACTGCTAATGAGTCTTTGTTTTATGTTATTGTCACAGTTAAGCGTGGGTGGTTTCTAAACTAATTGAGCTCAAATTTAATGTCCCCTTAGTAAACTAATTATAGTCCACTTAATTGAGCACATTAAGGAAGCACCCAATCTTTGCAAATGTCACCAAGTGCTCTGAAATGACATCATTACCTCCCAGGATGTGGGTTGCAAAATGTTGAGCAGTTGATGCTGTCACCTGATTTTAGTCTGGCATCATGGCCGTGTGGCCTGGTGTGATATTATTCAGGAATTCTATGGACCTTGTTTGCACAAAACTAAATGTTTTAATGTATCTCATTGTATCGTATGACTGCAAGTACTTAGATGTCTATTGCTGATTATGCTGAGGACTGTTTGTCAGACGCTGCTGGGTTGAAGTGTTGTACAACAAAGCAGCAGATGGAGAAATGATGGCCTGCTCTTTGAGTTCTCGTCTGATTGAGTCATTCACTGACCATGAAAAGCAAAGACAAGATCTGAGAGGCAACATGAAGACACACAAATACTCTATATTGTATAACATAATGCACCAGTGAAAGAAATGTTCAGTCTTAATAGCTGGAAGTTAGGACTTCCAGTTTAATTTCCTTCTTATGAAGGTAAATCTAAGAGAAAATGTAAGAAATTGAACACATAATGTCTATACTAGTCAGAATTTGAAAATGTAATGTTCAATAGATCACCATTTTACAAGAAAAAACATTTTTTGAATAACTTTGCTCCCAACCACTAGAATACAGAAATAACCTTTTCTGTACCTTCTGATAATACTGCATAAAATATGTTCTTTATGAGTGTTTCAGTCGTTTAGCAGTGCAAATTACTGAATAATCTTCAATTTTCTTAGAGTTCACCAGAAAAAGGTATTGTTCACCCAAAAATAAAATGCTGCCATCATTTACTCACCCTCATGTTGTTCCAAACTTGTATGAATTTATTCCTTCTGTTGACAATAAAAAAGAAGAATTTGGGTAACCAAACAGTTGCTGGTAGCCATTGACTTCTATCTTATTTTCTCCCTTTTGGCTACCAGCAACTGTTTGATTACCCACATTCTTCAAAATATCTTATTTTATGTTCCAAGCATGAAATAAACTAATACAGGTTTGAAATAACTTGAGTAAATGATGACAGAATGGTAATTTTTGGTTGAACCATGCTTAATTGGGTTCTTGATTAAATCCAGAACAAACATCTGCTAATGGGCTCAGAAAATGAACTTAATTTAAAGAGAAAAAAGTGTTCATAACCCTTTGAGATATTTGTTGTTTTAATCATAAACTCACTTAAGGTTGTTTTTTTTTGTTGTTTTTTTTGCAGTGCATGCAACATTCAGTGTCATAACTTTACGAATTTAAGACTTTCTGCGCTGATTTTAAGCCTTAATTTGGTCAAGGGTGAATTAAACCATTATAAAACCCGCAGATACTCTGTAAATGTGCATTCCCTTCTTGTGGATTTTCTGTTCTCAAGGACACTGATTGTTTTGACTCAGTTGCAATGGACATAATAGTGAATGTAGGTAAGAACCTCCATGATTAGTTGAGCAGTGGAGGTCAAAGTCATGAAATGCCAACACTTTTCTTTCTTCAAACGTCTTGGTTATATTAGCATCTTCCAATCTGTCACTTTGAGCGATGTGTTTGCATATAGTAATTGCTATAATGCACCGTTATCTATTTAATTACTACTATATAAAGATTGCTTTGTGTTAACCACCAGGGGTGCCACATCTGTTGTGTTTCGCTGTGAAGAGAAGCAAACTGAGAAACCTTATGCTGTGAAGGTCTTGAAGAAAACCGTAAGTTGAGCTGCGATTATAAAGATATTTTCATTTTTCCTGATATCCCAGAATGACTGTTTGAGGTTATGTTCACTGTTTCATCAACTCAGATTGACAAGAAAATTGTGAGGACAGAGATCGGAGTCTTGCTGCGTCTCTCTCATCCAAATATTGTAAGATATTTATGTTCCATCACATTGTTATGAAATATTTCTCTTTCATTGTATTCTGTGAGAATATGGATGAGCTCGTTCTGACGTGACTGTTCTAACTTTGTTTTCTTTCAGATTCGTCTGAAGGAAATTTTTGAAACCGTGACAGAGATCTTTCTCATTCTAGAGCTGGTCACAGGTGGAGAGCTCTTTGACAGGTATGATGTGCTCCATAAATGAAAGGCAGTTCAAATGTGAAACAGGATTTCTGACATTCATCATCGCCTTAAAATAGTTGAAAAATGAGAAACCTGTCTTCATATACTCACCCTCATATTGCTCTAAAACTGTATGGCTTTCTTTCTTTTGCCAATGGGGTCCAAACCAACACTGAAAAAACAACTTTCACTGTAAAATTATTAATTTACACGTATATTTTATTATTTATTATTAATTTAATATTTCTAATGTTTAATATTTATATTTTTCAGTTTGCGTTTTAATGTAGCTTTTTAATCACTCAATTTTTATGTCAGCTAGCCTACGTATTTTTAGTACTGCAACATATTTATTTTCATATTATTTATTAATGTATTAAGTTTCCCTTTTTGTTTTCCAACTAATGTTTCATTTTTTTTTATTAAAAATAAAGTTGAAATAAGATTATAAAAAATTACTTGATACATTTTTCTTTTATAAAAATGTAGCTATTTAGCAATTCCCAAAAATTAGCAATTCCAAAACAGTGCCGATGGTTGTGGACATTTCTGCGGGTGATTTACTAATAACCACGCAAATGAAAGAACACACACACAACATCTCATTTACATATCGACCAGCGCAATATACCAAGCGCAGCGCAAATTAACATAGTCGTAAATAAAGGAGAAAGAAATAAAGAAGCCACAGTACGTTGAAAAGAACCAGAGGTTTGCTAGAAGTTTTGATAGAGCTGGTATATAGTCTCCTATTGAGGGTTTCAAGTCGTCTTAGGGTTAGGTTAGGGAAATCTCCTGAAGCAAATTTAAAATAACATGGCTTGGCAAATTTTATCAAAATGTAATATGTGTGGAAAAAATCCTCACCCTTCTACCAGGCTCTCTGTTTTCTGCGGTGCCTCCTCCTAGCAACAATAACTGCAGCCATTTAAAGCACAAAATAGTTAAAGACATGCTTTTTGGGTGTTAAATAATGGCGCAAATATCAGTAATTTGACAAGAGCAAACGTTAGCAAAAAGCGTTGTGTGATTCATTTTAATACTCTCCTCCCACAACTTTTGCGTCTGAAAGGGAAACTCCTACAAATTCATATTCAATAAGGTCAGGCGCAAAACTAACTGTGTCCACGCCTTTTCAGCGCTAATTCTTCACTGTGCGTATTTAGTAAAACCTGGCAGTACTATTTTAACACCAAAAGACAGTTGGCGCTGGCGCAAGCTGTTAGTAAAACTGGCCTTAAGTCTTTATGTATAATGCAGGGGTCACCAAGTTCGGTCCTGGAGGGCCGGTGTCCTGCAGAGTTTAGCTCCAACCCTAATCAAACACACCTGAAGCAGCTAATCAAGCTCTTACTAGGTACACTTAAAACTTCCAGGCAGGTGTGTTGAGGCAAGTTGGAGCTAAACTCTGCAGGACACCGGCCCTCCAGGATCAAGTTTGATGACCCCTGGTATAATGCATTATAAAATTAGTTTTACTGCATTAATTATACCTTACACTGCACCTTATAATGCACTGTACAATCCCATAATAAATAATTACCACTGGTAATACATTATATTTATAACATTATACATTATAATTAAAATGCATTATACCCTTTAATAACCTTGTACTCTGCATTATACATAAAGGCTTTAAGTAAAGTTTTACCAAAATAATTTGTAATTGTTTTAGTTTCAGTTTACAATAAAAGCACTGCATAGAAGAAAGAAAATCCACGAGGGTCAGTAAATGATGGCATCATTAAGCAATGCGATTTACAGCTTGAAGATTATCAAGAGATAATCCGCCACCATGCAATGATACGATGAGGGCCAAATGTTTCTCCTTAGATCGTACGATGGTCCCCAGCACAGGAATCTCATTTATTCTTTATCGTCAACACCTCCCAGCTCAAGGTCTTACAGCTCAGTGGGCTTTCTGTCTGTTCTTCTACCCAGCAGCAAGACGTAATTGAATAAAACGAGTTCCCGATAATTGATTTAAGTGGGTTTGGTGCAGAGCAGGAGCAGGATGTGTTTGCGACACACATCCACACACTGCTAAACAGAGCACTAAATGCTGCCAGATCAACACACAGACGCCTAAACATCAGATGTTCATGTCTGAAAACATATGATAGTCTATATAGTGCTGTGGTGTTTTAATGCTGAATTTGTCATGTGTTGTTTCAGGATTGTGGAGCGGGGCTACTACAGCGAGAGAGATGCAGCGCACGTTATCAAACAGATCCTGGAGGCTGTGGCGGTAAGACCAAATGAATCATGGGATATCAAATGTGCTTTTCACTCACACAGAGATTTGCTATTCATGTTTGAAAGGCAATAATGGTAATGTGATTGTTTAGCCTTTAAAGAGGAACACAAAATGGCTCTTTTGAAGTAAAGGAGTCTGATGTACTGGTAGACATACTCTTATATTCACAATACAAAAGTGCAAAAATGCCGCTTTCAGAAACTGCCATGGTTTTGATGCTATATCTCAGTAGCATGCCCATGTTTACAAGTCAGTCTCTAGGTAATATTTGTTAACCTGGACTGCACTAAAGTATGACAGTGTAAATTATGCATGTAAATTTGATAATCATAACAAAGATAAAGTATTAAAGAAATATTCTGTTTGCAATACTTAATCAACAACATTTGTCCTATAATGTTGATTCCCACAAAAATGAATTTTCGCTTAACTTCTTTAAAAAAAAATACTCGGGTACTTACAATGAAAGTGAATGGTGCAAGTTCCAAAATAGCTACATGATTTTAAAAAAAGATGCCTGTTAACATGATTTTAGTGAGAGACATGGCTTACTAACCTTATCTCTTTAAAATGATATGCAGTTTTACTACATCGTTGACATGACAATGGAAAGCCATGCATACACCCTAAAAGATGACAAGAACCACTGTATAGCTCAAATACACAGGTTTTTACAGAAAAGCTAATATAGTGCTTTTGTAAAACTATAAGCTTTACATTTCTGCTTATACATTCTTGTAAAAAATTGTCACCATTCACTTCCATTGTAAGTGCCTTGTGTAAGCTTGACAAGTGCTTTTCATTTAAAGGGCTCATCAGATGCTAAATTCACTTTTGCAAGTTGTCTGAACATAAAGGTGTGTTGGCAGTGTGTACACAACCACCCAATAATGATAAAAATCCAGTGCTTTTTTAAAATCCCCAATAATATTGATCACTTTCTCAGATCAGGCTGTTCTGAGATTCTTGGCAGTGACGTTGTTCTGCACAGGCCCCTCCCACGACTATTGACTGACATGGCTGTTTTAACGTAGACCCGCCCTGAGTGAGCGCTCAACAGTCCGCTGTTGTTTCGATGCTAAAGCTGGTGTAGACAGGAATGTCTCCTAAGCGATTGAGGTGTTTTGTTGTTGGATGTAATAATGAACATAGCAGTCGTCATTTACTCCCGACATCTGAACCGCTGAAAACGCAGTGGATTTGTTTTGTTTGTGAAGGGAATGAGCCCCCCGATCTACTTAAATGCATCTATGTTTGCGTGAATCATTTGTGAGCTTCCCCTACAGACGAAACGAATATAAGGTTTTTTTAATGAATCTTTGCAAATCACCTTTCCTTATAATATGCTAGTTAGCAAGTTCCGCGACGAATGCAGCTAAAGTTGACAGTCTCATGAGAATGGCTCATCACCCCATGGAAGAGAGGACTGGGGTGAGAAGAGCTCATTGGCATTTAAAGGGACATGTACTGAAATGAGCCGATTTTGACAGGGTAAAAAGGGTGTTGTTTTACACTACATTGAGAAATTTTACCCAAAGTATGTTAAAAAAGACAAACCAAAGACTTTTCTAAAGAATCATATCAACTTGTGAAAATGGCATCTGATGACCCCTTTAAAGATAATAAGGCACGTATCAAAAGTAGTATGCCACATATGCTATCATGCTATCAACTGTGCATTAGTGCCCATCCACTTTTTCAGCGGCACTGTTCTGGAAGTATTTTCCCATTCATTTTCCCATAGGGATTTAAAAAAGCTTTGTTAAAGCATTATACGCCATGAACCAAACCAAACAGCTATGAGGTCATTCACAACATTACAAACTTTGATTTGAAGCTCAGACAAAAAAAGGCAGTCTCAAGACTGTGTACTTAACAGCTGTCATGTATCTGTATGTGAATGTAAACGATCTGCAAAGTTGTAAAGCCGAAAGTACGAGAAAAATCAAGTTATTGTCTCCCAAAAGAAAGAATCGACTCTGAACAGCCTAAACGAGTTGTCAGTAAAGGTCTTTGCACACTGAGTCCGAAATTCTCAGCTGAAACTTTTGCACGTTAAAAAACAAATGCGACCTCACGAATGATGAATCCTCATTGTGTCAATGATGATTACACAATGCCTCTGAAACTTTATTCTGTCATAAAAAAAAATTGGACCAGGTTCAATTTTCTGCGTTTTCTCATCCGTAGCAAGCATTTTGACAGAAAAGGATGACAAATATGAAACAACCGAAAAAACGCATATGAACAATTTAGGACTCACTGTGCAAGGACCTTAATTCGAATCGCACTTCCAACATGCACTGTACGCGGTAGACCAATCACAACAGACTAGGCCATGTGACCAATCAGAGCAGAGTAGGCTCACGGCAAGGAGGGGTTTGGAGAGACTGAATCTTAGAACCGCTTTGAACGAATCATTTGAGAATGAGGGGAGACTCCCAAAACAATATTATAAATCTTAAAAACGGCATAAAAGGAGCATTTTAAGTTCATTGCAGAATATGCTTATATTTTGTATTATGGTTATATTATAAATTATGTCATTCGCAATGCTTCATGGAAGTGGGCGGAGTGTCTCTTCTGATGTGCTTTGCTTGCTGCAACTCTCTGATTGGTGTAATTTTCTGAGCAGCATCATGGGTAATGTAGTTTCTCAATACAAATTATGGTTTCAAACATGATTACTTTAAAAATCAATTGAATGAATGTAAAATTGGTAAATAATATAAACCAACTAGCATGATACGATCATTCATGTCATGAGGGACAGCAGTTATTTTAATGCATTCTCAGCCAGAGGATTACTGTATGTGTTGGCGTGGCTGAACAAATGTCCAGCGCTGGGCTGACAGTGGAGGGGTTTGGAGATGTGGGTCAGTCTTGTCGTCACTCAAAAGTGAACGGTAGAGTAAGCCGATGTGTGTGCAGAGCTGCTAGTGAAAAATAATCTTCTCAGGAAAAAAAAATAATACATTGCATTTTTTTCCCGGCTTTTAATCTTCCTGAGCAGGAGGAATGTGGCTGGCGTTACATAACAGCTCAGCAATCTGACAATGGAGCTACAATGCGGAGGCCACATTTATGTGTTGAATGTCTGTGTGTGCCGATCAGATCTGCTTAATCCACGTTGTCTATGATATAATCTGTAGGGCTTGATTGGGACATAAGGTTTATGTCTGTGCATACATGACAATTTTGGGAAGTCCTTGTATTTGTCTCTAACCTGTGTTCATCTGGGCTCAACTGGGTGATATCTCCAAAAGTACTTTCCCAAGATTTTGTATTTATTTATCACAATATTCATTTACCATATTACTTTCCATGTTTGTTAGACTTTGAGAATGAATGTAAACTAAATGTGTTTGTTCACATTTAACCTCTGCAGAGTAGCTACCTTTAATTTAGACCCCCATGAAATCCATTTTATTTTTCCCTAAATTCTGTTTTTCATTTATTTATTGTTTCTGGATTCTGTGTTTTATGATTTAAAGAGATCATGAACTGCCTTTTGTATTATTTTAAACTGTTCTCTGAGGTCCACTTATATTGTTACCAAGATTTTTACATAAAAAACATCATAATTTAATAGTAATAGGCTATTTTCTTTCTTTGGTTTTTCTCAAATGAAACGGTGTAAAGCTGGTGAAGTGACTCTCAGACAGCTCTGGAGATGAAGTATTTATGAGACACAGTCACGTGTGTTTGAGTTTGTGTAGATGAAACTATGCCACTCATTTACACAGAGACACAGAACATGTGCTGACTGACTATCACGTTTATTTCTGCTGTGAGGCTGTTAGATTAATCCACATCGAGTAAAAAGTCCAAAGCTTATCATTGTTATTGACATATTATTACAATCTCGATATGATATTGTTTATGGTCAAGCCCTAGGTCTAATATATTTTGACTTGGCAAACCAACTAGCAACCCCAGAAGCAGCTGCATAGCAGCCTGCTAAATCCAGTCAGAACACCTTGGCAACCACAAAGCAGCACCCTGGCAAACACCTCAGTGTTACGGTGGTGAGTTGAGTCACAAATATTAAAATCTAACAATGTTTATAATTTTCCAAATTATTTGGCCTGATATTTAAACATCAAATAAAATCACCACCATCCCAACCCTGTTCGAACCGTCTAACAGAGTATTTAATTACATGTTTACAGTGTAATAAAACTCCAGAAGCTTATTTCAACCGAGCACAGAGTGTGTAGTAGAACTGACTCACCTCCGGTTTTCACACTAGTCATGTGCTAAAACACAAGAGTGACTCCTGCCGCCTTCAATTTACACTCCGTCATCTGCCAAACACTTTCTGTGCTTCTGTAGATTCTGCTAGGCTCACATTTACCAGGAAATCATTGTCTCGTCACCCGCCATGATCCACTATTATATTTTTGGAATTGTGTTAAAGGAACGACATCTGTCTGGTGCCTACGAACACAAAATTAATTAACACGGGCTGACACGGAATGAGTCATCCCCGCACTTATCAGACTGCAGATCACAGACGCCCATGCCTCAATAATGGAGAACGACCCCGTGATCTCAACAGAGTGCTAGAAAAACCACTTCAGGGAAGACAGGAGGCTTGAAAGGTTCAGGCATCTCTCATCAAAGAGACAGTCTGCAGCGTCTGGAGCCCAGAGATGATTTGTTAAAGAAGTAGTTCAGCCACCTGGGGCTATTTATTATTTAATTTATTTTAAACTTGAAAGCCCCAGTCACCATTTAATGCGAAAGCATGGAAAAGTGCAACAAGGACATTCTTAAAATGGTTCCTTTTATGTTCCACAGAAAAAAACATACAGGTTTGGAATGACATGAGAGTGAATAAATGAGGACAGAATTTTCATCTTTCAGAGAACTATTCCTGTGAAGTAAGGAGACGCTGAATACTGAGTCTGTCTCTTCATGACAGCTGTTTTAACAGAGAACAGCTCCAGACTGCCTCACTGAACTCATCTCCCCAACTACACTCCATCAGGACTTCAGAGAACCGTGGATGTCATCTACAGTCACACAAACATGTTCCCAGAGCTGTATAATACGTCCTAATGAATTCAATAAACATAACAAATTACCTATTAGAGCAGCTCTACTAAATGAGGGGTGGTGGGGGCTTTGCAGAAATGCTGATTCCTCTGTGAGATGAAGAAAAATTCTAATGTTTTCAATGTTGCTGCTTTCACATTTGGCAGGTTTTCACTGTTGGCCCAGTTAATCCATGATGCACCTTCCATGATTTAGTGAAATCCTGCAGATTCCACTGAAATTCACCAAGCAAACTCTGTCTTAAAGGGATAGTTCATATAAAATTGAAAATTCTCTGTTTATTCTCCCTTATGTCATTCTAAACCTGCATGACTTACTTTCTTCCGTGGAACACAAAAGATATTTTGAAGAATGTTAAGATTGCATTTGTCCTGTAGTTCTAGACGAAATATGAACATTTACTCATCTCACCTGCACAAAAACAGATTCAGCATTCCTCAAAATGAATAAAGACAGTTAAATGCAGTCTTGGAATATTATACAAACTTGCAATAATGAAATATGTTAAATAAGACAAATATAATTTAGATATTAAATCCTATTTTACCAATGTCTTTTGCTACGGACCTTCGATGATCCAATTCAACCATACTAGCAAAAATGACACATTAGTGTTTCATTTTTCTTATTGCTGCTGAATAGTGTTGTACTTTCTTCTCCTGCATCATATTCTTCATGCTATTTGTTTGAGCCTCTACTGTACAGACATGAATTTACATTTCCTTTAGCCTGAGGCATATTCATTTCACTTTTGATGTGAAAGGGCTTTTACATTTGTAAAATAACTTTTTCATATTAAAAACGAACAAGCAAGCCCTGCCCAGATTTGAAAAGTAATTTGATATTCTTGTCATTTTTATTAATAGTTTTCATTAGTTTACATTTTTAATAAAACATTTTTTTTTAGTCTATATAGTTTTTATAATTTTTTATTTCATCTAAACTAAATGAAAAGGATAAATGTTTACTTGAGTACTGATTGTTTGTTATTACTATATATATATAATAGTGTTCCTGTGGCTCAGTGGTAGAGCATTGCGTTAGCAGCGCAAAGGTTGTGGGTTCGATTCCCAGGAAACACATTACTGACAAAAAAATTATAACCTGAAAGCACTGTAAGTGCTTTGGATAAAGCGTCTGCTAAATGCATATATATATATATAAAAAATTTTTTTTTTTACATATTTCAAGTAACATTTTATGGTTTGTTTTAGTTAACTATAACAACCCTGCTGTTGACACCTCTCTTCTGTTTATTTTGCAGTACTTACATGAGAATGGAGTTGTTCACAGAGACCTCAAACCAGAAAATCTTCTCTATGCTGACTTGTCAATAGATGCCCCTCTTAAGATAGGTAACACACTGTATACTCATACAATGAATCAGTTACAGCTTTGATGCTGGAAAATTCAGACTGCCCAGTGAACTCTTTCATTAATGAATGGGTTTTATTCATTCAATCTTTTCGTGTAATGTACAGCGGACTTTGGTCTTTCTAAAATAATCGATGAGCAAGTCACGATGAAGACGGTATGTGGAACCCCCGGCTATTGCGGTGAGTCAAAATTTAAGATAAAACATTGTTTGTGCTGTTTTAATCACCGTGTTACTAATTTCCTTATTTTTTTTACACGTACCGCTAAGAAAAAGTCGTTTAGTTGGCCACAAGCAAACATATTCCAGTGAATGTCTAATAAAGTTTCATTAGGCAATTAATCATTTGCCTGTATTCACATCCAGCTCCTGAGATCCTCAGAGGAAACGCTTATGGTCCTGAGGTTGACATGTGGTCGGTGGGAGTCATCCTTTATATTTTGTGAGTAATGCATTCATGTTTATTCATTTAGTGGTTGCTTTTATCTGACTTGCAAATGCACTGTATTTCCATATTTCTCAGAAATATGTGAGGAACTGACTGAAAATTGACATAATTTGACGAATCAGTTCACGGAACCTTCCTGCAGCTCAAAGAGTGTGGCGCTCGCAACGCCAAGGTCATGGGTTCAATTCCCAGGGAATGCATGAACTGATATAAATGTGTACCTTGAATTAGGGTTAGTATAGTGATATTTCTTTATTGTTACATGTACATAAGATCAAATTCATTTAGATGTCCACATGTAAGCAAATTCCAGCGTATGACTAAAGTTTCATCATGCAATCATTTTCCTGTATTCTCACATCTACTCAACATATGCATACGTGATTAATCTTAAGGTGCTAATGTTATTAGCAGTTTCACAATCTAGTTTTTCCCAAGTATATCAGAATAATATAAGGCAAGGGTAGAGGTTTGAAAAAACTAGGGAGAAAAAAAGGAACAAAATATATGATTTTTAAAAATAATTTAGAACTTTTATTCAGCAAACATGCATTCATTTATTAGTAATTACATTTATATTGTTACAAAAAAATGAACTAAACTGTTCTTTTGAACATTATTTTGATCTATGAATCCTGAAAAATGTTTCAAGGTTTCCACAAAAACATTAAGCAGCCGGGGCGTCATGCCCATTCAAACGGCCCCTCAGATTTTTGAGCCCAGTGGATTTTGAATGCAGCCGATTAATATTTTCTATATTTAATACAATCACACCAGCGTGATTAGAACGTTCAGTGCGTCATATCATCAGCTGCTAAATTCAAATCTGCGTTCGCTGGCTGGCGCTGAGACAGAGACAGAGACAGATGCGTTTTACAGCTCTGCGCATTATAACCAATCACACACGATTCTGGTGAGCTTATGAATGCAATGACCAATCAGAGGAGTTCAGATGAGTCATCGCTAAAATGCCGGTGTTTTTTCACTCGCTTGCTGACTGAATACCTCTTTCTGGTTAATTATCATAAGTGCAATATGTGTATTAATCTGTAAGTAAGATATTAATTTCACAGCGTAAACAGCTTCAGTGATTTTAAGTGATGAAAATGTTCTTTGATAATGTAAATGTTCTTTGCTCTATTTCTATACAATGAAAGTGTTATGATTAGTAGCCTAACTTACAATGTTTTTATTCACATTAACTTTCAATGTTATATTTACATTTACATGCATGCATTTAGCAGACGCTTTTATCCAAAGCGACTTACAGTGTATTCAGACTACACATTTTTATCAATATCAATGTTAAATTCACATTAAATATAAAGTCAGTCGTATTAACATAATCTACAAAGAATCCAGATATTTCCAAACGCTTTAACTATATCATGAAATTTATCAAATATTTATAATAAATAAAATAAAACTTAAGTGCTGTTGTGGCTGCTGCGTGTCACATGACAACCCCCCCCTCCCCCCTTTCCCAACTCGTGCCCCTTCAAAGATAACGAGTGCATGACGCCACTGTAAGCAGCAGTACTGTTTTCGACATTGTTAATTAATAAGAAATGTTTTTTTGATCAGCATATGATTTCTGAAGGATCAAGACTGAAGTAGTGATGCTGAAAATTCAGCTTTGCCATCACATAAATATTTTTGTATATATTCAAATAGAAGTGTTATTTTAATAATTTGTATTTATTTTTATAAAAATTTGTATGACATTGTTTTTTTCCGCATTTTGTTGTTTTTCCCTTCACTTCATTGTTCAAATTATGAATTGCATTTTCTCTGCTATCTGCCTCTGTTCTTTCTTTCTCCGCCCTCAGGCTGTGTGGCTTTGAACCATTTTTCGATCCAAGGGGGGATCAGTACATGTACAGTCGCATTCTGAACTGCGATTACGAGTTTGTCTCCCCCTGGTGGGATGAAGTGTCTCTCAATGCAAGGGATCTGGTGAGTACTGTGTGCTCACGTATCAGTATTGTCCTGTTTGTAAAGCTGATGATGTTCATGCACTGCAGATTATTTCAAATGAGATGAGAGCGAACATTATCTCCATCCAAATATCAACAGCTGACTCAGATGCTCATTTGATTATTCAATCATCTGAGCTTTCCCGCTCTTTGTTTATTCCCCATTAGCTGTTGGTTATGTTTGTTTGATGTTGTCTGTAGGTTAGTAAGCTCATAGTGCTGGACCCTCATAAACGGCTCACAGTGAAACAGGCTCTGGAGCACCCATGGGTGCTTGGAAAAGCAGCACGATTCTCCCACATGGACACAGCACAAAGGAAACTACAGGAATTTAATGCTCGGCGCAAATTAAAGGTCAGCCACCAATAGCAATGATAACTAAAAATGTCCACAATAAAGAAAAAGACAACCTTAACTTGTCGAGATTTTAGAAATGTCCTCTTTGTATTCAAGATGTTTGCATATCATTTTAATTTTAAGTTATAATTTAACTTTTTAATAACTTGTTTTACTTTTATAAGCAGTGTTGGGGAAAGTTACTTTTAAAAGTAATGCATTACAATATTGCGTCACTCTCTAAAAAAGTAACTAATTACGTTACTTAGTTACTTTTTATGGAAAGTAAATGTGTTACGTTACATTTGCGTTACTTTCGCGTTACTTTTTAAAATATGAGCAGGGCTTGATTGTTTGTTTTAATACAAGAAGTTCTATTAAACAAATGTAAAAGCCCTTCACACCAAAAGTGTAATGAATAAACCAGGCTGAAGGAAGAGTAAATCACGTCTGTACAGAAGAACACAGGAGAAGAAGGTTCAACACTGTAACAGCAATAAAAAAACAACGAAGCACAATTTTATTTACTTTTTTGAAAAAGTAACTCAGATAAATTCTATAGTAAATTAAAAAGTAATGCGTTACTTACTAGTTACTTGAAAAAGTAAAATTATTACGTAACTCGCGTTACTTAATGGGTTACCCACCACTGTTTAAAGTGTATATCTTAATCTTTAAATATATGTATCAAGGTAAAAAGTATTGGAATTATTAATTCATGAATATGTATAATAAGCGACATTTTATGTTTTTTATGTTAGCAAATTACTTTGATTTGGTGGACAAAAGTATTATTATTTTTGTAATTAATTAAAAATTAATTGTATTAATTCAATATATTAATAAGCATTGAAGCAGCTTTGTTCAAATGTTCTCTTTTTAATAAATTATAAAATATTATACTTATAACTACTTAAAGGGATAGTTCACCCGAAAAAGACTTCTGTTATCATTCACTTACCCTCATGTCACTGCAAACCGATAAGACCCATAAGACTTCCATCTTTGAAAGACAAATTAAGATTATCTTTTTTTATTAAACCTGGGAGGTTTCCATCTCTCCATTGAAAGTCCACGTAACCATAGCTTAGAAGATCCAAAAAGGTCATAAATCCAAATGAACTGAGTCTAAATTAAATCTGATCATTATATAAAGTAATTATACATAAGACATGAGACATTTTCATTTTTGGATGAACTGAAAACCTTAAACATTGCTTCTCTCATTCTTTTAATGAGGCTTTTCTTTCGCTAAGATAAAGACAGTTGTGCAAAGATATTTTGGGGGGTTTATGCACCAAAATCAATTTAAAAACATGTTGTGTTCTAGCCATTATGAACACAAATTAAATTTTTATGTATTTTGGAATAAATTAACATATAGGCCTAGGGCAAAACATGGTGATGCCATTGATATTTAATGGGGTATTTCACCCAAAAAGGAAAATTCTGTCATCATTACTACCCCACGGTTTGTTCCAAACTGGCTGTGAAACATAAAATTTGATATATTGAAGAATGTTGGCAACCATTGACTTTCAATATATAGGGGGAAAAATACTATGTAAGTCAATGACTACCGTAAGCTATTTGGTTGCACGCGTTCATCAGCTATCTTCTTATGAGTATGATGAGTAACTCATACAGGTTTGGAACAACTTGAGAATGAGTAAATGATGACAGAATTTTCATTTTGGCATCAAATGATGTTCAGTGTTTTTACGAGCAGAATCGTGAGTATTCTACTTAACCAGAACAGAGTAATCATGAGTTATTCCGTCCACAGGCTGCTATGAAAGCTGTGGTCGCCACAAGCCGGATGCACGAATGCTCACGACGGCGGACGGACAGCTGCGAGATGCCCAACGCCGACAAGACCTCACGCCAGAGCAGCATACAGAAGGACAACACGCTGGATTATCAAAGTGAGCCCATTCCCATTAAAGAGGGATCTGAGCAGGTTGAAGATGGGGCCCTGAGTCCCTCGAGTCCCCCCCTCCACCCTACCCATAAATCTAAACCTGCTGTGCTCTCCGGGCCCATGCCCACTCGCCCACCCCTGATAGCAGAGGGACACAGGCAGACCTCCGTCCTTCCGAAAGCTCCAGTGGTTCGGCCCAGGGTGCCCAAGAAGAGCTGCTCAGTGGATCCCGGGGGCAAACACGAGCCATCGCCGGCGAGCACCACCCCACCCAGTCCCAGGAACCTCAGTAATGGTTTCACCATGAGCGTGGAGGCGGGCGGCAGCACAGCAGAATGTCAGTAGCCTGGATGATCTATAGATTTGGATTCATGCAAAACACAAAGGAGGACAAAAACGATGCTTTGACAACACACTGAGAAATTCCTCTTCTCCTCTTCCATATTTATCATGGGATATTTTGATACTCGACTGACGTATGATGAGCTCTTCATATGGAGGCATGTGGCTTTCATGGCAACTTTAGGTTAGCGTTACAGCAAACATCGTCGTTTTTCTCATTGCACAAGCATAGTGAATAAGATTGTCTCTCATCTGAACTTAAATTGTATTTATTTTTTCTTCTTTTGCTATCATATGCAACTGTTCACACAATCCTATTCTCTCTCTAAAGGTAGTGAGGATCATGTATCTGTGATGTTGTGATAGTATATATTTGTTTAGGTATGATTGCTAAAAGACCCTAAAATTTGTTTTGCATACACTATTCATAAATATATATATATATATATATATATATATATATATATATAATGTATCTTTATATGTCTTTCCCCTGTTTTGATTCAAACTTTTTGTATTAGCACATTACAAAAAAAATGCTTTGATGGTTTGTAAAAGCTCTAAAAGACTAAATAGTCTAAATATGACGTAATGCCACAGTCACAGATTATGTTTTTTCCGGGCTCATCTTTGGCGGTATATCACCCATCAAATCGAATTGATGTATTCAGGGTTACCATCCCCTTCTTCTCTCTTCAAGACCTGGGAAGGTTATACTGAAAATCGCACCTAAACTGCCACTGTAGTATAAGAAATCTTCTCTATGAGGTGGAATTAAAACAGCTAGTTCGCTTCAGCCACACTGTCTACCTCTTCTACTGTACAGGGGCTTCCAACTTCTCAAATAGGACATTCTGTAGAGATGTATTCTTAGGATAGCAGGCATGGAAGAATATTTTTCAATGTTGAATGTCGAAGGGCTGTTTTTTGTGAACTTTATGTAGGCTAAATTGATCTGCCTCTATGAACATGTAACAGCATTGCGAAATGTTTTGGTATATACAGTTGCTTCCGTCATTCTACTTTATTTTAATATTTGCCAAACAAGAATGCTTTGTGCATACTGCTGACATAAACAGTATCCTAATTAGACATCACTGGAACATTATGGTCATGTATGAATAATATTACTATTTTGCAGTTGAGCTAAATCTGTTCAATTGTAAGCCGGTGTAGATGCTATTTATGTTTGAGCAGGAGTTTCCATGTTTCCAAGATTAATAAATTGTGCTATCAGATACTTTTTTACTTTTTGAAGTGAGTTTATATGCTTTTTGGTAGCTCATATGCTGACCGTGATAATTTTTGTTATAGTACACATTGATACATTTTTTAAAAAAAATGATGGTTTTCTGCTTTAATAAGACAGTTAAGTAAGACTATGTATTGACCAGAATGTTTTAATATTATTTCTGATTGGCAGCATAAAAAGTAAAGACACTGAATTTATAAGCCAGTGTAAAAAAAAACAACAATGCACATTATTTACTTATTTCCTGACATGCTATAATAATGGTGTCACATGTTTTGGTCATTAAAAATAGTATATTTTATATTATAACATTTTTAGAATACAATAGTTTAATTTTACATTAGCATAAGATTACAATTGCAAAAAAATTACAGATTTTCATAAATGTATTGATTACATTGTTATTCTATGCAAAGGAACAATTGAAAAACAGATCAATAACAACTGACCTACCCCAACACATATAGCCTAATTTATTATAAAATAAAATATACAGAAAGTTACAAATAAATTCCAAGAGAAGTACCTGATTACAGTAATTGTTTTCAGTTGAGTATGTAAAATAGTTTTCAACTCTTTTAATAAACTCACATTTCAAGGAGTCTTCACGGGACAATCAAATAGTTGCAATGACAAACTATACGGAAGAATATCCATATTCACAAAAAATATTTAATAATAAATAAAATAAAAGATGTCATGAAATATTATGCACAATTTTCTGAAGAACTGAAAAAGAAAGAAATACGTATGATTTTGGGAGGGCCGGGCAGGAACTACGGCGATGGCTCAGGAGGTGGACGAACCCCCGGGAGGGGACCGGCAAACAGAGTCCACGGAGGGACGAAGGAGGGAGGAGCCAGGGGAGAGACAGGAGGAGCCCGGAGCAGGAGGCGCCCAGCAGGACTCAGGCCACAGCCATGATGATGGTCCACAGTGGAGCTGATGGAGGGAGGAGCCATGGCCGCCGACTCCAGGGGGACGAACAACGGCGGCGGAGCAGGTGGTGGAGCAGCCCGAGGCGGAGACAGAGAGCAGACGAGCCAGGGGGATGCCGAGGATCCGGGGGGCCAGGGTGGAGCAGAGGACTCTGGCGACGAGGCCCAGAGATACGCAGCGAAACCGGAGCGACTGAGGACCCAGGTGGAGCAAACGGGAGGAAGAAGCCCAACAGAGCCGGTGGGATGGAGCGACGAAGCGCAGCCAGAGGATAGGAGTCTAGAGGCGATGGCGGGTCGACACCCAACCAAGGCGGAGCCGGAGGGACGAGGGAGCCCAGTGGAGCGATGGGTGACGGTGGAGGCGTGGGAGCTAGGAGCCGAGGTGGAGTCGACGGGTCTACGCGCCGAGGAGGCTGGAGGTGGAGGTGAGGGATACTCCAGCCCCGGCGACGCTGGAGGATGATAGACCCACGGGGCTCGCACCGTACAGATAGGGGGCTGAGGGTGAGCAGGGGGGCAGCCAGCCGACAGCGGTGGAAGAGGCAGGAGTGGGTGACACTTCCGAGGAGCGGGCACTGGAGAATCTGAAGCCCCCTCAGGGCTGGACAAGGGAATCAAGGACGGAGGAGGGCTGGACAGAACCAGCGGGACGACGGAGAGAGGAGAGGGGGCTCTTCGATTTCCAGAGCATCATCCCAGTCTATCAGATCCCACTCCATATCTAGCAGTCCCAGATGTGTTTCCAGCTCAGCCGCGGTGCAGGGGGCGGAGCTCCACTCCGTACTCACACCGTCCACGGCTTGCTCCCTCGTGATGGGCACTGTCGCCGGCTCTCGCACCTGGTATGATGGGTTGGGCTCAACTTCCGAGGTGATCCTCTGCTCAGTCGTTCGGCGTTGCAGGAGATGGTGGGCTGGGCTCTGGGTCTGGAGTGGATCTGGCAAGGTCAACCTCGGGAGAGGGGCGATCCATATTAGAATATTAGAATATTTACATTTGAGTTTCAATAAATGACCATCCATACAGTATAAATTCTGGGTATCTCTTGTTCTTTGAAACCACAATAATGGGGAACACTGCTGACTTGGCAATGGTCCAGAAGATTATCATTGACACCCTCCACAAAGAGGGTAAGTCACAGAGGGTAATTACTGAAAGGGGTGGCTGTTCAAGGAGTGCTGTATCAAGCATATTAAATGCAAAGTTGACTTGAAGGACGAAATTGGGTAGGAAAATGTGCACAAGCAACAGGGATGACCGCAAGCTTGAGATTACAGTCAAGCAAAGCCGATTCAAACACTTGGGAGAGCATCTCAAGGAGTGAACTGAAGCTGTAGTCAGTGCATCAAGAGTCACCATGCTCAGACATCTTCAGAAAAAGGGCAACCAAGCCACTTCTGAAACAGAAACATCTTCAGCTTCTTCAGAAGCATCTTACCTGGGCTAAGGAGAAAAATAACTGGACTGTTGCTCAGGTGTCCAAAGTCCTCTTTTCAGATGAAAGTAAATATTGCATTTCATTTGGAAATCAAGGTCCCAGAATCTGGAGGAAGAGTGGAGAGGCACAGAATCCGTGTTGCTTGAAGTCCAGTGTGAAGTTTCCACAGTCAGTGATGATTGGGGCTGCCATGTCATCTGCTGGTGTTGGTCCACTGTGTTTTCTGAAGTCCACAGTCAACGCAGCCATCTACCAGGACATTTTAGAGCACTTCGTGCTTCCTTCTGCTGACAAGCTTTATGGAGATACTGATTTTATTTTCCAGCAGGACTTGGCACCTGTCCACACTGCCAAAGGTACCAAAAGCTGGTTCAATGACCATGGTGTTACTGTGCTTGATTGGCCAGCAAACTCGCCTGACCTGAACCCCATAGAAAATATATGGGGTATTGTCAAGAGGAAGATGAGAGACACCAGACTCAACAATGCAGATGACCTGAAGGCCGCTATCAAAGCAACTTGGGCTTTCATTACACCTGAGCAGTGTCATAGGCTGATTGCCTCCATGCCACGCCGCATTGATGCAGTAATTCATTCAAAAGGAGGCCCAACCAAGTATTGAGTGCATAGAAATGAACATACAATACTTTTCAGAAGCCTGACATTTCTGTTTAAATATAATTTTTTGTATTGATCTTATGTAATATTCACATTTTCTGAGACACTGAATTTTGGGTTTTAAACCATTATCTGTAAACTTGAAATATTTCAATCGTGTGATGAATTTATTATCATATATGGGTTTCACATTTCAAAATTTATTGAAGATATTCAATTTTTGAATATGGTGTGTGTTGTGTGTGTGCGTGGTGTGTGTGTGCGTGCGTGTGTGTGTGTGTGTGTGTGTGTGTGTGTGTGTGTGTGTGTGTGTGTGTGTTTGTGTGTGTGTGTGTGGTAAGTTATATATATATTATATGTATTATAATATATACTTGAAATATTTCACGTAATTTGTCAAAATAAAAGTAATTGTGTTTAGTTTCAGTTTGTAAGAAAATGTGTAATTAAATGTGATGATTTACAATTTATATCATATATGGGTTTCACTTTCTGAAATGAAATTTTATCAGGTGTTCGACAAAAATATATTGTCTTATATTTCCTATAACCTTTTCTATGTAGTGTTTTTTAAGATTAACTGTTTTTTTCTCAATATTTGAGATGTACCTATGTGTGTGTGTGTGTGTGTGTGTGTGTGTGTGTGTGTGTGTGTGTGTGGGTGTGTGTGTGTGTGTGTGTGTGTGTGTGTGTGTGTGTGTGTGTGTGTGTGTGTGTGTGTGTGTGTGTGTGTGTGTGTTGTGTGTGTGTGTGTGGTGTGTGTGTGTGTGTGTGTGTGTGTGTGTGTGTGTGTGCGTGCGTGCGTGCGTGCGTGCATGTCGTATAGATATATATATATTTATTTATATTTATATATATATATTAGAGGTGCATGATTTTAAAATATAATCTTGATTTAATTAAAAACAATTTCTTTTTGAATTAATCTAGATTAACCTCTAGATAAAATGGTATTTGAATTCTGTTTTGGGGTGTGTGTGTGTGCTACCCAAAAAATGAATAAATGTCTTTGTCTTTGTAATCTTTAAAATGCGTCAAGCCAGGTGGCGTGACAGGGGCTCATCTCCTGTTTCCCAAAATGCATCAACAAACTTTAATCTTTCCCGTCCCAATCCCACGGCAAATCTCTTTACATGCTAATGTTCACTGCCACCCCGCCCTTTTCTGTGGAAGAGCAAAGGCAATTTGATAATTACAAAAATATGTGTGTGACTTCTGTTTTTTTTTGCAGATATCTGTCAATTGTTAAAATATGTGTTAATCCATCACAGCGTGAATAAACTTTTTGACAAAACTTGAATAAAAACCCAAAATGTGCCCTTGTTATATATTCAGAAAGCAGAAAGATAAAATGCCATCTTTTTTGCACAGCCAGACATAAACTAATTATGTGATTTAATTCATGTAAAATCATCCATGTAACAACACGTCTTCTATTTTTTTTTTTTTTGTGTTCACTCTCTATGATATATTTTCTATGTGTATTTTTGATATATTGTGTGCATTAAACCCATCCTTGTGCACACACACAGTGTGAAAATACACTCCTGAACACTCACCCATGTGCACCTCTATGTGCGGGCCCGAGAGCAGAGGGTAAAGCGTGTGCAAATACAATGTGTGTAAAAGCGCAACGTGTGTTGTGTGTGCACACAAATAAACGTATGTTATACAGTCGAAAGTGTATGAAAATTGCTTGATAATTGTGTGACCAGCTTTTGTGTAAAAAAAGGAGTGTGTCCATTGTGCAAGTGAGCGCACCAGAGTGTGTCCACACACTGCAAAGACACATGCAGCAAACGCGCTGTCCACACAATGCAAATGTTCAATAGTGCATGTGTTTCTCTGTTAACATGTGACGTGTGTGTTAAATGTGTGGGTGTTAATTGCTACTACATACATCTTTGATGAAAAGCCTTATGTGAGGGGTGACAGTAATTTGATGTTAAACTGATGTAAATTTAACCCCTGTGTTTACATGTTTTTAAAAATATTCATGTCCTGAAAACCTGAAATTAGAAAAGTAATACCACACAGGCCAGCGTTAACAATCTGTCCATGTTACTTTACTTTATAAAGACTGGGGGGTTACACTACTTAATTACATTATTGTGGTAACTTGTAATCTGTACCCTATACATTTCCAAAGTGTCCAACACTGAATATATATGTATAAATATATATATATGTATACATGCTATAAATATCAGGGTGAAAGTCATCATAGTGTGTAATGTAGACCCAGCTCCCAACCCAACTTTGTGTGATTAACGGCGATATTTTTGTTTATCGCCGTGGGGTGTGTAATAACGCAGCACGTAACGCCGTAACGGCCACCACTATATATATACATATGTATATATACAATCTTTGGAATGACCTGCCTAACTCAATCCGAGCAGCTGAATCCTTACCCATCTTCAAGAAACGGCTAAAAACACATCTCTTCCATCTTTATTTGACCCTCAAACTCTAGTACTCTCTATTCTACATTTATTTTATCTAATCCGTCTATTTTTTTATATATATTTTTTTTTTTTAAATCACAGACACATTTGACCCTCTATCAATTGCATATTTATTCTCTAACTGCTAGCTTTTCTTGTAAAACTAACATTAAGTGTCTTTTTTCTATATTCTATATACTTGTTTTCTTAAAAAAAAAAACTTCCTACGTGTACTGCGTTAGGCTAACCAGGACTTACCAGTAATATTAAATTAACCAGTAATAGCACTTGCATGTTGTTGCTCTTTTGTTGATTTTGATTGCTTCTATAATGTCCTCATTTGTAAGTCGCCTTGGATAAAAGCTTCTGCTAAATGACTAAATAAATAAATAAATAAATGTGTGTGTGTGTGTGTGTGTGTGTGTGTGTGTGTGTGTGTGTGTCGTGTGTGTGTATGTGTGTGTGTGTGTGTTGTGTGTGTGTGTGTGTGTGTGTGTGTGTGTGTGTGTGTGTGTGTGTGTGTGTATGTGTGTGGTGTGTGTGTGTGGTGTTGTGTTGTGTGTGTGTGTGTGTGTGTGTGTGTGTGAGTGTTTGTGTGTGTGTGTTTGTGTGTGTGTTGTGTGTGTGTGTGTGTGTGTGTGTGTGTGTGTGTGTGTGTGTGTGTGTGTGTGTGTGTGTGTGTGTGTGTGTGTGTGTGTGTGTGTGTGTGTGTGTGTGTGTGTGTGTGTGTGTGTGTGTGTGGTGTGTGTGTGTGTGTGTGTATATATATATATATATATATATATATGCATAATATATAAAATGGCAATGCTTCAAAAAAGGTCGTGTGCTGTGCTTTTATGGGGTGTGTTTTTTTATGGGTGTGACTCCGCAGCATTTTTCCTCCAGGCGGGAGGAGGCGTGGCTTCACTTCTGCTTCAGCGCGAGACACCCGACTCGAGCGCACCCCCGTCTTTGGGTTGAGGTCGCGCGTGCGGAGTAACGTTAGGTACGTTAGAGCAGATCTCCGCTTTGTTCTCTTCACTATTTGCGACTAGCTCTACTACAACGACGGTCGAGGACAAAGAAAACGGAGGTATATATATATATATTTGTGCTTGAAAGTTATGTGATTTTTTCTATAATATTTTATTTTTTAAATGTGCGGACTGCACGCTCTCAAACGTTCACGAGCTCGCGCCGGGTAAGTTAGCTTCGTTACTGGCGAACAGGCCTCAAAAGAGCGGCCTAAAGCGTTGAATGTATCATTTATAATTAGCTAAATGAGTTTAGGTAATAATTTAACCACTCTATGTGTGGATAATGATACTATTGCGATGTTGTTAATATGTATTTTTTTTCTAACTGTTCACGCTATTCGGGCAGCCTAGCTTAGTTGGGCTAGCCTAGCATAACGTTACATGCATACATTTCGCTAACGTTACTCTTCATTGTTTTGCGTTTGTTTTGGACTGTAGAGGAAATAAGTCGACGATTAAACGTTTATTCCATTGTAAGTGGTAGGACTTAAGTGATTTCTGTCCCTAATTATTGTCCCCAATGGATGTAACGTTACGTTTCCTAACGGTGCAGTGTTTGTCTTGGCTCGCTGATAGAAAATCTGCATCTACTACAAGGCTGTTTACGATTTCATACTTGCTTTTTTTATCAGATTTTGAAGCTGTAAGGTGTCTACATGGCCGTCAGAAGAGGACACATAAGGTATTTAAAAGTAAGTATATACAATTAATTTTACATTAATTTCTTCAGTGACGTGGTGAGTTACCTTTTATAAAAATTCAATGTTAAGCCATTTGTTGCCTATTGAGCTACCGTTGTTTTGGTTTTTGTTTATTCACTTATTTTATTGACAATTGGGAAGAATTTCAGACACTAGTTTCAAGTGGTTATGCACAGAGATATTAGTAAGAGAAAATAATTGTCTGCAACAGCAAAAGAAAATAAAACGTAATGGGTGAAATAGATTTGGAGGGCTGAAGCTATTGAAACAGGGGTATTTTATTAGTGCTTGTCTGGTGTATTTGGACAGTTTTAGTATGTATTTATCCACATAAAATGAGTAATGTGCAACAGCCGAACGTCAGCTGTGTAGATTTACTTCACCATTACCAAAACTAAAAAGTAGTACATTTCATTACTTGAACTATTGTTTTTTTTGCTTAGCACAAGTATACAGGCCAGGAATTACAGTTAGCACCTAAACAAGAGTGCAAATAGCTATATATTTCATGGTGTTATTAGGTATATACTTATATCATGTTGCAACTGATTTGTTGCTGCAGGTTTGTGAGGTTCAGAACCAGGGTAATGACAGAGACTCACACAAGGGTGGCAGCTCAGTAAAGGTAAAATTGGCCCTTATTTTTGTGTGTAGACTAATGTCGAATGTTGTTGGTCATGCTACTTGCTTTTTATTTTAGGTTTTAGTCTGCCAGTGTAAGTTTTCTTGGTTTGGTCACAATGCATAATCATTTCTCTAGCAGGACGTATACGACATGCCGAACGGTTACGAGGAACACATGGGCGATGAGCCGAGTGATGCAAAAACCAACCTGATCATCAACTACCTGCCCCAGACCATGAGTCAGGAGGAGCTTCGGAGTCTCTTCAGCAGCATTGGCGAGGTGGAGTCGGCCAAACTCATAAGAGACAAGATGGCAGGTACGTCTCAACACAGTGAGCCAGGGTCTTTCTCTTTGGTGTTTGTGATACATGAAGAGAAAGGCTGCTTGTTTTAATAACCTCTTGTCTACGTTTCCAGTACGATTTATTTCGACACGTTGTTTTTTTGGAAATGCACTTATTTTAAAGTACTGTGTTTTTGTTTGTTTTTTATATTAAAGCAAATTTTTACTTTCTTTTGACCAGTTTATTGAAGCTTGGGTCAGGTTTGTGGCAGCATTTCACTGTCCACTGTTGTATGTTTTATGCTCCAATAAACATTATGCTCACAAATTTTCATTTGGTTTATTATTTTTCCCTCTATTTGAAAAGGTGTAAAGATGGTACTGGTCCGATTCAATGTCATTGAGCTTTTCATTAGACTTGGAGGCCTCCCACATTGTGCTAAATTTTGATTTGACTTTGAAGTCGAGCACATTTGTTTTTCTGTAAGTGTTTTCTTGATGTGGAGATTGCAACAACGTGGACGTTTTGGAAAAATATATATTTTTTTTATGGTGTGGGCATCCTGTCTTGTTCTGTGCAAAGTGTATAAGCAAATGTGCTTTATTATTTGGGTCGTTGTGTTTTATTTTTTGGTTGTTTTTGTTTTCTTATTGTTTCCTATGTTTTTTGAGGACAATTATCAATTTCCAGTTGTATTGTGGAGTACCGGGAGAGGCCTATTGATGTCAGTCTGGTGCCATCTTCATGCATCTATGCCATTAGCTTTGTTTGATAGTCTTTTGTTTTTTGCCCAAAGCATCCCACTATCTATGGAATTTATTATTCTTAGAAATCTGATGTATAGTTATAATGTTGAATGTACATTGTATTTTATTTACTTAAACTTTTATAAATGCCTAATAATTTTTTTGTTTTTATTTTTAAGGAGGTGAAGGGGAAGGTATTTGTTTTTTTTTCCTAGAAACTAATTTATGGAGACTGATTTTGATGTTTGGATTAGTTTCTATATCCTAACCGTTTTCTTGCCTGATGTCAAACTTTTGTTTTTGAGGAACATGTAACTATTTTGTTTTACAATTGCCATTTACAAGAACAGCTTGCATTGTTTCTTTTGTGCAGAGAGAATAGTCTACAGGATGTGGACGAACGTTTGTTATTTTTATTTTGTTTGTTTTCCCTTTTGTTTTCTCTAGGCCACAGTTTAGGGTACGGATTTGTTAACTATGTTAACCCTAGTGATGCAGAAAGGGCAATCAATACACTCAATGGCCTGAGACTACAGTCTAAAACTATCAAGGTAACGTGCAAAGAGGTGTTTTTGTATCCATGTGTTAAATTATAGATGCCACATTGGTAAACTAGACTCAAAGCTGTTAGGACAGCGTTCCAGTCCTGCCTGCTTTCTGTAAGGAATGAACAACTCCATGAGTTTCAACAATTGTTCCTTTTTTTTTTTTTTGCTTGGTTTGATTTTTTTTTATTTTTTTTTCCCTCACATTTGATGTCTCAAGATCTGTATGATTGGCTGTCTTTGACTAAGCATGGTTTAATTTCGGTACAGACTTATACTGAAGTCAGTGACATTTTTATTTTGGAGTTCCTTTTAAGATGAAAACATGCTATTTTCATTTCTCTTGCGTGGTTGTGGTGTAATAACGGAGGTGTACATTTTAAAAGTCATTTGCTTGAGTATGAAATTGTGCCGAACAGAAGCCCTGCACTGAATTCCCAGACATTTTTATTTTATTTATCGTTTTTTTTTTTGTTTTACTTTTGAGCATTGTCAGATTCAAATTAAAAGTTGTCTGTTTTTGTTGTCGATATAGACTATAAAACTGTTTTATACCTATATGAAGTACACAATATTGTTTTATTTTTGTTGGTGTTGTTTTTTATTTTATTTCATATGTGAAACTCAGATATGAGGTTATGATTTGGCTACACCATGGAACTAAACATGATGGCTTTAATTTTTTTTAGCCTTATTGAAATGGTTTTCAATGCCATTTTTCTCCATTAAATTAGGTCTCATATGCCCGGCCGAGCTCTGACAGCATCAAAGATGCCAACCTGTACATCAGCGGTTTACCCAAGACCATAACACAGAAGGATGTAGAGGACATGTTTACCCAGTATGGGCATATCATAAACTCCCGCATACTGGTCGATCAGGCCTCGGGTAATAATTCTCTCCAGCACCCTGCAATTTTCCATCTTGAATGTTTCTCAACTCATTTTTTGAGGGGCTTTCTTACCTGTTAGGTCTGTCTCGTGGAGTTGCATTCATCCGTTTCGATAAGAGGTCTGAAGCGGAGGAAGCCATCAAGGATCTTAATGGATCCAAACCAGCTGGTGCCTCTGAACCAATCACGGTGAAGTTTGCTGCCAATCCAAACCAGACCAAGAATTCCCAGCTGATCTCTCAGCTGTACCAAACTCAATCCCGTCAGTTTGGAGGACCTGTTCATCACCAGGCGCAGCGCTTCAGGTGAGACAGCCAAATATGCTTCCTGTAGTTTTAATGTCAGTATGTTGTATTTGTTGCATCAGATTAGATTCTTCACTGCTTTTGAGAAAAGCCTAATATATTTAGTCAGTTATCGTTCTTGCACAGTACAAATCAAGACAATTCGCATGGTTTGCTCACAGATGTAATTGCAGCAAATTACAAATGGAAACAGACTGGCTGTATTACTTATTTGAGCGCAATATCTCAGTTTCAATGTCAATATTTTCAGCTCATCAGCACTTTTTCTGTAATGCAGAGAGATCGTTTGCACATGGATGCCAGGTTGGGAAGATTAAGTGAACAGAAAATCTATAGATTTTAGAAAAAAAGCTCTGCTTGGAGGATTTAAACTCTTTAAATCTGGCATGCTTGTTACCAATGCAGTATAATGAAAATGCTCAATTAAAATGAATCGTTTTCAGGGTAAATAATCAGCAGGCAACATTGAAGATGACTTTTGTCTAGTCTTTTACAGAAAAATCTGCGCCGTTTCCGTAATTGATCCTGCTGTTTTCCTGTTTGTCACTGTGAAGCTGCTTTGACACAGTCTGCATTGTGTAAAGCGATATAGAAATGAAGGTGACTTTGACTGATTGATCTTGCTCTGGCAGGTTTTCGCCCATGAGTGTTGACCACATGAGCGGTGCCTCTGGGATGAACGTGTCTGGCAGCTCTTCCTCTGGATGGTGTCTCTTCGTCTACAACTTGGGTCAGGATGCCGATGAAGGCATCCTGTGGCAGATGTTCGGTCCGTTCGGTGCTGTTACCAACGTCAAGGTCATCCGTGACTTTAACACCAACAAATGCAAAGGGTTTGGGTTTGTTACCATGACAAATTACGAAGAGGCCGCAATGGCCATCGCCAGCCTGAACGGATACCGCATGGGAGACCGAGTCCTGCAAGTGTCGTTCAAAACCTCGAACAAGCCTCACAAGTAAAGGGACTGTTTTTTTGTGTCATAAGAGAATCTGAAAGTTAATTGAGGTTTGTTCTAAAGATTTCAGTTGTTGTTGACTGTCCACATAAACATAATTCATATAACTGTGTTGGGATGAAATAAGTTTGTGCTAGTGTTTTACTCTCTGGGGTTGAGCAAATATTAGAATGTTACATTAGTGGTTTTGACCCTGATGCCTGGCATTTGTTAAACCCCTGGACAATTGAAAAATTTCAGATATATATATCGGAAGATTAGTATTTTTTTTTTTGTTAACACTGTTACGATGCCTTAAAGCTACCATGGCATTGTTGCTCTTTCCTTCTATCCCCTCTTCCCTTCATGACACTGGACTTGATGGTCCCATTTTCTTTATTATATTATAATGTGAAAGCTATTAGCTTTATTGTCAGTAAAAACTACACATCCCCACCTCATCTAGACCCTTGTACATAGTGACTAGTCCAATTCTTCAGTGCTCCAGCTCACCCATCTGTAAGGTAAAAGAACATTGGAAGGACCAAAGGACTTGGAGTGTTAAGTGTTTGTTTTCCTGTTTGGACTAAAAACTAAAATCTGTTTTGTTTGGTTTTCTTTTTTCCCTTTGCAGTTTGCTTTATTTTTTAATCAGTTTTTTCATTTGAAATTAAAGTTAATTTTGCATTTAACCACATATTTATTTGTTTTGTCCGTCTCGTTTTATTTGGAAGGTGGTTGAAAGAAGCCATTTTAACAAATTGGTTTTACATGATCTTTCTAACCAGCGTTGAATTCACTCCTAACGTCGTGTTGATGGTCTGCGAGGTTTCTGGATAGATTGGAGTCTGATGAAAGCAGGGTTGTAGGCACTTGGCTTCAAGCTCAGTCTAGATTTGGTTAGATCAGTGTTCAGTTACACATTTGCTTGCTGAATTAACTTTAATGTAGTATTTTACTGTGTACTTACATGCAGCTTTGTACATTTTAATGTGACATTTCACTCTGCTTTTTGAGACTTTGTCAAGTCGTGTAAAGCCACACAAAGGTGAAGAATTGTATTTAATTGTTCTCACACAGTACTAGTACACATCCGGTTTGCAGACCAGCACTACACTTGTGTGCATGCTCATTTGTCGGTAGGATGGATTTCAGTAGTTGTACGCATCATGCTTCGGGTCTTTGCTGGTAGTGACCTGAGGTCCTGTAGCAGGATGTTCCATGTGTTTCATTCAAATAAATGCCATTGTTTTGTCGTAAAAATGTTTTGTTACTTTATTATTCTAAATGTTTCTCAAGTTAACGGTAAAAAAGACTGCTCCAGTTAGCTTACTGTTTGCTTTTTCATATTATAATGGATAAATGTTGAAGAATTACTCTGCTTTCATTTGCTGATTATATTTGACAAACTTTCCACACTACATTACATGTTTTTTATTGAGATGTCATGTTTTAGTTAAACCGAGAGAAGACAGACTTTAACAAACGTGTTGAGTGTAAAAAAAAATGTTTATTTTAGGAATCTAATGCACTTTTCAGTAGCTTATGAGGACAAGCCTCTTTTTCCTCACAGAAAGAAAAATAGAAAACATCAAAATAGTAGATTTAAAATGAAGTAGGTTCAGGTGAATATTGGTCCAAAAGCTGGAATGTTGCTTTAAAATATTCAAACCAAAACTCCTCTTTTTAATTGTAACAGTGCTTTTATTATAACTGTAATTAAGCAATACCCCCCCCCCCCTTTTTTTATTATATTAGTTTACTAGTTTCTGTGGGTCTCAAATGTTCTAATTCACCCTTTCACAAATTGAAAGGGTCAAATCAGAGCACAAAGTCTTCAATGAATAAAATTTAGGAAATATTTTATTTTAAATCTAATACAAATGTTTTCCTCTGTATTTTTGTCTTGTTTTCCAGTACCAACATCCTTGAATTAGCATATATTTACTTGATATGAGTTCATACTTGAATCAAGGACAAATGTCTGTCTGTGGGGTACGAATATTTTTTTATTTTGAGTTCAGTTGATTTTTCTGGGCCCATTGGCAGATATTTGTTCTTGTTTTGATCATAAACACTTCATTAAGATCAGTTTCTCAGAAAACAAAAAGTTGTGACATTTTGCTTCATGTCATGATTTTAAGAGTCTTTTGACGTTTGCATTGAAAAACAAGACAAAAATGATAAGGATGAACACCACTTTTTACAGCGTGATCAGAAGCTACAGTAAAGTTATTTCATATTTAAGCAAAAAGTAATGGAGATCTGTTAGAAGGGGTATTTTCAAAATTGAATGTTGCATACGGTCTGCTCCCAAGACATTTACAGAACATATATGGTTTATATTCCAATTCATTTTCTTTACTTGGTCTTAAAAAGTCTTAAACTTGCCTTTAAAACGGCAGAAGCCTTGAAATACTGTGAAAAAAATGTGATACAAAAAGTATGTTGCAAGTTGAATGCAATTAGGCCTAAAGGCTGTAATAATTGGGTCAGCTGTGCTTTAGAACATGCTCATGCATCTGTTTTCTCCCCGCTTAATTAGTTCCTATGGTCATAATAACCTCCGAATGGCTAATTTGTCATTAATGTTCTTTGGGCTGATCATCCTGAGCTCTTAAACCTGAAGCAAGCAGCTCTATCTAATCAGGCGTAAGCTCTGCTTGTTTTCTCCGAAACCAAATCTGATGTTAACCATCTGTCCTCACGTGCAAAGCATTTCTCATAACATCACTGCACAAACGCATTACAGCCATTTTTGTATTTTTCATTTTTATTAAAACATGTTGCCAGTTCATTACACAAAAATTCAATAATGCAGTTGTAAAAAAAAAAAGACCCGTGTTGTGGCACGTGATGCCAGATAATTGGCTTTTGACTGTGCATTTTAAAACATCGCTCAGTTTCCTTCCTCGTTACCTTTAGTTAGTTGCTGAATGATGTCACTGCAGATCTGGATCATGTTTTGACCGTAACAGCCTGAACCTGAATGACAACATTTCTGAATGCATGCCAGCATGCAATAACTGCTGTACCTCCAGCAACAAAAGCAGAGGGGGGAAAAATAACATTTTGGCCTGTCCTTGTAAACAGAAGAATTTCCCTTGAATAGGGAAAGGGACGCTGCCTAAATGTATTCAGCTGTACAAAACAGCCAATATTAGTCCGTTTTAAAAAGCGGAGACTGAAGGACCAGAGAAAGTGTTCGTTCAGTACTTCTTTATGGCACAGTGGTAGAAAGGAGGAACGTGGATGTAAGGCAGTCGTCTGGTGACTCAGACCTGACATATATTGTAGTAGACTGTGGGTCGTTCAAAAACCGTGTCCCCAACCACCTCGAATATACAGTCTTTCCCGGCCAGCAGCGGTACTTCAGTTAAAGGCACGTTCTCCATGTTTTGAGCTGCCTGGCTGTCCTGTGTAGCTCCATTTGCTTTCGCCTGACACAAAGAAGGTCATATAGCATTGATAAGCTTGTATTTAAATATTAACTAAAGTTTCAACATGATGCTAAAAAGCCTTTGAGATTTGTAAATGGGTCAATGACATGTAAGAGCAAGACTGCCCACAATAAAGTAAAAAAAAACATGTAGTTCTGTCGTCGAGTCGTCACCTTTATTTATATAGCACTTTTAATAATGCAGATCATGTAAAAGCTGCTTTAGAGTATTACATAGGAAAATAGTGTGTCAGTAATGCAAAATGACACTCTTTTTTTCAATTCAAACACACAAAACAATTATTTTCAAGGTTAAGAGTATATTTTATAAACATTAGAATTGTTTTGTTTAATTTTTAGGGGCATTTGCATGTATAACATGAAAATCTTGTGCTTTGTTGATCTAATGTAATTTACTGTTCTTTATGCACTATGTGCTTTAATTTGCTAAACTATATACAGGTGATATTAAGAGTATTAATTCATATACGGTTGAAGTCAAAAGTTTACATACACCTTGCAGAATCTGCAAATCATTGATTATTTTACCAAGTAAGAGGGATCATACAAAATGCATGTTATTGTTTATGTAGTACTGACCAGAATAAGATATTTCACATAAAAGATGTTTACATGTAGTCCACTGTCCACAAATAAAAGTTTACATAGTTAATATTACATGTATACCTGAATGATCAAAAGCTGACCCATTCAAAAGTTTAGTGATTCTTAATACTGTTTGTTACCTGAATGATCCACAGCTGTGTTTTTGTTTAGTGATAGTTGTTATGAGTCCCTTGTTTGTCCTGTTCTTCAGAAAAACTGTCTGCTGTTCTTCAGAAAAATCCTTCAGCTCCCACAAAATTTTTTTTTCCAGCATTTTTGCATTAAGAGCCAGGGATTGAACACTTTTGAACAGAATGATGTGTATATTTTTCTTGTTTTGCCTAAATATCATATTTTTTCATTTAGTACTTTCAGAAGCTACAGATTTAGTTACATGTTTTAAGACAATTTAACTTAAATTTACCCTGATCTTCAAATTCAAAAAGCTTCTTAATGCATGGTTTTTCCTTCTGGAGCATCAGTGAGTGTTTAAATCTTCTGAAATAGTTGCAAATGTGTTTTTTCCTTCTTCAGTGAGTGTGGATTCAAAATCTTCTCATTGTGTGGAAAGGGTTCAAATAAACAAAATGCTGAAATGCTGCGGCAAAAATCAAAGAATTTTGGGAGCTGAAATTTTTCTGAAGAACAGCAGACAGTTTAACTGTTCAGGACAAACAAGGGACTCATGAACAACTATCACTAAACAAAAAAACACAGCTGTGGATCATTCAGGTAACAACACAGTATTAAGAATTAACGTATGTAAACTTTTGAACCGGGTCATTTTTATAAATTCAACTATTATTTTCTCTTGTGGACTACATGTAAACATATTTTATGTTAAATATCTTATTCAGGTCAGTATTAAATAAAAAAATAGCATGCATTTTGTATGATCCCTCTTACTTGGTAAGATAATCAACATTTATAAAAAATAATCAACAAGGTGCATGTAAACTTTTGACTTCAACTGTGTGTATGTATGTGTATATATATATATATATATGCAGCTCTAAATTATAATGTTGTGGAAAAGTTCATTTATTTCAGTAATTCAACTCAAATTGTGAAACTCGTGTATTAAATAAATTCAATGCACACAGACTGAAGTAGTTTAAGTCTGTGGTTCTTTTAATTGTGATGATTTTGGCTCACATTTAACAAAAACCCACCAATTCAAAATGGTCTCTCAGTTTGGTTCACTAGGCTACACAATCACGGGGAAGACTGCTGATCTGACAGTTGTCCAGAAGACAATCATTGACACCCTTCACAAGGAGGGTAAGCCACAAACATTCATTGCCAAAGAAGCTGGCTGTTCACAGAGTGCTGTATCCAAGCATGTTAACAGAAAGTTGAGTGGAAGGAAAAAGTGTGGAAGAAAAAGATGCACAACCAACCGAGAGAACAGCAGCCTTATGAGGATTGTCAAGCAAAATTGATTCAAGAATTTTGGGTGAGCTTCACAAGGAATGGACTGAGGCTGGGGTCAAGGCATCAAGAGCCACCACACACAGACGTGTCAAGGAATTTGGCTACAGTTGTCGTCAGAGGCGTCTTACCTGGGCTAAGGAGAAGAAGAACTGGACTGTTGCCCAGTGGTCCAAAGTCCTCTTTTCAGATGAGAGCAAGTTTTGTATTTCATTTGGAAACCAAGGTCCTAGAGTCTGGAGGAAGGGTGGAGAAGCTCATAGCCCAAGTTGCTTGAAGTCCAGTGTTAAGTTTCCACAGTCTGTGATGATTTGGGGTGCAATGTCATCTGCTGGTGTTGGTCCATTGTGTTTTTTGAAAACCAATGTCACTGCACCACTTGTTTACCAAGAAATTTTGGAGCACTTCATGCTTCCTTCTGCTGACCAGCTTTTTAAAGATGCTGATTTCATTTTCCAGCAGGATTTGGCACCTGCCCACACTGCCAAAAGCACCAAAAGTTGGTTAAATGATCATGGTGTTGGTGTGCTTGACTGGCCAGCAAACTCACCAGACCTGAACCCCGTAGAGAATCTATGGGTATTGTAGAGAATGAATCTATTGTCAAGAGGAAAACTGCAGACCAAAAAGCCCAGCCACTGAAGCTCCATGGCTCCACACCAGTCACAAGCCGCCCCTACCAGTATTGAGCAGTAATTAAAGCAGGAGTATACAGTAGGAAGGAGTTTCCAAACCAGAACACTTTCTAATTGTTTTATTGTCTTTGAAGTATTAAATTTGGAATGTGGTGGATTTTTGTTCAAAAAAAAATCAGAAAAAAAGAAAAAGACTTAAACTACTTCAGTCATTTAATAAAATTTAATACACGAGTTTCACAATTGTTGAATTACTGAAATAAATGAACTTTTCCACGACATTCTAATTTATTGATGCATGTATATTGTGTATATATATATTGATATGTATGTATATATATATGTGTGTGTATATATATATATATATATAATTTAATATCACCCCTGTCCCAGTTGTTATGCTAACATTCCAATTAAGTTATAAAAACATTATTTCTGAATGTTCTCTGAACATTAAAAATGTCCAGTTTAAAAAAATAAATACATAAAAATATGTGACCCTGGACCACAAAAACAGTCATAAGGTTCATTTTTTATAAATTTAGATTTAAACACTATCTGAAAGCTGAATAAATAAGTTTTCTGTTGATGTAGGGTTTGTTAGGATCGGACAATATTTGGCTGAGATACAACTATTTGAATATCTAGAATCTGAGGGTGCAAAAAAATCTAAATATTGAAAAAAATCGCCTTTAAATGAAGCTCTTAGCCATGCATATTACTAATAAAAAATGTAATTCATTTATGGTTGGACATTTACAAAATATCTCCATGGAACACGATGCTTCATATCCTAATGATTTTTGGCATAAAATAAAAATCGATAATTTTGACTCATAGAATGTATTGTTGGCTATTGCTACAAATGTGTGACTTAAGACTGGTTTTGTGCTTCAGGGACTCGTATATAAGCAGTGAAGCAAGTTTGTTCAAATAGTTTTCCCACAAAGAATTTTGTCAAAATACTGGATAAGTAATTTTTTTAATTTGATTCTTTCAAGAAGCGAGCACAGTTTAAGCTACAGAAAGGTTATATGTATGAACTTTGTTTTGAATGTGTTTTTAAATCAATTCATAGATACAGAAGAGAAAAAAAGAGTGTCATGTCATTGCCCTATAAACACTATAATCAGAAAACAGATGTGAGCTTACCGCTCCGTCAGGTGGGAAGTCTTTTTGACACAAGTGACCAATGATTCCAGCTGCCAGAGCGTCTCCTAGTACATTGATCATGGTTCGAAAGCGATCTCTTAAACCAGAAGGAATACAAGACTTTATTCTTCATTCTGTTATCACTATATCCCTCATGCATTGTTTTAGTATTTACTCTAGTTAACATTTTCTATTGATTACAGCTATTAAGAACTGTGCTTTTTTTCCAGCAGATACAAACGGTAGTTATCTCAACTTACAAGATCCAATCAATGGCCACAATCAGCGTGATGTCATCCGCTGGCAATCCGACCGATGTCAGCACTATCACCATGGTGACAAGGCCTGCCTGAGGGATTCCAGCCGCACCTATGCTGGCAGCGGTCGCTGTTATGCTGGAGGAAACCAGAACAGTAAGATTATTCTGATTTGTATTGATTCCTGATAGATCTGATCATGCTAGATGAGCTGATACAGTGTCTATTATGATATATGATTATTTATTTGAAAGATTGTTAAAATTGCATGCGTAACGTTTGCTGAAATTACATTTATTTTAAATAATATTTACTAATATTTAAGAATTATTGAATGATGATTTTTTTAAAAAATCTGTAAAATAAAGAGATTTGTTTAGATGGGAACTTCTTGATTCTGTACTTGTTATAGTATTTTTCACAAATAAATTGTATGAACATAAAGTATTCTGTAACAAACAGCGCACTCCGTGACCGTTACACGTGTTTTTATGCAGTCTACAAACTCACACTTCAGAGGATCTCTAAAACTGACTTTCACAAAGTTTACAAGGTTAGTGAAATTAAACATGTATTAGATATTCAAAGACTTGTTTAAATGAAATGCGCATCTGCTGAATGCCGCCTATAGATGAGAAAGTATTGTAACATTTGTCTTCTGTTACTATTAATAGAAAAGCTAATGCTATAATGCTATTTGTATACCATTTACTAACATTGTTTAAAAGTTCTGTGTAATAATTGAATAGTCAAAACTGTTAAACAGAAACCAATGAAGACGGGGAACAGGAGCTACTGTTCTTAGCACTGTCAAAATAAAAGTCTCGATATATCAGTCAACCATTAAACTAAGACTAATATGACTATATTTGGTTACATGTTTGCCTGTCTGCAAGTACCTGATGGTGACCAACTGTCCGAAATCCAGTTCGTACTCATTGACCTGGGCAATGAAAATAGCAGCGACTGCTTCATACAGCGCCGTTCCATCCATGTTAATGGTGGCTCCCACCGGCAGCACAAACCGGGCAATCTGTCTGTCCACTCGGCAGTTCTCCAGCAAACATTTCATTGTAATGGGCAACGTTGCTGAACTGTGAAAAAGAGAGAATATCTGAAGTTTACAAGGTCATAAGGTCAACGCATGTTTCTACTTGATTTAATGGAGTTTGGACAACCCACTTACACTTTTATTTTTTTGGAGTTCATCTAGGGCCCTATGATTTCCACAAGACCGAATCACAGAATCCAGTCATAAAAATGGAATTTACTGTATAATGCGGAATGTCACGGAATCTGATAAAATTTGAGATGAATTAATTAAATCAAAACGTGATATGGAGTAGTGTCTGTGAATATGAAATCACAAAAAGACTATTTAAATATGAATCCTGCATGTTCTGCGTGTCTCTGTGTGAATGAATGGCGCAGAAGCGCGGTTTCATTTACTACACACATACTGAAGCATGCATGACACTCATGGTGTTTTCAGCCTTTGCCTTCGCAATATATGAGTACATTGGTGGTGGTGTTCCTGTGGCTCAGTGGTAGAGAATTGTGTTAGCAGCGCAAAAGGTTGTGGGTTCAATTCTCAGGGAACACACATACTGACAAAAAAACAATGGATAGCCAGAATGCACTGTAAGTCGCTTTGGATAAAAGCGTCTGCTAAATGCGTAAATGGAAATTGATAAGGAGATACCCCTGACAATGTCTTTGAGTGCTTAGAAAAGCGCTATGTAAATAATTATTATTAATTGTTACATGAAGACATGAACATAATCTCTCTTCAGGAGCATTTTACCGTTTCATTTAAGAAAAACTGTCATATCACTACAAACAGAAACTTAAAGGTCTTCACAGCAACTCGTCAAAATAAAAGTTGGGCTTAACTTGAAGAAACTGTAGTACTACTACTACTCATTAAAATCATCATCAAAGCTATATATATATATATTTTATTTTTTTTACCAGAATTTACTTTAAAATGTAAATACAAAGTATTTCTGAAAAAAAAGGGAATAAATAAACTAATACAATAATATTTTTTTTCATAAAATTGATTAATTGAAGATACTTTTGATTATTAAAATTTAATGAAACCATTCAAATTGAATCCAGAAATGTAATAGAAAACAGTTTGGTAAAAATAAAACTGAATTTGAGAAGAAAAAAAAAAAAATGTCCATAAAATGGAATTTTGTTAAACTTTTAATAAATTGCTGTTAAATTGTGTATGTTTCATGATTTCTATTAATTAGACATGCTTTAGAATTTAAAAAAGTATAATACATCCATTAAAACAAAGTATATAAATATTAAACTGAAAAAAAAGAATCCAGAAAATAAAAAATAAAAAAATCTAATTTGGGGGCCCCAAGTATTTATGGATAATACGGAATTTGAGAAAAATAAAACTGATTTGATAAGCTCCTAGTTCTTCATACCTGGAGGATGTGGCGAGAGCAATGACCAAGGCTTGCAGAAGCCCTCTGATGTATGTGAAAGGATTCTTCCGTGTCAGAATGAAAAAGAAGAATGGAAGCAAGATCAGGCCGTGCACAAACAGGCCTGCCATAACCGTCATCCCGTACCAGCCCAGCTTCTTCCCAAGTGTGGAGGGATCACTCATGTCCAGGATTTTGCCTGCCACAAGGAAGATGATCCCGAAAGGAAAATACCTGTTGAAAAATACAGAGAAGCCGGTAGGAATTACTCGCAGGATTATCAAAATGTGAAGATTTTATCTTTAACAGTCAACATGGAAAACTGCTGTCCTGTCATTATTTGCCACATTGTTATAATTTACTAAAGTCAAACAGATTTGAGATGACGTAAAAGTAAATGACAGAAATTACTTTTTGGAAAAACTATGACTAACTATTAAACACAACATGAAAACTCATTTTACTTATTTAATGTGATGCATTTCAAGAAGAGAAAATTCAATGCAAAAAAATGCAGGAGGGTACTTTTTGTCCACTGAGAATTGAAAAAAAGTTATTTATTAAAACAGTGATTTATTATTATTATTATTATTTACAGTTTTGTATTACAATTTTTTTTCTTTGAATAACATGCAATGATGAATTGTTCAAATTAAGAAAGTATATGTATTAAGGGAGTAAATAGGGTCATTTTGATTTCAGTCCATTTCAATTGTGTGCCCTGCATATTAAATATAAATATAAGCTTTACGTTGCATATAAAACCGCCATCTGTTTAGAACACACACTGTTAACCTAACTAATACATCTGTCGGTCAGCCATGCGTGAAACAGTTAAGATTTATGTAATAGTACTAATAAATGTATTTTAAATACACAATAACCAGGTATAAATATTTATCAGCAATACATTTCTCATACAACTGCACTGTTCCACAGCTAGCCATATTTTAATCATGTTCATCCTTTTTAACGGAATAATCAAATTGTTTTCACAATGAACAGATTTATGCTGATTCTAATTTAAGCAATTTGAATAAATGCGTTTTGAAAATATGATCATAAATAGATGCAATTAGTTACGCCATGATTTTTTGAGTGCAGAAATCATACCTGTTTCATTGATTAGTTAAACTGTGTAATCCAAATAGATGGAAAATGTGTATGCAATTCAAATGGGATAAATCCTAATTTCAGGCCTAAATATTTTGTGAAGTGTGTGACAGTGATGTTAGCCTCTCACTAGCCAGCATCATGGAGAAGTGTGTGACAGCTCTTAAGCGCAGGTGATCCATAATTGGATCCAAAGTGACAGCGTGGCTTTAACACACCTTCACATTGGTGGCTCTTATGCACGTGCCAGCTGCATGCTGGGAACTTTCATTCAGATCCTCAGCTAATGGTCTCTGAGCCCTCAAGCTTCTCAATGGCCAATCCTGGCCAAGTGTTGTGTACAAACAACTTCCTGGTCTTAATCTCAACAACAAACAGTCTTTGTATGGAACTGCTCCTTTAAAAACCCTAAACTGAATGATTGTTTTGATTGCCAGATGTCTGAGTCTGAATGAGTGCTTTTTCTCTTACCATACGGCTGCATTAATAATCTTCATCACACACTCGTTGATGCACTGGCAAACGTTCACCAGAGGAGTTCCCCGTTCGCCCATTTTACCAAGTAAGAGACCTAAATGAAAAGAGCTTCATTAGAATTCCACATTTGATCGTGATTTCACTTAGTGAAGATGCTTCATTAGGTGAAGGCAGATGTTTTACCCATCGTGGCTGAGAAAATAACAATGCCGAGTACGTTCATCTGTTGACTGCTGCCTGGACGGGTCTTGTACTCGATGTCTGGAGGTGGCGTTAGGTCCAGCTGCACCGTCCGACCCTTTGGATTGTCTTCATCAGGCATCAGGTAGACAAAATCTGGGCGTCCTGTGTTCACTGGTGTTTTTATGATTGGAATATTGTCTGTCTTATACTGAAACAACAAAATATAGAACTAGGTTTTACGTTTTCTTTGCTTGTACAAACTTTGTTAATAATGTTGTAAGTATTCTAGGTGGTTATGAAGGGAATTTCAATGTGTTTTAGTACATTGTTATGAGGATTCTAGGTAATACTGGCCCAAGAGTCCATAATGCCCAAATCTTTATGATATCCTGATCCTACGGTGCAAATCTAATGGATTGTATCATCCACCAGGTGAAAGTCCACCAAGGTAATGTCAGAGGATGCATATATTTATACACAAAATAGTTTACCCATATTACTATGAATGGGAGAAAGTGCAGTGCAATAGAGTTGCATCAGTTGGGTTCAGAAAATAAAAACTCAGACAGACCTGTTGTAAGCTCTGAGGTTATTAATCAATTACATATGCCTTCATCCATTCACATTAACTTATTTTTAAAATAATCATATTTAATTGAAAAACTTGTGGTGAAAAACTACTTTACCCATGATGCTGTAAAATTCCACCAATCAGAGAGTCGCAGTGAGCAAAGCCCGCCAAAAGTGTTCTTTAGCCCCACCCACTCCCATGAAGCACCGCAAATGACGTAATTGAGTCCACTGTATAGATAAATAGATGGATGGACGGATGGACAGATAGATAGATGGATTTTAATTTGATTATGTAATTTGCATTGCTTCATGGGAAAAACCAATGCTGCTAAAAATAAAAAAGTGGGTGGGCACTAATGCCCAATTGTCAATGTAATGTAAAATCATCACATCACTGTAGCTGCCGGTTCCATAGAAACCGTCAGTGTCTTGAGATGTACGCTTAAGACGCTGGACCAACCTTGCTTTTTAGTGCTATTTAGGAATAGGAAACAACATTTATGGGATTGCCTCCCGGTAGCTATATATTTTGAGCATACAATACAATACCTACTTAAATGAGGCAATACAGATATTTCAAAAACTGTTTGCCAAACTCACATTGAAATAAAATATAGCCTACTTCAAATCAGCAATAGAACCAAGCATTCCAACTATGGCTGCCAAGTGAACTGACTATGGTATTATTCTTGCTCGTAGTACAACAGTTTTAGGCTCACTTAACAGCTGTTTTCTTAAGGTGTCTGTTTACTCACCTGCTGAAATGTGGCTTCAATGAGATTGGAGGGGATCATATTCCTGAGGAGGGAAATGAAATATAAGTGGCCATATTTAAAGCATATGATGCCTATTCCTTAATTGTGTCTTTATGAATATATATTACACCACATTTATACTTTATATGACTTGACATACACCCTGCAGACTTGAACACTTGAAGTTAGCTATTATCAAGTATAGCTGCACAAGCCTCGCTGTGTTTATGGGCAGAGGGGAGTAGCATGGTCCTGCACTTCTTACTTGGCGCTTTGTGCAGATTACTAAAAATACCCTAATCGCTGCTTTAATAGGATTGCACTGTATGGGATGGCCTAAAATCCCCAGACATGGCCAACTCATCCTATGAATGGCAGTGTCCATGAGACTCATTTAATGTCTTTTATGAACATGTCTATCAAAATGAGGATAAATCTACCTGAAAAGCTTACTGAAGCAATACAGCAGCTTTTGTGAAGAACATACTGTTGAAGTTCATTAAGTCTGATTTTATGAACCGGATCAAATGATTCATTGAAAAGATGTAACTCAATGAACAGTTCACAGTCACAAATCATGAACAAGCCAAGGAAAGATAGGGGAATTTGATTGGGTTCCTCACACAAAGCATTTTTGAAGCCTACATGCTCTGGTCCCCATGCTTTGTCATTGCACTGAAAAACTTTCTCTTTCTGTGTCACAGAAAAAAGTCATACAGGTAAGAATTTCAGAATAGAACTGTCATGTTTGGATGAACTTTCCCATTTATTTTCCAAGCAGTACATATTCCTGAAACCACTGAGCCCATATCTACTCCTAAAATCTGCTTGGCTGATATGAATATTAGTTCTGGAACTACAAAGTGTGTTGTTGCTACTGTTTCTTTTGGACAGTTATACCTGACCAGATCCAGCAGGGCATCTGCAGACGTTATGACTTGTCCACCTCCCAGTTTGCTGACCTCCAAGTGCGCCCCACAGCCAGGTTTGATGATGAGAACGAGTAAAATGCCAACCACTACTGCAATGAATGTGGTCCAAAGGTAGTAAGTGACCGTCAGCACCCCCATCCTGCAGCAGGCCTTTGAATCCATAGACGACAGTCCAGACATTAAACTACAGGCAGAGACAGTAAGAGTTGAGATCTTCACACACTCAGTATAAAGGGTTATTTTGTATAAAATATGAAGATGAGAATGAGTTAAATCTCCACCTTGAGGTGATTAGGGGAAGAATCAACATTTTAAGTATCCGCATGAGTAGCTCACCAGGGAAGGAGAAATAGATTTTTGCCTGGTAAAAAATAAATAAATAAAAGAGCTTTGCACAATTTCAAAATTTCACATAGTGTAGTGAAAACGTCAACAACAACAAAAAGAGCTAATGTTTAGCTTAAAACAGGCATGTTCATTGTGTCTATATGTGTGGATTGTCATATGTTTTTTTTGTTGCTGAAATGAACTTAGAACTTATATCAAGCAAAACAGTATGTGTAATATATTCAAAGCCAAAGCCACCACGCCTCCCATTTATTAGCGCTGTTATTTAGTTGAGCTTTTCCGTAAATTCCATGCATCACCATTTGAGATTGAAGCGAAAAGTCTTAATTTGGTTTACCAATCAAATGCATTTATTCTATATTTGACTTTTGAACGATATGTACGTGCATGTATCTATCAGGTGATCGCTGCCCAGTATGTCAGCATTTTTACTTTTTACTTGTCTTCTTCAGTAAGCTTATAGGCTAGTATTATCTTTTGTGATATTGAAATTGGTAACAAAAATTATGAAATTTCAGTGCATCAAGAATTTTGATATGGGATTAAAAAATCCTATTTAAAGCTAAAGCTATATATATATCGTTATTGTGATGGGGGGCCCTGTAGTAAGTCATAGCCCCGGGGCCCAGTGCAGTCTTAATGCGGCCCTGCCTACATCACCACATGTTGTTCGGGAGGGTTTCAAGGAAAATTCTCCTCAATCATCCAAAAACAAACTCCAGCAAATTCAGTTATCAGACACGACTGGAACTTCAAATGGCACTGTCTTCTTATGGTCAGATGAAACTGAAAAAATAGCTTTTTGACAACAAACCCACCAGATGAGTTTAGTGCAAACAGGGATTAAAAATACCCCATGTCCAATATACGGTTTTTTCAAGGTCCTGAACATCTTGTTTACTGGCATCTGGATCTTTAATGTTGTGGGCCTGTTTTTCTGCTAGAGGTCCTTTTTGTGTATTGTTGTACACCCAAAGCGCTTTACAACATGTAGGGGGTCTCTCCTCAACCACCACCTTGCAGTTGGATGATGCGACGGCTGCCACAGGACAACGGCGCCATGGCTCACCACACACCATCATGGAGAGGAGAGAGAGATAGAGCCAATCAAGTGGATGAGGATTATTAGGAGGCCATGATTGACAAGGGCCAGTGGTGGGAATTTGGCCAGGACACCGGGGTTACACCCTACTCTTTACGAGAAATGAGATTTTTAATGACCACAGAAGTCAGGACCTCGGTTTAACGTCTCATCCGAAAGCCTGCTTTTTACAGTATAGTGTCCCCGTCACTATACTGGGGCATTAGGACCCACACAGACCGCAGGGTGAGCACCCCCTGCTGGCCTCACTAACACCTCTTCCAGCAGCAACCTAGTTTTCCCAGGAGGTCTCCCATCCAGGTACTGACCAGGCTCAACCCTGCTTAGCTTCAGTGGGCAACCAGTCTTGGGCTGCAGGGTGATATGGCTGCCGGCAATCCACAACAAACATCAAAATAAACACAAAATGAGTCACTGAGCACAAAATTAATCTTTTACCATGGCTGTCCCTGTCCTCTGACCTGAACCCTACAGAAAATGAGTGAGGTGAACTGAAAAGAAGTACTAACATGGAGCTGTGAATCTGAAGGATCTGGAGAGATTCTATATGAAGAAAATGGTCTCTGATCTCTTATCAGGTGTTCTCCAAACTCTTCAGGCATTATAGGAGAAAACTCAGAGCTGTTATACTATACTGGAGTATAACAGCTCCCCCCCCCCACACACACACACTTTCAATTGTTTTACTTCAGGGATAGGTTTGAATTTATTGAATGAAAAATAAAAAGGACAACAACAACACAAAACTTTTAATTTGATGCATTAATATAAGAAACAAACATCAGAGCCCAAAATATTCTATTCAATTGCTATTAATTTTCCGACATAATAATCACTCTCAATAGTATACAACTTAATTTCACATAAGGTTTTCACATAAGCCCCTCGGTGGTGTTATCTAATAACCAACTGTGAGCACTGGATAACACTTGCAAGGTAAGTGCAATGTTAAGTGATATTTATCAAAACCTGTTTTGTGGAAACACAATGATTACACAAGAGATGATACATTTCTGCAAGTTTACTGTTTCTCAACATACCCTCTCAAGTTCATGTTTATTTCAGGCTATAACTTGAAGAGGCTACATCGGTCTGTCACTTCACATTTAAGAGTGTCAAAATGACATTTATTGTTTGAACGTAGCTTTAAACTTTGTTTCTTATCAGAAGTAACAATGCACCAACTTCTTTGCGATTAGGCTACTGGATGGGAGGCGAACAAATCACTTTTGGTAAAGGGTAAAACCGCACTGTAAACCTGGCGTGAGGTAAGAGTGACTCATAAGATCAAATATAACCTGCGCTTTAGATCGCGTTAATGCTTTACTGGATAATGCTTTTATCGACCGATACCAATAATTGGCCAATACACTGTGAATCCCTAGTATATATAGCACACTTATCCTCATGCCAGAATGTAATATTTGTTCTTAAAAATATTATAAAAATTATGATTAGGCTATATTAAAGTATAATAGTACTGATGCTTGCGACGTAACTGGGTAGGATGACTTTGCTTTCTGAGAGAAGCTCATCTGATCTACTTCCCTAACTGTTGCCATGTGTTGTTCAGCAGGGTCAGGCATCACGCGTGGTGAGACCATCTCTCAGGTCAACCTGAATTTGTCTCGACTCAACTGCTGTCTATCTGGGAATGGATCACTGAGCACTTCCTAACATTCAAACCAACACGCCTCATTTCATCACAACAAAAACAAACAACATTGTTCTCCGTTTTTATCTTTGAAGTTATAGGCTAAGAGTAAAAACTGAAAGAAAACTGAGGTGACATTTTCTTTTCACACATTATGATTTGCAATTTTTCTGTCCCCTTGTGATTAAAAAAAACTATAATAAAAAATAAAAAGATGCATTCAGGTGCACCCATGAGGATGCATAACAACTTTCCAACAATTGCATCTTGCATGTGTTTGCTTAATCTCTCCCTTCTGTGCATTTTCATTGACATGCGTCATTTATTTCTTTAAAATCCCAGTAATGCGCCTTACCTGTGTGGAGAGGTCCAGGCCCCTCAGCGTGAAGCCCAGGACGAATCCTGTGATCACGGCTAGAACCGAGAGCGTCAGCAGCCCGTTTTGCCTGATGTAGTCCTTCACATAACCTCTGACACCGACCGAGAACGTGCTTGCCATGAGGTCCTTCATTCTCTCCAGCGGGGTTTTAGCAGGTCCCGCCGGAGAGAAGAAGAAGGCAGGCTCGGGTGGCGCCTCCTCGGCATCTGTGAGTATCAGTAGCTCCTCCATGGGCGAGAAGCTGCGAGTAATGCAGGAGGGCAAAGCGTAACCTCTTCTGAGGAAGGATTAAGCCATCGTGCATCTCAAAACCACGGCTGGGAGGAATTAGGAGGCTAAATGGATTAGGATGCAGTAATAAAATCTAACACAGTGGCTCTGTGCCTTACTTCTAGATTTTTAGCGTGAAGTGATGTCAAATAACCCCCACTTTTTGTGCATTCACTACCGTAGCAAAGGGTAAGATAGTAGTACATTGTGCTGTTCGTGAACCTAATCCATAGTGAGGACAGGTAAATGATCTCTGTCTCTAAAGCCACAAGGAAAGTCAACACGTGACTTCACATGATCTCGTTACGACTGAGTGTCCCTTACGCACGGGCTCAATTCAATTATTTTTTCTCTGGACAATTGGTTGGCAAAGTTACATTTGTCGCATTCAGTTAAATTCAGTATTCTTGATACAGCCTGCATTTGACAGACTCTTTGACTTCAACATTGCATTCAAAGTACGTATTTTTTAGTTCATGCATTCCCAGGGAATCGAACCCATGACCTTTGCTAGCGCTGTGCTCTACTGTTCGAGTTCCAATAGCCTTGGTTTCCACACACAAGTTACTTTATTCACACTTAAATGTGTGATCATTAGTGGTGGGACTTTTAATTTATCCTAGTGACTCGAATCTTTGAATCGTTCTCTAAAAATCAAATTCTTTCACTGATATTCAATTACAGTTTGCAAGGTTTTTAACACTAAAGTCAGAACACGGTTATAATGAAAAGTGCAGTTATACAAAAAGTAAATAAAATAAAGAGTTTATTTATACCAGAATTCTGAGTTTATATCTTGTAATCTTACTTTTTCTCATAAATTGTCAGTTTACATCTTGCCATTCTGTTGCCCTGATTTTGTTATTGAATATATAACATTAATTAAATATCCACAGTATATCAGGTCAGCGGTCTTTGCCATGCATACATCTTGCATTGATCTGTTGTAAACGAGGCCAGGTTTTCTGGAGACAGTGTGCTTGTTAATGAAACCTTGGGTATAACAGTAATCCAATCCAGCCATAATCCTGTCATGACAAAAACAGTTTCACGTGACAATGGGGTGTAATCAGTCAGTGTTAATGTGTCTGATGGGTCAGGAACTGTGTGCGTCAGATTGTGACTCACTCCAGGTTAAAGGAGCAGACTGATTACATGTGATCTGGAACTCTTCCAACTAGGCTATAACTATTCAGACAGTAAATAAGAGAATCCAAAACCACATAACCAGGAGAATCACTTTATTAAATCAAAAGTAAAGCTGATCAATAATTACATTAAATCCTGTATGCATTTCAAAAAGGAGTGTTTTGCAACACTGAAATACGAAATCTTATTGACACAAGGAAAAGAGCACAGGCAGGAACTGGCTATAGATTGACAGATAGTGCCGACATCCCGCCGACAAATCCTGGATCCAACCACAGATGCCAGATATTTTCTGAGAGAGTGCAGAATTCATGGTTCCATCAATTATGGCCAGTCATCCAGGTCCTGAAGCTGCAAAGCAGCCCCAGACCACCACACTACCACCACCATGTTTGACTGTTGGTATGGTTTTCTTTTTATGAAATACTGTGCTGGTTTCACCCCCCCAGATGTAACAGGACACGCACCTTCCATAAAGTTCAACGTTCGTCTCATCAGTCCACAGAATATTTGGCCACAAGTCTTGGGGATAATCAAGATATTTTTTGACAAATGTGAGTTCCTTTGTGTTCTTTTTGATCAGCAGTGGCTTTTGTCTTGGAACTCTCCCATGGATGTCGTTTTTGCCCAGTCTCTTTCTTACTGTTGAATCATGAACACTGGCCTTAGTTGAGGCAAGTGAGGCCTGCAGTTCTTTAGATGTTGTTCTGGGTTCTTTTATGAGCTCCTGGATGAGTCGACATTGCGATCTTGGAGTAATTTTGGTAGGCCAGCCACTCCTGGGAAGGTCCACCACTGTTCCAAATTTTCTCTATTTGTGGATAATGGCTCTGACCGTGGTTCTCTGGATTTCCAAAGCATTAGAAATGGCTTTATAACACTTTCCAGACTGATACATGTAAACTATTTTGTTTCTCATCTGTTCTTGAATTTCTTTAGCAGCATGATGTGTTGCTCTTTAAGCATGCTTCACTTTGTCAGACATTCTATTTAAGTGATTTCTTGATTCAACAGGTCTCACAGTAATTAAACCTGATTGTGGCTAGTTAAATTTAACTCAGATTTCTAAAATGATATGGTTAATCACTATTCTTTCATGATTTAACAGGAGGGGTAATTATTTTTCCATGTAGGGCCAGGCAGATTTGGACAGCTTTTTTCCCTTAAATGAAATCATCATTTAAAAACTGCCTTCTGTATTTACTTGCATTATCTTTGTGTAATATTACTTTTTTAAATTAATATTAAAATGAGTTTGATGATCTGAATCTTTTAAGTATGCCAAATATGCAAAATATTAAACAAAAAGGAAAGGGGAAAAACTACTTTTCACTGCACTGTATATAATGTATGTGTGTAAGTATGTATGCATGTATGTATATATATATATGTGTGTGTGTGTGTGTGTGTGTATATAGGCCATTACAGCTGCTTTTGTAAATATAAATAATATAAATAACATAACATCATATTTTGTGGTAATTGGCATCAAACAGTTTGAAAACACTTGCTCTATAAAATATCAAAGGTTATACAGTAGATTTACAGAAAACTCTGATTATAATGTTTGACAGATGGTGCTCTAGAAGAACAGTATGCAGTTTTATAAAATGTTACATTTTGAACCCCTTTTACCATTTGATGAAGACGAGCCCTGCTAGTACACTGTAGCCCAGAGCAAGAAACAACACCTTCAGTAGCCTGTCGTGTTTATCCTCCAGCTCTCGTGAGAGGATCTCAAAGAACGTGATGAAGAGGAATGTGCCGGCTGCCAGGCCCTGGAGCACTACAGATAAAATACTTTCTGCCAGGTGCTGGACCGTCTGAATACCCATTCCAATCCCGATGCCCAGAGGAATCATTAGACTCACTGTTACGCCAGTTTACTGGCATCCCGTAAAGAGATGCCCGCCTTGGCAATATTAACCCCCAGAGCCACGGCTGCCAGCGTCTCGTGGATGGCCACTCCAATGAAGAGGGTTCCGAGTTCAGCCCCCTTTTCCTGAAGGCCCAACGCAAGACCCTCAAAGACAGAGTGCGCGGACAGCGCTAGCACCAGGCTAGCTAATCTCAATGGCCCAGCTTGCGTCAGCTCTGAAGGGTGGAAGTGTCCGTGGTGATGGGAATGGTCTCTGGAACCTCGGGCGGGAGCGATGAATGGAGCATCGTACTCAGAGTCGCTCCCCGCTGCCGAGCCACCAGCATTAAACGTTTCCAGGTCGATAAACGAGGGCTTCTCCTTGCGGAAAGTGAGCACAGCTTGTTCCACAAATACTGTGAGGAAAAACCCAATCATCATCATCGTCTCTGCCAGAGGGTAATGACTGGTGGTTTTTAATGTTTCCAGAACGTCGTCAACCTGAAAGCAAAAAGGTAGGAAGTCAGAGTCTGTATCTGTAAACAGTAATTTGATTCCTTAAAGCCCAGTAAACATCCTGATGGTAAAACTGGTTGTGCAACTGACTTTGGTTGTATAATAGATCAATACATTGCTTAACTCTGTAAAACCTACAGGACTATTATTAAAAGTAATAGTTAAAGACATCTATTTTTTAAATAGAACAGTTTATCTAAAAAAAGTGTTTCTTGTTGAGTATCATATACATCAGGCTTTTGTGGCTCATATAGTATGATAAAATATGTATGATTCTCTCAAGCCCGTCAAATACTCAAATGAGAAACTGAGAAAAATATAATAATTTAGAAAGTTATATAATAATAATGAAGAAAGTTTGTAACCAGGCTGTTTTGGGGCACCATTGACTTCTTTAGTAGGAAAATAAAATACTATGGAAGTCAATGGTGCACCAGAACTGCTCTGTTTCCCACATTCTTCAGAAAATCTTCCTTTGTTTTCAGAACAAACACATTTATACAAGTTTGGAACTACTTGAAGGTGAGTAAATGATGACAGAGTTTTCATTTTTGGGTGAACTATCCCTTTAACCTAAGTCTCACAAACCTAAGTTTGTTACATCCAAATTTCATTAATACCACCCAAATTCATATTATATATAACATACTTATTTAACAGTCGTGAATCAAGTTCAAATTCAGATGTAGAGAGAAAATGAAAAACACTATTTTCATTTTAAACTATAAATGTTGACTTTGTTCTGTTTCAGAAATATTGCTTATAATTTAAAAAGTTTAATGTGTTAGTATTTTTGTCTCTCTCAAACACACACCCCTATCATTTTGCTTCAGAAGACACAGATTCATCAACCGTGGTCCTATGGATTACGGTCTTGTTCATTTTGCAAGCTTTTGAAGCTTCAACTTCATGGGCTCCATCCAACAAGCATTACACAGACTATAAATAATAAAACTTTTGTGTGTTTCTATGAGTGTGTAGAACGATAGTGTTCATTTATGGTTGATGTTAAAGGGATAGATCACCCAATTATCAGTTCTGTTATCATTTACCCACCCTCATTTAGTCTCAAACACACATGGCTTGGGTTTGACCATGAAAGGAAACATTTTAAAGAATGCATCTGGTCATTTTTTTCATGCAATTGCAATTAATGTAGACTGCAGGTTACAAGCTTTACAAATTATTCAATTCAATTGTATATAGCTATAACAAATGCCTCAGAAGCCACATAAACTACTTGTATTGGGCTTTAAGCTCCCCACTAATTGTACTTGCATGACAAATGCAGCCAGGCATTTTTCAGAATGTCACATTTTGTTTCACAAAATAAAGAAACTTCTGAGGCTTTTGAACCACCTGAAGATGAATAAATAATGTTATTTTTGAATGAACCTTTTCTTTAAAGACCAAAACCACGCTTGATGACATACCTTTGCTCTAACTGCTGGTAAAAGGGCATTGAAGCAGGTGGCCAGGAATACACCTCCTCCGAAACAGTTGCTTAAAGCAACCACTCTTCTGTACCTTGTGATTTTATCATACTCCGTATGCATCATCCACACAGGAATAAGAATGCCCCCTAACATCAGGGCAAACACCCCCAGCAGGCACAGGATTTTGGCTACAGCTATCTCCATACTTAGGAGATGGGCTGTGATTCCACTTCAGCGAAGCATTTGTATCTTAAAAATAAAACAAAAGACACTGAATCAAAAGACACTTCTCCTGGCCGACTGGTCAGGTCATGGACAGCATCCCTGGAAAATGTTTTAGAAACGTCAATACACGGGGTTTCATAATTATCGTAATTAATATATTAGAAACATCATAATTTAAGCAACTTCAAATCAGCTTCAGTGCGACAACTTTTGTCAGGCAAGTAACGTTAGGGTTAAATGAATTCACATCTGACAACCAATTTCTGAGGCGTTATAATATTTGTAAGGTGACTGACTAGGTCGGTGTAGAGATTAGCATGCTAACGCTAGTGAGCTGCTAGCTGTCAAAGTAGAAATACGCCATTTATATTGAACATGTACGAAAGAAAAAAACACGTTAAAACCAAGACCAGTTTATATTAAGACGTGCAAACCTATTGTTTCACACATTTCTATTCAAACTAGAGTCGTTGGCTGCAGTTAAATGCTAAGCTAACAAACACTGCATGCACAGAAAAGGCGTTTATACTATTTTACTAGTAAAAATATGCCTTTTAATGATGCTTCGTCAAACAGTGAAGCGTAAGCAGATAATTAATATACTTATGCATGAAATGAAGCGTTTTACCCGTGTCAGTGTCAATACTTCCTGCTTCTGAAAGCTGCAATGCCTGTTCAGTGGCTGCGTCTCAATATCAAGTAAGCAGCCTAGCTGGTTTGCGTTTGCTAGACAATATACGTAGTTTGAAACGTCAAACTTTAAACTCGGTTATGAATAGCAAATAGTTCGCTGCCTCTAAAAGTGGCAAATAAGCGAGCTTCAATGTTTCAAACTTTCCTACGATTTCACAAAATGTTATCTATAAAGGCAACTTGCTAGGTTTTGAGACAGTGATGTTACGAATGACAAGTTCCTTTTAATATACCATCACACATATACCAGTTGTCCAAAATGGACAAAAAACATCCATTTCCTTCAATCCAAAACAAATTAAGAAACATTCTTGTTAAGTAATGGTACTTTCTGACAAATTTAACTTGGTTGCAAGCAATAAGTGGTTGTGAAACTGCAAAAACAAGTCCTATTTGAAATCTGACATTTAATTGTCAATGTTGAATTTGCACAAGTTCCTTGTCAACCCCTTTCAGTTCAGACAGAGACTTGTCATTGGACAAGTGAATCACGGAGGTGTTACAGCAAATCTGCATTATGTCCATGGAGCAGCGCTTCATTAATCACGGTCCAGTAACATGGGTTATTACTTGGGAATATAGTGTTAACCCAGAGTGAGATTTCATTAGATTAAACATTTGCTGGAATCCAGTGCCCAATTATGATGTACAAATGTGCACTGATGACCTCTTCCAACCGGCAGGGCAATGTGGGGCAGTGGGAACTCATGCAGTTTTTATAGATGAATAAACTCAGCCTCGTCCCTAGAGTTGGAGGAACAAGGTATATCTTAAAAAAGAAAAAAGTAGCCCATCTTCCAAAGGTCCACCAGGTCGGGAATGAAAGTCTGCACAAAATGAGAGAAGTAATGTTAAGTTCTGAACAGATATTCGGTTTAAAATAAGCTATTTTCTGAACATCTGTGTAGCTCAACCACAAACAACATACATACAAATACCTATAGAACATCTTAAGGCAAGACACCAGGGGTCTCATTCATAAAACTCTGTAGATTTCATCCTAAAAGTGTACGTACGCACAAAAGCTAGATTTTGCATACGCATGAATTTTTTCAGATTTATAAAACCATGCGTAATCCCAGTCAGGGTAAGATTGTGCGTACGTCAGTACTAGCGTAAGTGCATCTCCACCCCAACTCCTCCCAGAAATCACCATATATGGAGCTTACAACGCCTAGTTTTACTATGCATAACCTCATCTGCATATCATTTCCATGCATATTCCCATCCACGTGACACGTGTTTAACACCGTCAAAACTACAAGACATTAAGGAAATATGAGATCCTGACTGTAATTCCATTTGGGCCATAGCCTAGACATTCATTTTTATTGCTAAATATTATCCAGTATGCTTGTTCCGTTTTATAATGAAAATATCCATAAAAACAAAACTGTTTAAAATAGTTGATCTCATTCTTTTTCACAGGTCGTTTGAACTTGAACGTTTCAGTTTCTAAGCTATTTTACCGAGAAATCACAGAACAGTGTTGACAATACATTTTCCCGCTGAATGATTCTGTGCGCGTGATGTATTGTACGCGCTACTGTCTGTAGCTATGTGTGTGCGTTACAGTGCAGCAGCGCATTAGATTAGAACGTGATTAACTTACCTGTACAATAAGCTGTTTAAAACCTGCATTCTGCCGTTCAATTTCCAGCATCCAGTAATATAATCACACATGTCTTGTGGAGCGCATTCAGAGTATGAATTAGTTTGTAATTTTAACTGTTTGGAAACGGAGCGAAAAAGTGGATTTATTATCCTATAGCGCCCTCTATAGGACCAGCGACTAGTCGACTTCAAGCTTAAAGCGTCATGACAGAGCACTGAAGTCAACTAGTTGATTAGTCTGTGCAACCCCTAATACACAGAGAACATGCGCTTCTTCAGGAAGATTACTGTCACGCTTTTAAAAACAAAAATACATCTAATCAACTTAAATAAATCAAGCACGTCCCATTTTACTAAAGTCTCGTTACATTTTACTGATTTGCACATGAAATTGGTCTTTTATGGAGGAACAAAAAACCACAGCTGGAAAGGGGGCGGAATGGGGCGCAATAATCGTTTTATCTCGATTACTGTATTTTCATAATTGTTGGAGGCCGAAATCGAAACTGAATTTCGATTAATTGCACAGCCCTAGTGACTTGCCTTAAGTCTAAAACCTATTAAAGCTATGTTCCAGTCTTTTCACAAGAATACTTGAATTAAGAGTGATTTGTGGTACCATAGGGAGTGTCAGTGTTCGTCATTGCCAGCACTACTGGGAGGTCGACTGCGCATTTGACTCCTCAGTTGCTCGATAATCTCAGGGTTCTGTTGCTGCATTTGCTGTGCAAACTGCTGACCACTGTGACAGAAAAACACTAGTTCAGCCCCACTGAATATAACCTGGAATTTCCTGTTAGGAAGGTGAATAAAACCTATGATAATCACACAATAGTGATGTTAAAACTTACGCCTGTATGAGGCCGGAGAGATCATTGGCACCACCACCTGCTCCTGCTCCTGCTCCAGCTGCGGCTCCGACTGTGGCTCCAGCTGCGGCTCCGGCTGTGGCTGTCGCTGTGGCTCCTGGTGAGGAGGCTCCTCCCATTGGACCGTAAGCCCCAGACATCATACCTGACATCCTACATGGGCACAGAAACAGCTGATACACATTTCTGCTGAGAACACAAAGTCTTACATCAAGTTGGTACAACTGGCCCAAAATGCATCAAACTTCGGCAAACCAACATATTCAGCCAAAATAGTTTAGGAGGGCCATTGCCATTTCTTGACATAATACCTGTGCAATTTAAATGTTTGTAGAACTCAGTTTTTAATTTAGGTGTTGATTTAGTACATATGATTAATTCATTGATTTTTAAATAGAATTTATTTTTAGTTTCGGTTCTCGGCCAAGTGCATCCTGAATATTCCGTTTCTGTTTAGGCCCAGATTGTCATTTTGGTGCTTCACTAGAAAAAAAAAAGTCATTCTTGAAAAGCATGTCGTGGCATTTTTATGATTCATTCTTGAAAAAAGTTTTTACTTAAAAAAAAATCTTATTAAAAATAGGTTTCATTCTTTATTAACACCTGAAAATATTTGCCCTTTAAACTTATGTAATGTGGTATGACCCACAAATTTGCATGGCCCAACTAAAACACACAATTGAGATGTGTTTTTGTAAGCCTGTTTTCACTGAAGCTGGAGATTTCCGTCAACATAAAAGCTATAAAATCCAGTATGAATTGCTGACAGCTAGCGGTATAAATGTAGTTCAAATTCAAAATATCTCTTTCAAGTCTAGAAATAAGGAAATAAGTATTGTAATTTTCATACTGTAGTGTAAAGCAAATCTATGAAATATACATTTTCATTTATTTTAAATGCAATTGTTTTACAATATATGGCTATTACTGTCAGTGTTGTTGTTATTGATATTATTATATTCAAATTTTTTTAGCCAGAATGAGTGTAATTTAGACAGACAGTATATCACAAATAAAAAGAGGGTTGAGTCCCCTTTAAAGTTCAGGTACAATTCAATTCACTAACTTATTGGACTAAGAACATGGGTTGAAGCTCTTAAATTTGAACTCTTAAGTGCATTAGATAGAATAATTGAACTTTAAAATGTACAAAATGTTCAACTTCATATCGTGATATTATCATATCATGAGATTATGATATTGTTACATCCCTAATCTTTATAAATGGCAATTTATTTCCCAAGCTTATTGAATATGATATTTCACTTCATGTATAATGTGCATATTACGTGTATAATAAATGGTGTGCTTAAGTTTTGCCTACTCACATTTGCTGTACTTGCGGGTTGGTCATTAAATTAGATGCCTAAAGAGAGTGACAGTGAGTTAATGATGAGAATAAATACGCATTAATGATGAACATATAGATCTATTTCTACTGACCATGTTCATGAAACCAGGGTTACTCAGCAAACCTGCCAGGTCGACTCCACCCAAACCGCCTACCTAACAAAGATAAACACATGGGATTTAGCACTGTTTTCCACAGAGAGACGAAACCTATTATCTGGTAGGTTCTGTGAACTCACTGGGCTGGGTAGTCCCTCCATCTTCTGTTCTGCTATTTGCAGGTTGGCTTTGTAAGTGTCATTGTCAGGGTCCAGCTCCAGCGCTTTCTTGTAGTAGCTCACAGCCTCCGAGTATTTGTTCAAACTTGCAAGAGCAAGCCTTGTTTTTAAGCAAAACAAATGAAGAAGTAAATGTGACACCAAATTGTTTTTTTTAAATGAGGGTATCTGCAGGGTTTTTAAAAACTAATTTAAGGATTTTTAAAACCGTAAGACCTACACAAATTAAAATTAATACAGTATGTCCATTCAGAACAAGTATCATGTATCTCGTAATCTTTTGCTTAAAGCTGCAGTAAGTTGCCTCTTTGTCGCCATCTCTGTTTGAAAACCTGCAATTGCAGCGGTGCGCGGAATTATCTTCCTTGCATGTAAATGCATGTTCTACAGCAGTGCTTCTCAAAGTCCGGACTCCGGTCCGCATCCGGACCCTGAGGGAATTCAATCCAGACCCGCCTCCATTTCGTATTTCAAGAGCACTGATTATATTTCCTACTTTGATAAACGCATGTTAAACTTGTAAATCCTTTGTTTAGTTTTTAAATGTATTTTTGGAAATGGTACGAAATGAAAGCGCAGGCGATGAAACTTTTCCTTCATGACATTTGTTGTCATGACATCCAGTGAGCTTATGACGTTTGATAATCGGGCGACATTTCACTGCAAATATGAGTTTTTTTTTTATTATTATTATCACTTAGATTATGGCCATTTGACTTATAGCAGTGTCCAGTGTTTCCCATTTATTGATTTATTTGTGGCGCCCGTCACAATATCAAAACTGACCGCCACAATCAGATTTTCCAAAAGGATTATACTTGGTTGAAGAAACTGAGAACTGCACGTTTCAAAATTGAAATGCTGTGCGGGTGCTTTTACATTAATGTATTTTTGAAAAGAACCGACCGTCTCAAGAAAAACTTCGATGTCATTTTCATTTAGGTTTTCCTGTAATGACTGATTAAGTAGCGTTTGAGCGCATTGCATTACTTTGATCGCAGCCGTTACCGGGGAAACCGCTATATCTCCCGCTACAACAGCGCCTCCTGCTGGCAGAGAATGAATTTGCATTTGCAAGTCTGTGGAAAACACTGGTGTCTGTCTGCAAAAACAAAAAGCTTCAGAACTGTTTTGAGAAGGTGCTTAAGTTTTGACCCATGTATTATTATTATTATAAGTTAGACTACTACTACTATTACCATCTTGTTCCCTGCATTAAACATTTCCTCAAACTCTCTTTTATGAAAATAAAATAAATAAGAAAATCAGACAAACGCATCAGCCAAAAAAATCAGCTTCTAATATCGGCCATCGGATGCCCTCATTTGTAAATATTGGCATCGGCCAGAGAAAAACCCTTGTCTGTCGACCTCTATTGTTTTGCGACTTTCCTCTTGCTCTTTATTTTTTTTCAAAAAAGTTAGTCTTTATTTGTTATGCATGTTATGTAGGCTACTGTATGTTTATTAAAAGCAAGTTTTGTAATAACCAATTGTTCCGGTCTGGACCTTTGACACTGATAAAAATTCAGATTTGGACCCTTGAATGCAGACTTTGAGAACCCCTGTTCTACAGGCTCTCGCTTGGGCAACAGGGCTGCATTTAGACTTTGAAATGTGCAGTGCACACTTTTACTTAAATCATAACCCTTTGAAATACTTTAGACTGTATCATGATTATTGCTTTTCTAAATTTTATAAAGGTGAAGTCAAGACCTGCGGAAACCCTGAAGTGAAAAACACATTTAAACAACTGGCCTTCAATATTTTATCTGTCATCTACATTTTAGGGGGGAAAATAAAAACATTAGTTACCCCATCCGTCCATATGCTTTACTGTAGTTTGGATCGATTCCAATGGCTTGTTCACAGTCTTGAACAGCTCCAGCATAGTTCCCCAGTTTGCTGTAGGCTGCAGCTCTAAAGATAATGTTTAAAAATTATATTAATTTTCAAATAATACAAACAATTCTCCAAGAAATAAAAAAAAATGTAATAAAATACTTTTTAAATCATTCTTGGATAATACAAATACTACAGCATTACATTTTTCTTTTTCAGATTTAAAGAAACTGTGCATATACCTGTTGCAAAAGTAGACAGCATTGTGAGGATTAAGCTGGATGGCTTTAGAGTAGAACTCAACAGCTGCACTAAAGTTCTCTACCTTCATCTGATCGTTGCCTGCAGGTACATACATGCAACACTTTGAGTGAGAAGACCGTAGGAACTTAGGAAGCATACTGAAATGGTAACGGTGTGATGGATGGTCTTACCATCTGTTTTAAGATGCTCGGCCTCTGCTAACTGATCCTCTGAAGGCGAATCACTGGATGAATTGGTGTTAACTTGAGGTGTCTGCAACATATAACAATTTCTTAAGTGAAGTCAACCCACGCTATGAATAAACATTCCAAAACGACATGGTTTAGATCCAGGGATTTCAATCTTTTAAATTCCATGGACCTTCAGATATGATCCTCATCATGTGAGGGACCCTATCTTAAATTGTAAGGCATCTATAATATGACAGTTTCATGCATAAAGACCCATTACTGTGAAAAAAATTAGTTATTAGTTTCAACTCATTACAGTACTGTACTTTAACAGTGCTGTATTCTTTTTACAATTGATTTAAATAAAATGTTTAATTCATTGTGTTCAAGATTCAAGAGATTTATTCGTCACATACACAATTATACAGGATATAACCAGCAGTGAAAGTCATGTCCACTCCATGGACAGTGCAATTATATGTAACACAAGAGAATATACCTAAATATAGGTATGAAAGAAAATTAAGTAAAAAAAATAAGAATAGAAAAATTATAAAATATAAGATAAAATGTTCAATAAAATAAAATGTGCAGGACAGTATACTGTAGGTTAATAAATAATAATATAAGCAGGAATGTGCATGAAGAATGTGCAAACAGGTTGTACAGGGTATGTACATAGCAGCAATACGGATGATGGAGAATGGTTAATATCTTACTGATTATTAAATGGGGTTATGTTGATGTTATGAGTTTGAGTTTAGGAGCCTGATGGCCTGAGGGAAGAAGCTCCTCCTAAGTCTCTCAGTTTTTGCCATCATGCTCCGGAAGCGCTTGCCAGATGGCAGTAAAATTAAGAGAATTTAAACTACTTTTTATTTATTTATTTACACTTTCTCTAAACAGTTACCCGGATCCACTATCACTCCCTTGATCTGAGTTTGAAACCCCCGGTTTAGATGACACCCGTTAACAGCTTTTACCTGTTTGGTTGCAGAGGCAAATATCTCTGGCAGAGACTGACTGACTGCTAAACTCTGGTCCTCTACAGAGATGCCAAATGCCGTCTCCAGGCACTGGCTGGCAACTAGATAATTAAGGGTAAAAAAACAAACAAACAAAATAAACAACAACAAGGAATTACCAAGCAATAACATAACAGTGTCCAGCACTGATTCTAGCACTAAGGTTTTACCTTCTAAGCTTTCTTGAGCATCTGATGACAGACTCCCAGAAGACAGCTGATCATGGAGAAACTGGATGATGGAGAATGCGAGACGCTTTGTGTCAGCCATTCTATCTTGAGGCTTAAACCTCACCAAATAAATATGTGAAGGAAACCTACGAGACAGGGATATGTGTTAATATCAACAGGACAACAATACAGAAAAACAGCATGATAATGATTCGTAAATAAGTGAAACTTCAGTTCGGTAAGAATGATTTGGAGCAGATTTCTTATGTTACAATGTATTTATTCCAGTTTTTACTGTTCTGGAGTTAATAATTTCACTAAGTTAAACGTCCATCTTTATCAACTCCGTAACTTACACTAGATTTAAAGGCGAAATAGTGGCTTATGATAGACTTTTACAAATTAACGACTTTCAGATATGTAACCATTGCTGAGAATAAGTGCAACTCATAAATGTGTTCACTAAGTCAAAACAGTTATTATCAGATATGGAACATTCTAGCACAAACTGGCTGTCAGCTCGTGCTAACAGTTTCCATTGGCTTACAAAGGGAGTGCTGATTCTGTTAGCATTAGCTTCAGTTCGCTCATGTGATTTAGCATAAATACAAAAGAGGATTTAATGAGGATTGAAAGTCAGCTATCCGCCATTTTACTCTATAAGCATTCAGGATGTCATTTGGTTCTACAGACTCTAAAAAAGTGTGTTTAATTCACACTCACTCACCAGTTGTCTCCTCTCAAGGATCTCTAGCCAGTAGACTGTGACGATTCATGTGCGTGCGTGCGCGTGCACGGCTGTCGTGACGTGCATGACGTCACATCTTGGGTTACCGCAAACTGATTGACCTGCTGGCTTGGCAATTAGTCTATAGACACAATTTCGCACCACATGGGTATTTTCAGTGGAATAATAGAGATATCTGTGTGTGTGTGTGTGTGTGTGTGTATATATATATATATATATATATATATATATCTTTAATCAGTCATGGTATGACAATGGAATATTTACCGTTAGTCAGTTGCTTAATGAACATGCAGGTTTGCTTTTGTCATATTCAAAATTTCTTTAAAAAATTGAAATTCCTACGAAACCAAAACACTATGCTGTTATTTGTTATGCAGTTCCCAAGTAAGTTATTATTACGTAATTCTGCACATTACAGTAATGCTGATCAACAGCCATTGACTTGTTATATGATGTTTATTGGTGATGATATTAATATTGTTACAGATAAATGCAGTAATAGATTAGACATGTGTTAAAGAAGAATTATGTGCCATGCTCAACAGTCTTTTGGTAATCTAAATATGAAAACATTGAGTGGAAGGTATGGTCAATAACAAATATGTTTTTCATAAGTAGCCTAATTAAGTAAAAGAGTTATCTTTTAAAATATTATGCAGAATTTACCCTGTTAAATCATTCTTTGAACAGTTCAAACTGGATATGTGGTGTTGTTAAATAATCAGTAACTCATCTTTTCTTTTAATGTGTTTACTCAAGATTATTTTGGGTAGATGTCTCTAACTTCATTTCTAGGATGTTTGGAACATTAATACAAATATAAATATATGATGTCATATTTGTTTTTGTACAAGATACCATTGATTTCTAAAAGTACAATTACTTTTCATACACAACTAATTTTTTTACTTGGTAAATATCATATGCATGTAAAGAAATGGGCTAAAGCTAAGCCAGATTGTGAACATTAAAGACATTAAACAATGTGGTATACTGGTACTTAATATTGTAACAGATAAATGCATTAATAGATATATATTAGACATGTGTTAAAGAAGAATTATGTGCCATGCCCAACAGTCTTTTGGTAATCTAAATATGAAAACAATGAGAGGAAACATTGAGTGGGGCAGGGACACCGGCAAAGGATATAAGCATCGCTTTTTATTTCCTCCTCTTACTTGTTTCACCTCTGTTTCAGTTTTATAACCATTTTCTCACTATGTGTCAGTACCTTGTTGTTTTTTAGCATGTGTGTTTGGCTCAGTGGTACTTTTTAGGATTACTGATAAACTACTGTCGTTTGATTTGTATTTGTTATCTATTTTAATTTTAGTTAAATTATGTCAGAATTTATTATGTCTTTATAGGTATTTTATTAAGTTTTAGTTTTATTTAATTTGAGTTATTTTAATACTTCAACAAACTAAATGGAAATTAAATAATATATATATATTATATATAGAGAGAGAGATTTTATAAATGTGTATGTATATATTCACTCATCGGCCACTTTATTAGGTACACCTGTTCAATTGCTTGGTAACACAAATTGCTAATCAGCCAATCACATGGCAGCAACTCAATGCATTTAGGCATCTAGATGTGGTGAAGACGACTTGCTGAAGTTCAAATTGAGCATCAGAATGGGGAAGAAAGGGGATTTAAGTGACTTTGAACGTGGAATGGTTGTTGGTGCCAGATGGGCTGGTCTGAGTATTTCAAAAACTGCTGATATAACGCGATTTTCATGCACAACCATCTCTAGGGTTTACAGAGAATGGTCCGAAAAAGATAAAATATCCACTTTAAGAGAGTTTGTGATAAATTATATTGAGTTTTGTATCAATCTTTTGTCATATCTGATGCCTATGATGAAGAACTGGAGTTTTCTTACATTCATCTTATGCTTATTTTTGGTTGACTGAGTTTCTGCGTTGACTGAAGTCTCCAAAAATGAGTGCATGAGATGCTGCTGAAAGACTTGTAATATTTTATCAGGTATTTGGATTATAATTATTTATCATGTCAACTTTTAAGCTATATGTGTTGATATGGATTGCTCAAAAGTGAATGAGATTGATCATGAAGACTTCATTGGTGTTCCCATCTTTCAATAGCTAATGAGTCAATGTTTGAAAAATCACTTTAATAATTAGTTTTCTCTGAGGCTACACATTATGCACAGAATGCGGACCTGTTTTATTTGTCAGAATATCCCAGCAGTCAACAGTTGATTTCACATTTAAGAGGTGAACATAGTTACTATCCTGCTGCACGATTAATTGTTAAAAGATTGCAATCTTGATTCAGACATCTAAATCCCCTTATCATTTTGTAAGGTGTGAATTCAACTTTATATTACACGGCAAGGGAGAATGCAAAAATTAATTAAGTTGTTAATAGAAATTATGTTGTGCACTGGAGTTCATTTAACAGGGTTTTCAGCAAAGATCAATTGGGCCAATTGCCATTTAATTTTGAAAACTAATATTTATACTGGGTTACACTTTATTTTAAGGTGTCCTTGTTACAGTACATTTAAGTACTGAGTAATATCAAGTAATTACATGTACTTACTTACCATATGGTTAGGATTAAGGGTTGGTTTAGGGTCACCTACGTGTTAATTATGCATAATTTATTGTTATTATGATAGTATTCATGTAACGTGTAACAAGATCACCTTAAAATAAAGTATTACCTTATACTGTATCCGTGTTGTAAAATTATTCAATTGGAGGAGTCCACTTAAACAATATTTCTTAAAATACAATTAACTTAAATTAATTAACTCAAATCTCTATCTGTGGACTTCTATCCTCTTGCCACCAGAGGCCGCCCTCGCATTATATTGACTCTCACATTACACAGACTGTTACATGTCACTCCGGACTACATTTCCCATGTTCCATTTCACTGATTACACTTACACCTGCAGCCAATTACACACACTATAAAAATCAATCTCAAACAACCAGTTCGCAGAGTATCCTATTGTTTACACCCCATTCTGGGCATCGGCGTCAACTAGTGATGGCAATGTGAAGCCTTATGAAGCATTAATTTGGCCCTGTCCCAAATGGCACCCTAAACCCTCGCGGTCTTCCTCTGAGTCCACACTTTTGTGACTTAATGCCTCTTTGAATGTTGGGTAGATGTCTCCTGCAAGTTTGCACCAGTGCGGGCTCGGCAGTAGTGCGTATCGAGGGTGCATAATGGCCGCAAAGGGGGAGCTCGCGAGCACCCTTCTGAACACTAAAATGAGGAATGGGACACCCTACGGTCTCGTGGACTTAACGGACACGTGCACGTGGCGGCCATTGTAAGTCCATAAGACCGCAAGTGCACATGAAGTGTTCCATTTGGGACAAGGCCATTGAAGCTTTTCATCCAAGTGGTTCACAAAAGGGTTCATTCATCGAGGCTTCATTTGCTCACAATACCACCTAGTGGCCAACAAAAATGTAAGCAAGCAGATAAATTACAGATGACCTGTGGGCTGAGTTTCGTAAAACAAGTTTACCAAATAAGCCAGGCTTATTTCAGTTAGTCTGACTTATTTTGAACCAAATCAAGTGACAATAAGGCAGACTAACTTAAATAAGCCAGGCTTATTTGGTAAACTTGTTTTATGAAACAGGCCCCTGGTGTGATCTATTCAATGATGCACTGGTTCGCACCAGACAGTTAAGGCTTAGAAATAACGGTGAATAATTTGTTTTATTTCTACATAGACTAATCTATGTATATGAATATAATGTGTATTTTACAATGATTGTATAACATAGGGTTGCCAACTTCAGAAAATGAAAATATGGGACAGTCGTGGGCTCACTGGCGTTGCTTCTGGCAGAAGTTGAAAACTTTTCAAGTGCCAACGCAGGGCAGAGAGTTGATCAAAGCAGCTCAAGCGCCCCCAATGCAAAGCCAAAAATCGCCTTTATAAACTAAATCAGACGCTAGCCATCAGCTCAACGCCCCGTGTGACCCGTTTTAAAGATGGCCGCCGTCTTGAAGAGACTTAAAGAGACTTCGTTATAGCATGTCTTGGATTATCTCTTTGTATTGCCGTTTCGGATTCTTGGTAAAATCAGGTTCTGCAGGCCTACAACATAGACCAAGCACTAGTCCAATGCCCTATCTATTGAATAAAGTCGGGTTGTGTCCGTTTACAAAGGTAACACTAGAGGGCAGCAAAGTTTTATATCTGATCAGAAATGTACAGCATACATTTGGTTTATTTGATTCGATATGCGTAATTTATGGAAGTTATTCGTTTAGTGTTGGATCACCAGTGTTTGGTGTTAGATCACCAGTCCTTTGAAATCTGATGGAAATCTATAAGTATTTATAATGGCAAAAACGATTTGGTTTTGAAAGCAGTTTGATGCTCCATCAGTCAGGGATGGGCAGTATTTAAAATACGTGTATTTAAAATACATATTTGACATACAAAATTATATTTTTTATTGAAATACCTTTGAAAAAATGTAATGTATTTTGTATTTAAAATTGTATTTTTAGTATTTTTGTATTTTCAAAATACATAAAATACTTTTTTCCAGTCAAACTCTTTATTAGACTGCTGGCTTCTTGTATCAACTAGTTCAGACATGCCACTTTCATGCATGTGAGCTGCAGCTGTATGACTCCATCTAGAATTGGGTAATGACATTTTCTGGATCCCTGTAAGGAAACAAGGAATAATACTGCCTACGTGTGCTATCCAAATGTCCTATTTCCAATTTCAGAAGTCATGATTACAAGCATGTCGCATTCAAGTGCTTTTCTGTTGGAAAGAACAGTAATCATGGAGGATGCCAGGTTTCTTGGGAAAATCGTATTAAAGTCAAAATCGTATATATTTAAGATATTTAATTTTAAATAAAATGTAGCATCCTATTTGTTGACAACTATATCATCATTCACAGTGCTATCTTTACAGTTAGCTTGTTGGTGATTCTGGATTTTCAGTAAAATACATGCTGTTTTGCTGTGTATAAACCATACAACATTCTTGAAATGTTTATTGCACTACTATGTGCATTACTTTAACATTAAAACAAGGCGATCTTGCTTTTGTGGGGAAAAAAAAGCATACCTGTCTCAGCAGGTAAAAAAAACCTAGTAAGGGGAACATAGCATTAGCACTAGCCAGTCTTGTTAGGGTTTTTTTTTTTGGTCAGATTTTGGTTTTATCAATAGTCAAATGTATTCATTAAACTTTAATCATTACTGCTTGCTATGGCTATAAATAAATGTCAGCAATGATGATATAAAGTGTAAATCGATTTTATTTTTCTATATCATTTATATATCGTCGTGGTATGCAAATATATCTGTGGAGCTTTTAATGGGCAAGAGTTATTGACACGTCAGAGTGACAAATAAACATGGATAAATTAGTAATACGCAGCCTTCTGCATGTGTACACCCCAAGACAAAGATAACTATAAAACATAATTCAAATGTTCTAAGGGCATACTCGCACTAGGCACACCTTGTATTAAAGCCCAAGCGCGATTGTCCTTTTGTCCGTGTTTCACTCCGCCTTGAATCGCGCTCGCGGAAAGCGCTCGAGAAACAGTGTCTCTTCCGCGGCTGATTTTTACGTAGAAAGGGCGACAGCACCGCATTACAATAAACTATCACTCATGTTTTCATAGCCTTTGGCCAAATTCAAAACTAAACTAAAATTAAATAATCTTTGAGCGCAAGGGCCTGGTGTTTCGGGGCCCTACGCAGCTTGCGTATTCTGCGTATAGGGAGGATCGGCTCTGGAGAACATGCTCCGGTGCGGTTAGTGGTCACACTACATATGTACCGCACCCGAGCCACCTCTTCAAGCGGGCCAGGGCATAGTTAAACAAACCGCACTGGACGGTACAGAGCAGTCACACTTGTGAAATGAACTGGACTTTGGGGGTCAATCGTGCTCAAGCATGGATCAGATCCCCTAGCCTAGTGTAAGTACATCCTAAATCTAAGTGAATAGCAGATAGCACACCACAGCTATAAACATAACAGCACAAAAAAATGATGAATGATAAAAACATTGACAGCCAATCGGAATCATTTCTGCTTTATAGAGAGATTGAGCATTTAGTGACAGATGACACAACTGCATTGAATACTTATAATACACTAATATAGTTTTTTTTTATTCTTTATAGGCCTAATTATAGTTCTTGGTGTAAACAGGCCTTAATAGTGTTACTTCACTGGATGGCCAAGTTTCAAATGTATTTTGTGCATTTTCAAAATACTGTATTTGTATTTAAATACATTTTCCCACACAGTATTTAGTATTTTTATTTTAAATACATTTTGATGTATTAGTGCCCATCTCTGCCCTCAGTCACACTGTTGATTTCTTAAAATGGAATTGTCTGATAACACTGATAATATCATCTGAGAAAGTCAGTATTGTCATTATTACCCCATAATGAGCATCAAATGTTAAACAGCAATCAGCATGCTAAACGGTTGTGAGGGACACACATGATTGCAGATTAGAATTCCCACAAATATCCCATTTTATAATTAAATTAAAAACAATGCAGCCACCCTGCTATCTGCTTCTGCCAAGCAATTATCTGACTTTCTTTTTTCATCACAATGTCAAATTAAGAGAATTACATTAAGAAAGTATCATTCTGTTACACGTCATTCTGTAATTAAGTCACTGCGACTGAAGTCGTATCATATAAATATTTGAGTTTAAGCAGAAACAATAACAATTCTATCGCTGTTCTTACATAACACATCACAAGTCTCCTCATTGCTCAGTCATGTGCATCATTTTCTGATCGCTGGAGCATTTGCTTTGTTACGGTTTGCTCCCTGAGAAGCTCAGAATAGGCCTACTTAAAAAGGTAAAACACTTTAATCCCCTGCCACACATCAGCCATATTCAGGCAAGAACTGCCACTGTTTATAGAGTGTCACACATTGAGTTAAAAATGAGCTACTTCTGAAAAATGCTGACATGAATTAGCCTACTCAAAAGCAGAAGTTATAGGCAGGTCGACCAAGCTGCTCAAGATCCAATGACACTGTCTGAGTGCACTGGACTTCTATCTTGAATTTGATTCGAAAGTCGTCAAACAATTAGTATCTTGTGAAGTGAAAAGCTGCATGTTTGAAAGAAACAAATCCATCATTAAGGTATCTTAACTTTAGTGCTTCCTAGTGCTTCCTCCAAAAAAGTAAATCCCTGTTTTTTCTCACATCAAAATCCACCAACATATTTGTTTAGTAACATTTTGGACTGTTTTCACTTATAAACAATGCTTGATCTGTGCATATTTATCAGACAAGATTACTTTTTCACTGGAGAAAGCAATATTATGGATAGTGGACTCACATTTTAACTGGAAGCAATGGTCTGAAGTTAAAAAAAGTATTTAAAAAGTATTTTTCAAACAAACATGCAGTTTTCAGCGTATTCTTTTTTTTTTTTTGCTCTTTCAATGAAAATGGATTTAAAGGGATAGTTCACCCAAAAATGAAAATTCTGTCATCATTCACTCAACCTCAAGTAGTTCCAAACCGGAAGTCAATGGTGCCCCAGAACTGCTCTGTTTCCCACTTTCTTCAGAATATCTTCCTTTGTGTTCAGCCGAGCAAAGACATTCATACAGGTTTGGAACTACTTGAGGTTGAGTAAATTATGACAGAGTTTTCATTTTCGGGTGAACTATCTCTTTAAGCAAAGCCACAGCAGAATCGACAGTTTCTCATCTCCGAACAACAAACAGTAGTGGCGATACTGAACGAATAACTGTTTTATGAAGCAAATAATTCAATGACTCGCTCATAAAGACACTTGTCATAAAGAACTCACTTTACACCATGTACTTGCTTCCCTATTTTAAAATGTCTATACTTCACTACTTTTTTTAAATATGCACTTTTGCAACCATATACAACTGCAGAAAGTATCGGCGGGCTTTGCAAAACAACTTCCAGGCACGTACTGTAGGAGGGCACCGAACGTGTCATAAAACAGCAGCAGCCACTGCATGGGTTTTTAGGTGTCTAATACAAAGCAAGGGCTGGGCGTAAAGCAGGGGTGGACTGGTGCAGTGCTGTCCCTAATCTTTCTGACAGCCTCATCTCTTGAGCCCACTATGTAATGGAATCCAATAATTTGTGGGAGGTGTGAATGTTCCTTGAGACGTTTATCATCCTCACAGTGCTCATAGAGAGATCATAATGATAACAAAGTGCTTTTCACAGGAACCCGTAGCTCATAACCCTTCTGTGGACTTGACAAGAGGCATGTTTCCTTGTAATTTCCTGTGAGAAATTTACAGACTAAGTTGGCTACAAAGAGATTTTCTCTTTCTAGTAGCCAAGGTTTATTGCTCCCAGTTATGGTTGCCGGTCACTCTTAAGAAATAACACTGCAGGCCATCCAAAATGAGTTTTTTTCTTCGGGACAGATTTGGAGAAATGTAGCATTACATCACTTGCTCACCAGTGGATCCTATTCGGTGAATGGGTGCCGTCAGAATGAGAGTACAAACAGCTGATGAAAGCATCACAATACTCCACAAGTAATCCATATGACTCCAGTCCATCAATTAACATCTTGTGAAGTGGAAAGCTGTGTGTTTGTAAGAAACAAATGAATCATTAAGGCATTTTAACTTTAAACCGTTCCTGCTGCATGCCACAATATAAATCCATAATAATAATGCTTCCTTCAGTGAAAAGGTCCATTATCCGTTGTCCTCTCAAATCAAAATCCACCAACATATTTGTTCAGAATCGTTTTGGACTGTCTTCACTTGTTATATGCAAATTTCGCTCCTGTTTCAGACAAGATGGCTTTTTCCACAGCAAATAACAATATTATGGATAGAGGACTTATATTTTAGTTGGTTTGAAGTTAAAAACATCACATCTTGATGAATTTTTCTCTGACAATCATACAAACACAGCTTTTCACTTAAGACATTAATTGATGGTCATTAAGAAATATTAAAAAGGGTAGGAAGTTTAACAAATGAGCATTTCCATTCCTGGTAAAGGTATAAGTGTCACTGTGCACACAACGGGGATGAACAAGGAACACGGAGACTAGGAGTAAACTCAAATGACAGTCTTTAATGAATCCAAACAAGGCAGGGCAAGACAAGGCAAGGCTGACAGGCAGGAACACCAGGGAGTAACGAGTAGACCAGACGAAATCAAACTGAACAGACAGGACTATAAATACACAGGACAATCATAGATAATTGACAAACACAGCTGGACAAGAATGAACGGACTCGCGTTTTACTCTGTTTAAATATTTTACAGGTAGAGGTGCTCATGGAGAGCCGGCACACAAATGTTTGGAGCAGACATAGCCAGATTATCCCACACATGTTCTCCCGCTCTTGCTTCAAGGTTGTGTGGTTCAGGGGGCATCATCATAGTCTTCCTCAAATTCTCTGTTCACTCGGGCAAGGACAGCCTCAATGTCTCTTTCTTATCCATGATCAGATTCCAGTCTCACCGCAGCAATGAGGGACGTGATGGACGGCAAAGTCAGGTGAAGGTGGGCATGGTGGTCAGCTGCAGAATGGACACAGCTGTGTTGAGAATAAAATATTACTATTTCATTAACTTATGCATTAATTCATTGCTTGAATGAAAATTGAGATGTATTCACTTTGGCTGCATTTGTCTTGTGGTCATGCATAGCTATGGCATATTATATTTTGCTCGTTTTAACATCTTCCAGTCAGGTCTGCATTTATCATTATTAGTGTAGTGTTGGTAATAGCTTTGCTTACTAATGCATTCTGTAAGTAGTAATACTTACAATACTTGTATTTTTTCAGTATAAAATAAGCAGTCTTCTCCAAATGATTTTCGAGCAGCTGCACTATTTCTGCAGGCATTGCAAGGCTGTGCTAGGTAGGGTTTTTACTGATGATTATTCATTCTATTTATTGCACAACTTATAATTGCATACAAGATCAGGGAAAGATGGTTGTATCTTTAACAATAAACAATCATAATGACAAAAAAAGGTTCAAAGCATGAGATTACATACACAGCACAATGACAAGGTTAAAATCCTTTATAATCATAATATTCATATGATCATAATGCATATACATTTTTGTTGTTTTTGTTATTTATAAGCCTGAGGGATGAAACTTGAATTCAACACGAAACATCAAAAAATTTACAGATTTAAACCTGAATTATGTCACTTTGGCTGCATTTTAAGTTGTCTTGTTAAAACGTCATAGGTCACATGCATAACGTAAACATGGCGGATCGCATTCATACTCAACGAGATTTGGCAGTAGAGTACGTTTTTAGCGCTCTAAGTGTACTTATTGAAATTAAGTACCTACTCATTGAGTATGCTATTTCGAATGCAGCCAATAAGCTGTGGTCAAAAATGAGTTGCACTTGAGGGTGAAAAAGTTCCCCACACAAATCACCGCATTCAAGTTGGTCTCACAAATTTGACACATTGACCAACAGAAAAAATGCTTGGTTTAAAAGGGACTTCTGTGTGAGTGGTGTGTCATGCATCTCTATTGACAATAAACCTTGTTTTGCCTGCTAAATTTGGCCAAAACTTCTCTAATGTGACCGCACCTTATAGATTGTCCTTTGCCTGCCTGTTGTTCTATTTGTTGTGAGTCCAATTAGCCTACCGATGCAGATCGAAAAGGTTCAATAATTACATCCATCTCTGTTTAACTTCATTGACTACGAATCAATTTTGAGGCAAAGATAGCAACAGCAATCAGTGATGGATTTAATTATTTTCAATAGAGTGATTGATCTATACCATGGGCAAGCAAGGCCTTGTTATAGGATGTTTGAGTTTTGAAACGTATGTGGCAGTGTTCATGATCCATGTATATACTGTGCCAAAATTCACCATCTGAAGTTATGAATATAACCTCAAATATGAAGAAAACGTGGCTACCAGAGGAAGAAGACTGTCTACTGTGCTTCCTTTTGAGACTGATGTAGTAAATGAAAAGGGTGTACACCAACAACAGTCTGTTTGGCTTAACTTCTTTGTCTGAGGAAATAATAGCTGTCTCGGTGAAAATTCTTTGATAGGCCACAGTTAATTCTATTGGGATTCATTTCAGACTTAAAGCTTCAATATGTTCACTATATGCCCAATATTGTATTCTTAGTATGTAAGACAAGAAAAAAAGTAGACTTTGAAATAAGTTAAACATAAACAGCAGGGGAAGAGTTTTGTTTAAAATGATATACTGTACTGTATATTTATAAATTGTATATTTCATTAATTAAATGAAAAAAAACTAAAATTAAAAACATATTTGTTGCCAAAACAAAACAAACAGTCTGACACGTTTTTTTAATAATAAATCACAAATAATGGCACAAATATCATCTTACAAAAAAAAAAGACTGTCTTTCAGTTATTTTCATAAAGTGTTGTTTACTAGATCAACACTATATAGTGTTGTTTACTTGTTTACTAGATCAAAAACAAGAAAGGCCTGATACATGTTTTAAAAGCACAGAGCAAAATTGACATTTCTCTGTGATTTTTACACTCAATTGATCTCAAAATAAAATTTTTCCTTTTTTTCTTTCAGTTTTTGTTTCCTTTTATGACAAGTATGCTCACAGGGGAACATTTTTGCAGTTGCTGCCAAACCTAATGGTTTTTGGCAGACATATTACTCTCTACTGACCACTTTCATAAACTGCAACAGATATTGGTCTTTGATTTAATTTCGTGCCTTTTAATGTGGTCTATCATAGTGTTTTGAAAAGCAGTCTGCCAATTCGTTTCCTAGAGGCATTACTAGTATTGGTCACACTTTATTTGAAGGTGTCCTTGTTACACATGTTACATGTACTTACTATTATAATAACAAAGAAATTATGCATAATTACATACAAGTAACCCTGAACCAAACCCTAATCCTAACCCTAACCATATAGTAAGTACATATAGTTTATAAATATTACTTAGTACTTAAATGTATAATTACACTTTGACAAGGACACCTTAAAATAAACTGTAACCCTAGTATTTTAGATATGTAATTAATGATTCGATTTTTGCGCTAAATTAAGATAACATGCTTTAGTGCATTTAACAAAACAGGAAGAATGTTGTATTTCTGGATTAGAATTAAATTCCAAAATAAGTTTCAAAAAGACCACAATAAGCTCACAAAAGGCCAATTCAAAGAGCTGTGTGTGTCTCATCTATAATAAACAAATGTCACAAATGAGTTTTACTCAGTCAGTTGTTTGTGTAGTTCAGTGTATTTATGCCTCTATTCTAAGGTCTCAAAATATCTTATGCCAGATATCTCATACCTCATAAACCCTTTTAGACCCCAAAAAATAGTATTCCTTTTGGTTAACTTTGACCTGTATCCATTGAGGAAGCAGCTAAAAGCACTAAAAGGATGCTCTGATGGTCTGCTTTGTAGTGTTTAAAAATGGAAACCGTTACTATTGTTCAAAGGCCCCCATGCACAAATGGAGGTGAACACCATTCAGACTCCCTTTAACAATGAATAAAGCCATGTTGACACTCTAAATAATTTATAGCATTCTTTTATTAATGAAGTATTAATGACAGTCTGAGGAGCACTTTGTTAAACAGGTCATGTTAGCTTTTGTTCTGTTCTTAAAGAGGGCATGAAATGGAAATTGTTTATTTTCTTCCCTATTGTGAAGTAGGCTACATCTGAGTGAAATGGCATCTTGAATGAGAAAAAAATAGGTGGGAATTTATTGAATTGTTGTCGTTTGCTAATTGCTGCCAGTGGTCAGTCAATCTGTGGCCAGTTAATTTTGATTTCATGGTGAATGGGGCTTTAATGTTCTTTGAAATAACTGCATTATTATTGCTTAAATACATAGGCAAAAGCATTGACTTCTCTGAGATTTTCTGAGGATAAAAGATCCTCAGAGAACACCCAAGCAGAAAGACTTACAGTTCATTTGTGGTGGGAAAACAAAGGTTCTTCTCATCTTTAGATGAAGCTCTACTCAGTGGGACATTGAACTGTCACTCTTGGCAAGCAGAACTTTACAGCTGTTTTCAGAGAGCATCATTTGAGACCGAATGCTCTGACAAGGTCAAAGAGGTCAGAGCAGATGTCAAGGCCATTTTTTAATACTTTTTGCCGACAGCTTTGCTCTTGAGATGATGACGAAAAATGTTGATGGGAGGGATGATTTCTAAAGTATTATCTATTGGTACATAACTCACCCTGCAGTGTTTGTGTGTGTGTGTGTGTGTGTGTGTGTGTGTGTGTGTGTGTGTGTGTGTGTGTGTGTGTGTGTGTGTGTGTGTGTGTGTGTGTGTGTGTGTGTGTGTGTGTTTTTGGAAAAGCATTGAGACTTTTAGGGTCTGGGAGATGATAAAATTAGAAGAAAAAAAAATACTTTGAAGAAGGGGCCTATCATGGTTTTGTTGTCTGTGTTTTATGTGACCTAGTTTTCTCCTCATGTGTCTTGTTTTGATTCACCTGCCCTTCATCAATTAAGTAATTACCTTCTGTGTATTTAAATTCCCCTCTTATCTCTGTTAGTTGTCCAGTCTCATCAGTTTGTGAATGTGTAGTGTTTCCCTGTCATTTGGATTATTAAAAGATATTGAACTCTTCTTCGTCATCTTGCCTGCCTGTGGATTAATATACACGCAAATTCGTGACAGAAGACTGGACAAAGACCGAAGTATAGTGGCATTTATGTTTGATTTTGTGTTCAGTGCAGCTGAATTCAGAGAATTCCTTCTCCCTTGAGGACCGTACACAGGATTATTTGGACATCGCACTCATTTCCCAGATTGCTGCCTGATGACATTTTATTAAGTGCACCATTTTATTAAGGGCAGCCATTTATGCTGCGGTGCCCGGGGAGCAGTTGGGGGTTTGGTGCCTTACTCAAGGGCACCTCAGTCATGGTATTGAAGGTGGAAGAGAGCGCTGTACATTAACTCCCCCACCTACAATTCCTGTTGGACCTGAGACTCGAACTTGCAACCTTTGGGCCTAACCATTAGGGCACGACTTCCCCTTCCCCTATTACGTAGAAAGGCTCAATGTTTAGGCCCTTGAGGTAGCCTTGCTGCTTTTGTGAAGCGGATGCTTGTGAACAATGATTCACCACTCACTGTTTTCAATGCCAACAAGGGACTCACCAGCCCCACTCCAAAACCAGAGCCCAGCCAAACTTCACGCAGTGATAGGCAGCTAATGCCTGAGCCCACCACGATCAAAGTGCTGGAGGTCGTACCACAGATTATTGCCCCAGAGCTCGAGCCCAAGGATGGGTCTGACCAGGTGTGTGAGCCGGTTACAATGGCCACACAGTGGGGATTCTCATGGAGTACAAGGCTAAGGAAGAAGGCCCGCCCACATTCTCACTGCCAAGGGTGAGCTGCAGCTGGCCTCTGTAGATTTACCTTCTCTTTCTGACCCTTTTCTTTTCCTCAGCTCCACCCAGCCTTGTCATCTTTGCTGGTTTCTCCCAGTCATGAACCATGTAGTGGAATTTTTGTTTCCATCCAGCCCTAAATCCTCTGTATATTCTCTGGTTCTGTTCAGCCCTGAAGTCTGACCCTCCTGAATCTCTCAACAACTTATGCCACTCCAATCCAGCCTCAAGAACCATCACCTCTACTTTGGCCTGTTATTCTGCTAGCCCTGCTGGACTAGCACCTGCCTGCCACCACATCTCACTCCATCGAAGCACTCTTTCCTAACTCCACTGCTGTCCGCCAGCCCCTCTGCACACCCGTCAGCCAGCTCTCGCATATGTGGATGCACATCGGTACTTTCTACCATCAGCTCTGACTTGGCGTGAGGTTCCCCTGTCTCTGCCTCCAGTCACAGGATCCTGCACTCCACCTCCAGTCACAGGATCCTGCACTCCCTTGTCTCTGCCTCCAGTCACAGGATCCTGCACTCCACCTCGGTCCTTCGGCACTCAGACTCTGCCTAGGCTCCTAGCTCCATCGTCTCCACCGTGGCCTGTCATCCAACCTTCTCCACTGGGGTCCCTCATCCCTCCGGCTCCACCTTGGTCAGTCGTCGACCATCTGCCACCTCGGGACTCCACTCCTCCGGCTTCGCCTCGTCACTCTGTCAGACTTCTTCTTCCCACGGGCTCCGCCTTCATCCTGTGTTACTCCAGCTCCACCATGGTCTTCCAGATCCCTGCCTCCATCTCGGTCGCCGGAATCTGGCCCATGTAGTGGAAGAGGGCCTGGAGACAGGCAGCCAAGGGTGCCAGGGTGGGGTAGGCAGAGCAGGAGGCCAGGGCGGGGCAGGCAGGGCAGGAGCAGACTCTGTGGGCTCCCGGAACGGAGCGGACTCTGTGGGTTCTTCCGGAACAGAACAGACTCTGTGGGCTCCCGGAACGGAGTGGACTCTGGAGCGGACTCTGTGGGCTCACGAAACGGAGCAGGCTCTGGAGAGGACTCTGTGGGCTCACGGAACGGAGCGGGCTCTGGAGCGGACTCTGTGGGCTCCCGGAACGGAGCGGAATCTGGAGCGGACTCTGTGGGCTCACGGAACAGAGTGGGCTCCGCAGCTAACTCCACCCTGAAAGCCGAGCCGCTCAGATGCAGAGCCAGGTTGAGATAGTCCTCCAGCGACTCCTCGGGGTTCCAGTATGGCATTCTGGATTTGAAGGGCTCGGCCAGGCCGCCCCAGAAGAAGACCAGGAGGCAGGTCTTCTCTGTCGTTGCGCGAAGAGCAACTTTCCAGAAGTGCCCGGTGTACTCCTCAATGCTCCCATCTCCCTGACGGATGTTAAAGAGCTTGAGGAGAAAACTAGGGCACAGAAGACACGGACATAACAAAACCATGACATATCGCCTTCCTGAAGGGAGGCGATATGTCATGGTTTTGTTATGTCCGTGTCTTCTGTGCCCTAGTTTTCTCCTCATGTGTCTTTATCTGATTCACCTGCGCAGAAATTGTCTTTATCTTATGTGTAGCCTATTTGATTTTATCAGACGACAGCTCGATTATCAGGATTTTTGTGCAGATTAACATATATTTCATATTAATTCCGTTGTCTGACAACAGAAACAGAAAAATATATAAATTGAAAACAGTTTTATTGAGAATTTAGCTGCATCAAAATACAGTATGTGGCTCAAAGAGGCAAACAAATGTAATAATAAATAATAAATACAAATTTTGCCTGATCAGAAGAAGAGCTGCCCTGTCGTGTGAAAATGTAAACAGGTTTGTGTAAGTAAATTGCTCAGTGCAAGGAAAGAGAAGTAATGTGAACCTATATTTTTTCATTTCTAATAGACATGAATAAGTTCTTTGAAAAACATGTATGACCTTTGAAACATGTCTAGTCTTCATGCTGTTGACTATGGTTTCACTAATAAAAACATATATTGCATAAAGCATCCATATTTGTCCATGCCCATGTTGATTAGAGTATAAAACAGGAAAAGCATTAATTTAAGGTACATTTAGAACAGATACAAATGTGTGATTAAGTTATGATTATACACGAGTTAACTCATGACAATCATGCGATTAATCGTGATGAAATATTTAATCGATTGACAGCCCTTAAAAAGTTAAAATTACTAGTAGAAAATTAAATGTAGGCTTAAGCTGGTAACTCATCAGTGGACTTACCTAGTCAATATAGGCTATATTCTTTCACACTTTTCTCATTCTTAATAATTCAAGTTTTTATATGAATGAACTCTGAAGGGAACTGATTGTCTTCAGAAAAGTTTCGATGGTATTTTCATTTTTCCCTATAAAGTATTATTTATGAGCTCAGTGCTGCTTTGTTTACAGCCGTTACTGGGGAAATAACTGTATTTCTGATGTTCCAAAAGCACCTCCTACTGGCAGAGAATCAATGTGCATTTTTTTAATAATTCAGTCTGCAGTTTTTGTTCAAACCAATGCGAAAATCCACCCACATAAACATTATACTAATTTATACTTCTGACTCATCCCTTTTCTTTAAAAAAATGGTTTAAAGGTTAAATTGTGAGGTTTATCATTTCATAATTTATTTAGTTTTTTTGTTAAAACTTGTATCTCAACGGTAAATCAATTGCTATTTTGTGGTCTAAAACATGAAATAATAAGTGTCTTCTAAATGAATACATGTAAATGAAAGAACCTATTATAACATAGACATGAAAAATGCAGAAAGATTGGACTCAACTATGGGGCACCATTGTGCAGCAGCAAGCATCACATCAAAAAAGGAACCTCAAGGTTGATCTAGGTAAATATATGCAAATGTATAGGGCCCCATTCCTATATTTGCCTGGGGCCCCCAATTCACTAAGATCCGCCCCTGCTTGAATGTGTAGTGTTTCCTTGACATTTGGATTATTAAAAAAGATTGAACTCTTCTTCATCGTCTTGCCTACCTGTGGATTAATATACACACCAATCCTTGACAGGGCATGGGTCATTTTCAGGGACCAGTACATCATAGAGAAATAGATGTGTGCTGTTTTGACTAGGACCATTAAGAAACCACTCAGATGCAGAAATATGTTCTGAGTGTTAATAGCCTTTTTATTTTCTCACAGATAAAATAGTTGGAACCACATGATTAAGCTATTTTTTTAATTAAATATGAATTGATGTCCTAACCTAACCAATCAAAACCATGACAACTGCTAAACAACAGGATTTTTTGACAATAATTTGAGCTGTCCTGAATCGCATACTGTCAGTACACTGTTAAAAATCTTTTAACAAACATGTAAATAAAACAAAGAATATAGTATGTTTTACAAGAAAATACTATTTCAGTTTTTCTGCTTCAAACATTTAATGTAATGTTTAAAAAAAAAATTTTTTACAATTTTTTTGGCTTGAAACTTACTTTGCGAATGTTAAAATTGTATGTTCTATAAAGTATGAATAAGGGTAGCACGACTGAAATTCGGATGTATAACATCCACCATGCTATCACTATCACATGACCTATAGTAAAGTGTCCATTAAAAGTAGGGTAGGCGATCTCGGAGAGGCTAGAAATGCCAAGCTAGATTTGAAAGCATAAGATCCCACCCTCTCTGCAAATCATTCTCCAATTCGAGACGCTCAAATCACTTCAGGAGGTGGTCTGGGCCGCATTCCAGACGAAACTGGACAAGTATAAATGCATCTGGTTGTTGAAACCACATATGCTAATTTTACTCCTCCCAAAATATTAAAATAATAGACGTTTTATAGGCTCAATGGCATGTTATAGTCAGATACGACAGCGCTAATGCAACAAACATCACAGCGGATGAGTAACTCAGTATCTCTACAGCAAGCCGACGCGCAAACTGCCGCGAATGAAACTGAAAGTAAGTCACAGACGGTCAACACACAATCATCTTCATTAAAAGTAGTGAGACTAACCTATCTTTCCAGTGCTGATGCCGCACTCTCTCCTGTTGCTGTCTCTGATATTGAAATTAGCTGATATTGAATAAAATGCAGCGCATATCTATTGCTTTCATTGAAGTGAACTCCGTTATATTGAATGTAGATGAAGAATTGAAGAACGGATTTATATCCGTTTTGCAAAGACACATTTATGTGGCCAAGTATAAATGGAAAAGTTTTAACAAATCAGACAGATATCCGATCAGAGAAAACGCATGAAGAGACCAGGTGTAAACAGGCCTTTAGTGACTGCTATCAGAATGTGAAGAGACTTTTAACCTGGATAACTAAAATGTTTTTAAACCAAATCATCTACACTGCCTTTAGAATCTCACCTGAAGTAGTAGGTCACCTGAATCCTTTTACTTACTGTTTAATGACTACTATTTGAACATACTTACATACTGTTTTTTTTTTTTATAGTATGGAAGTAGGCATATTCGAACACAGCATTTGTTTCTATTTCTGCTGTCTTGAACTTGGCAAGCATGTTCACTTATATCTCATTTCTCCATTTCAAATCATTTGCTTTCCTGTTTTCAAAGGTGTAAAAAATTTGTTATCATGTCATGTAAGCCGCAATCTTATCGTATTGCGCCTGATTAGGTCATGATAAAATGGATTTCGATTGATTCTTATCATGTCGGATTTTTACTGGGTCACATATATGAAGGACAAAAATTTTTTATTTGTTTAGCATTGGAACTAGAACATTTACACAACACAACCAGTTCAAAACATATTTATATCTAAATAGCCCTACCAACTAGCCAAACCATAGTATCCAAACACATTAAAATGCAAATAACAAAAACATGTACTCAAACAGATGTCTCTCCTCCCTGGTATCTGTAAAAACATAGAACATTGTGTCCAGAACATTGTGTCCAGACAGACTGTAGATCAAACACATGGAAACTCTCCCCTCTTAGAGGCCAGCAAGAGGAAACCGAGAGAAAGCCTTGACTGATGGAAAGTGAAGGAAGAATGTGAGAAAAAAGCTACCAGCCTCATTAGAGCGTGAGATTGAAAGGACAGTATACAGCTTTGATGCAAATGAAGCAGCGAGAGTTGTGTACACAGAAAGGCAGACGTTCTGAATACCCACATTCATATCTGTGAAGCGACCATCAAGTCACGATAGATTTGCTCTCTGCTTTCGTGCATCAGAATCTACTCATAATTTCATGCCACAGAGCATTAAGTAGTACAATTGTCTTTGCTGTGTTCGTGTGCACATGTTTTTCTTCTATCAAAGAGACATAACATAGTTCAGAGGATACAAAATGATCTGCAAACCTCTTAAGTTTTTGCCCCATGTTTGATCGCTCTGAATAGTAACGCGTGAAACTCAATTTCAGACTCTTGCTTGTCACACTGCACTGTTGACAGGCAGCCTGTAGCCAGTGATGCAGAAATGATCTCCTGCACTCTAGAGACTTAGAGGTGAAAGCAATCAGAGAAGTTTGCCAAAGTCATTACTATCAATCCAGCTCATTATGTACACATGATTGGATTACAAGCATGCTACCATCTAGAACAGTAGTTCTTAACCAGGAGGAGCAAAAGATACTTTAAAATAAGCTAGTATATATATATACATCATGATGAGGTAGTTGAAGTAGTTTACATATAAAAGTATGATTAGACTTGATATGATTAGAAGTCATAAAAGTTGTGTAAATTAATAAAATACAAAAGATTAAAACTGAGATTTATATTTACTGTAAGTGTCCATACACTGTGTAGTTTATTTTTGCAGATCAATACTTTTTTGTCCCCATATAGAACTGTCCAACTTCTCCTTAGATTTATGTCTTAACACATTAGATAAAATAATAAACTCTCACTGTGTAAAAATAGAAATCATATAAAATAACTATTTTGTTAAATTTCTTCTCACTTTTATTAAATGAGCATAGCAATACATTTGAAATAATTTGACTACTTTGGTTTGGATGATGATGACATTAGAGTCTATTAAGAGTTTATTAATAGTCTATTAAGACTATTAAATGATTTGCAGTCAAAGTATTCTTTGTATTCAAAACATGTTTTATTTTGAGTATTTCTTCTTGAATTACATTAGATTAGAAATATAAATTGAGTAGAAAATTACTGCATTCAAGAGACATACAGTAATTATTATGTGAAAGCAAACATCAGAAAAATTCCATAATATTATAAAATGAATGCAGAAAGAAAATGTTAAAAATAAAAACCTCTACAAGCTGTGTCACTCAGTAGTAACATTACACTGTATTTCCATCCTTTCGATTCCATGCTGTTCATTTTCTTGCGTTTGTGTAAATGGAACTGCTAATATTTAATAAAGTCAGCATGAAATAAATATTCACCCTGCCTACTGTCCAAATGCATGGTATAATTCTTATTGTGAATGATGCATCCATGCATGTATTTTTTTTATTATTCATTACATTTTTATCAAAATGTCAGTGAAAATGACAGAACTCTCCAATCACGAATCAGTATAAACTCTGCTCTTTCAATCTTGCTTTCATCAGCCTCTATTAAGTGCCACACCCACATCTCAACATCCAATCAACAGCCGAAGCGTAAAACCAAAGCCCTGCACTACATTTTTGACCGTGATTTCAAGTGTCTGAGTCTAGAACACACAGATTTAAAGAACTAGTCATGGTTTTCTTTAGCTTCCATCAAGATAATGAACTGTAATCAAAAGCAACTAAATCCATTGGCTATAAAGGTAATAAAGAAAGCGATTTGATTTACTTGAACTCTAAGTGAACATGCATTTTACCTCTATGATAGAACTGAAGCTTTTATCCCTGTTTCCCCCCTGAAATAGTCAATATGAATAAACAGAGGTTTTGTAATGATGGTTCAGACAGTAATGGTACTGGAGAGACGTGCCGTCCAGCACAGGCAAAATTAATTCTGGGCACGCAACCCACTGGAGCTCTTGTGCGGCACACAAATGGATGAACTGGCAAGACATTCTGTCAGGGCCGTTCTTTCAAAGAGCTGTCAAAGCCCATTGATGTGATGCCTCTAAACCCAGTAGGTCGAGCCATGTCTCACCTCAGCCCTCTGTTCAGGTAAAGAGCGTATGTCTGTCTGCTGTTCAAGAGTAAACAATATGCCTGCTTTCAACATTAATACCGGTTATGTTATTCTTTGTGCTTCTCCAATTTCACATAACATCCGTTCTCATTCTGATCACTTATTTTGCATTGAAGGGGATTGTGGTTTTGGGTGCCATTGGTTACTAATGGCCATTGCATTACATTATGCTGAGAAGTGATTTAAAGTGGGAGAACGGTATAGTGCTTTAATGCAATGAGAAATATAAACTGTCAAATTTCATTCACTTCTTCGTGGGCATAACCTGTAATCTCATATTGCTCACGTGATCAAGTGCTTTATATTACACGGCAGTGTTTCCTGCAGCGGGAGTGAAAGCAACACGACCTGTGTAGTCTGATTCCCAAGCAAATGATTCCTATGAATCAGTTTAAAGAATTGTAGAAAAAGATTCAGGAATAAACCGTTTGAGTCAGTTAAATCATTCTCCTTCACTGAATTAATCATTTTGATTCACTTACTGAATTTATTGACTGTTTTCATCTTATATGGTAATGTAATAAAATGTATATAGACCTACCCAATGTAATAATATGACAGGGAAAATACAAAAACAAGAAGTAAAAGAGAACAAATGGGTTCTTCGCAGTTAATATCCCATTGAACGTCTGAGGTAAAACAGCTGCACATATTTTTTGAAAATGTATAATTTCTAAAACAGTACTCAAGTAAACACAGTTCAACAACAAATGCAAACACAAGTTTCCAAAAGAAAGAATATTTGCATTTCCTGCCTGCATTCATTGTTCAGTGCTATAAAAAGAGCACACGTATGTAAAAATCATGAAAATGTGTATCATATGTAAATGTCATGAAAAGCAGACAGCAACACATTGATTCTATGCTGTTTTATTTGGATTCTGTGCATTTTCTCTCTCTGGGGCACTGGGTGTGCAGGACGTCCTCACAGCTGCTACATCATTTGGTGCAATATTCCTGTAATGCCAGGATGAACAAGGAACTGACTATTACTAATAAAGCCTACAAAGCTGATTTTCTCTTCTTTGTCTGTATTATCTCATTATACATCAACCAAAGAAAAATAAACCTTTTTCTAAATCTCTGAATGAGGTTTGCATAAATAAATCTCTGTTAAGAAAAATGATGTGCTACACAGGATCATACGAATTATTACTAGAAATGTGTTGCCAAGTATCACAAAACAATATTGATGTCACTAATCTGGTTTATGAACTTCCAATCACTCGCCACCAGTGGTCACCCGCTCATCACATGGACTCTTGCACTACACTACTGTTGCACTTCCCCCCGGACTACAGTTCCCATCATCCATTGCACTGATGACACACACACACAGCTGTAAGCACTGATTACACACGCCTTACTCAACCCATGAACTTCCTCATTCTGATCGCCGAGTATTGTAAGCACATATCGCTACTGTAGCATTTGAATGCAATCAAGATATTCGATCAGGTTATAGGCATCGTAAACTTTCCCTCCTCCCTTGTTGTAACGAAATTACAGATGCATGTCTAACGTCCACCTCTGATACAAAGGGCATTCTCCACTCTGCTATCTTCTCCACTGCTAGCAGGGACAGTCGTCAACTTTCTCTTTGAGCTTCAAAGAGATTTCGGGGGATGGGGGGTTTTGGGGGCAATTCCCCCATCCCCACGAGGAGCCACTACCCGTGGCCCAGACACACTCAAAAGCCGCAATACACATAGGAAAGGACATTGGCTCCATTTATCCACAATCAAACTGTTCCAAAAATGAATATAGTGTATTCCTGTGTTGTATGCATGCTCCTAGGTTATAGTAGCTTAGTTACAACTCTGTAGAACTGTAGTGAGGCTCCAATTACTTGGATCTAGACGTATTAATGTATCACTGCCTTAATGTTTTCCAAACCCATGTATGTTAGGTATCAAAATGACTGTCTTCTGATTCCCAGATTAATGGTGTATTTTATGTCACCATAACTTGCACCATACTCTTTTTTACCATACTTTGACTTAATATTGGACAAGTCCTCCAGACCACCATAAACCATACAAATAAGATGTTGCGTGAGACAAAGGAACCTCAAAATTCCCACCTCTACATTGGTCAATCTGCCAAAGATGGGTGTGACCAGGGACCATTAAAAGGCCCTAACCCAAACCCATCATCGCTCAATCCCTTTGAGACACACTCTCCAAGACTCATCACCCTTGAGTCTGACCTTCTGGCAGTTTTTATCCTCAAGTAACTTCGTCGATTCACTGTGGACTCTCCAAACTTCAGAAGAACCCGACGAAAGCCTTCAGCTCGCTCCTACTGAACTCATCAAGAACCTCTGTTGTCTACCGCATCCGGACTCTTGGTCAGCAACAAAGCCAATGCAAGTAACCGTTTCCAACTAGTTAGATGCATTGTCTAAGTTTGGGCCCCTTTGTTAAATTGATTTTTGATTCTCTGATGATTTTCACTAGGTTGTGGTTAATTGATGCTAAATAGTGCCATTCTTTGTTCTTCTCTCTCTCTCTCCTTACTTTCCTTCATTCTGTATATATGTGTTTTGCTTAGTCTAGTTGTATGTTAGCTGTAGTTTCATTTATTAAATTCACTATATTCACAACTGAGTGCCTCTGTGTGCTGCTCACAATTCGGAGTCACTGAATGTTGATCTTGCTACATGCTAAGTTAATGCTAGTACTGAAGTAGGAAATTAATCTTTCTTGGCCAGGAAAATAATCTTTCCTAGAATTTATAAATGATTATACTGTCGGTGGACGAACAGATTAAATCATTGTAATATTTATTCTGTAACAATTAATTATAAGATCTAATCTAAATATTCATAATGAATTATAACCATATATTATTAATTATAAATATTTCCCTTTCGAGCTAATTTGCTACACTACCCTACCTGATAGCTACCTTATGGAGCCTATCGTAGTTTTCATAGTCATAGTCTTACCTTACCTGTTTTCAATCTAGCCTGTGTATCTTGGTTTAACCCTTTGCCCTGTTGTTTTGGATTGTGTTTGCCCCTGCCTGGATTATTGCTTGCGTACCTGGATCATCTCTCTTTGCCTTGCCCTGTTGGATACTGTTCGCCGATCAAAGACCCACGCTTGTACTAGGAATACTCTTTGTCTTGTCTCATCTATGTATGTTTGCTGTGTATCGACCAATGCTTGTTTCATGACCACGCCTTATAATAAAGCTCTGCAGATGAATCCGCATGTCTCACCCTTCTGTCACTCCGTTACAATTGGCATGCATAATACACTCACCGGCCACTTTATTAGGGACACCTGTTCAATTGCTTGGTAACACAAATTGCTAATTAGCCAATCACATTTCAATGCATTTAGGCATCTAGATGTGGTGAAGACGACTTGCTGAAGTTCAAACCGAGCATCAGAATGGGGAAGAAAGGGGATTTAAGTGACTTTGAACGTGGAATGGTTGTTGGTGCCAGACGGGCTGGTCTGAGTATTTCAAAAACTGCTGATGTACTGGGATTTTCACACACAACCATCTCTAGGGTTTACAGAGAATGGTCAGGAAAAAGAGAAAATATCCAGTGAGCGGCAGTTGTGGGGATGAAAATGCCTTGTTGATGTCAGAGGTCAGAGGAGAATGGCAGACTGGTTAGAGATGATAGAAAGGCAACAGTAACTTAACCATTACAACCAATAAGAATACCATCTCTGAACGCACAACACGTCGAACCCTGAAGCAGATGAGCTACAGCAGCAGAAGACCACACCGGGTTCTGTCAGCTAAGAACAGGAAACGGAGGCTACAATTCACACAGGCTCACCAAAATTGGACAATAAAAGATTGGAAAAACGTTGCCTGGTCTGATGAGTCTCGATTTCTGCTGCAACATTCAGATGGTAGGGTATAAAGAACATGAAAGCATGGATCCATCCTGCCTTGTCTCAACGTTTCAGGCTGGTGGTGGTGGTGTAATGGTGTGGGGGATAATTTATTGGCACAATTAGTTTGAGCATTGTTTAAACGCCACATTCTACCTGAGTATTGTTGCTGACCATGTCCATTATGACTACAGTGTATCTTCTGATGCTACTTCCAGCAGGATAAAGCACCATGTCACAAAGCTCAAAGTCATCTCAGACTGGTTTCTTGAACATGACAAGAGTTCACTTTACTCAAATGGCCTCCACAGTCACCAGATCTCAATCCAATAGAGCACCTTTGGGATGTGGTGGAATGGGAGATTCGCATCATGGATGTGCAGCCGACAAATCTGCAGCAACTGCGTGATGCTATCATGTCAATATGGACCAAAATCTATGAGGAATGTTACCAACACCTTGTTGAATCTATGCCACGAAGAATTAAGGCAGTTCTGAAGGCAAAAGGGGGTCCAACCTGGTACTAGCAAGGTGTTCCTAATACAGTGGCCAGTGAGTGTATAATATAATAATAAAATGCAGACTGATAATCTTCTCAATTATTTTATCCTGGACCAATTCCATGCAAGCCAAACCTAAACACTAATGGAAATGCAAAGCTATTGGAATGGAATCCTGGACTTAGCAAATTGCATTTCAGCTTTCTGGAAAAAATATATATTTTTAAATTATTTATTTAAATAAAATAAAAAATAAAATCTTATTTTATAGAATAAATACATAGTTCTAAGCAAAAAAAAAACATTTCATAAGCTTTTGTCCAAGACTGATGCATCTAACCTATACATTTTATCAGTATGTGAGTTCTCTGCATGGGAATTGAACCCATTACTTGAGTTGCTAACTCTATACAAACTAAGTTAGAGTTTGTCTCTGAAGGTAGAAGACTGCTGGTGCTATTCAACATGTCACTTTTTTATTTATTCTCTATTATACACACAGGCAAAATAAAAAGCAGAACTAAGGGAACAAAGATTTTTTTGCCACGATACTGTGCACAAATGAATGAATAATGCATGAAAATCATAAATAGCCCTACTAATCTATCATTAAATGTCAAAGTCTTACCATTTGTCAAAGTAGCACCATCGCCTGCTGAATTTCTACAAGTCAACATATTTTTTTCCAAGATGCCTCAAACATGAAACTGGGAAGCATGAATAGCTGGGAGAATGTTAATAAGACTGACGGTAATGTCCTCAGGAGAATAATGTTTAATGGATTTCAGTTGAGACAGAAAAAGCCATTATCTCAAAAAATTAAAACTGTCATCTTATATGTGCTCTATAGTGACAAATTTACCATGAATGCAACGCCAAAGACCAGGGCAGAGAAAGTGTGCTGTTTTGTTTCACACTTCTCTCCTGGGAGTTCAAAATAATAGATACGTGAATAGAAGACATCTCTTCTCATTGCCATCTAACTCCCGCTGCCGTCTCAGGGGACATACAACATTCAACATTCGAGTCTGATTTGAATTATAATGAAAATGCATACAGACAAAGTTAACCTTTTAGAATGGCTTCTGTACTTCTGACAATAACACAATTATGCAGTTTAATAATTGGTTTCACTTATTAAACCTGGTATATTACCATCAAATTACCAGATGGATTTTCTGGTAAACGCTTCAATATTCTGTTCACACAATCAATGCTGTTCCGGCTATTTACCGTTAAGATACCATTCTTCAGTACCAAAACACCAGTAAACTCTGATGTCTTGAAACGCTGCTTTGCTTTTTTCATCTTTCCAAATCAGAAGAATGTGTTTAGGATGTGCTCACACTTAGTTTGGTTCTAGTTATTTTGGTCCAGACCAAAAATGAAAATTATATATTTAGTCCTGGTTCGCATTTACACTGTCATTTTTAAAACCGAACCTAAAGATGCCAACAGAAAAAAGGCATGAGGATAAGGTCACAACCTGATTGGATAGCTGTTCTGATGTAGATTTTGCAACAGAACTTAACAAACATCCAAAATAATGACTTAACAAATCCCAAAATGGGATAAATGCACTCGTTGTGTGTACATACTTTGTTTGTTTTGTTTTTTAAGATTTATATTTGGCATTTTTATGTTTTTTATTAAGATGAAGTAGGAGAGAAAGGTGGGCAGGATTGGGAAAGGGCTACGAGCCCCCACTCAAACTCAAGCCGGTCGCCCAAAGTGCAAGGGCACTATATGTCAACGTCCTGGCCACTAGTCAACTGGAATGTAGTGAACTATAATGGGTTTTGGTTCGTTTCTATTCCTTTGGTCCATATTGTGTTCATATTTCAGTCGACCGCAGCATAGTTGATTTCCTCTGTCCACTTGTTTTAAAATGCATAAACAAGACCACAATGTGGTTAAACATGTTTGATTAAACATTAGTGGAAGATCAGTGGTTTCATGCTCTCAATATTTACACAACATGCATATTGTGGTTGGCAAAAAGCATGTTTATTCTCAGGGATTATTTAACAATTTTGCAAAAGATATGGGAAGTTTTGTTCTTGTTTTACATTTACATTTAGCATTTTGCGAGCTTTTATCCAAAGGACTTACATTGGGGAATACATAAAGCGATTAATCTTGAAGAGGCAAACAGCACCTGCTCATTGTTCAAATAAATACAAGCTAGCATAAAGAGAAAGATGAAGACATAGAAAAGGGAAGGGCAAGTAGTTTGAAAGAGATGAGTTTTCAGTTGTTGTTTGACTAGCTTCCACCAGCCAGGAATTGGACGAGAATGTTCTGGAGAGTGATTTTGAGTTTGATTGAATGCTTGACCTTTGACGAGAACTACAACTTGAAGATGCAACTGGTGCCAGGAAGCAAAGAGAGGTGTAACATGCGCTCTTTTGGGCTCGTTGAAGACCAGTCTGCGCTGCATTCTTCATTTGTAAGGTTTGATGTTTCCAGCCAGAAGATCCAGCCTAGAAATGCCTATTAATTAGTGCCATTCCATTTATGCTCATTAAATGTTACTATTTGCATTTTGCATTGTTTTTTCCCTGCTGCAATCAGATTCATTTCTGCATTGCAATCCACCAGCTGAGAGTCACTTGACCTTTTGTTGCTTAATCATTCAGTAATATAGAGGATATGTCCATATTTGCTGTTTTCAAGCAGCCGGGCAGATTCTGTCTCTTCATTAATAGGCATATAAATCATTCCTTCTAATCCTTAAATCACTATTCATGGATGGAAATGTCAATTTCAGACTTTCAATTAGTCTGGCACCACTGAGGATGTGTATTATGATGCATGGTTTCCCATTTGACAGATGATTGGTTGAGCCCATGGGTTGTCTACAGAACTTCTCCATCGGGAGATGACTTATCATTTCATGCAAGGGAACGCATGGGATAGATTGCATTTGTTGCTAGACTGCCGAGCTGCAATGTAAATGAAAGCAGTCCTCTAACACAAAAACTGTTGCCTGCTGCTTTGACAAGAGACTGAAATAATGTTGACATCAAGTATTCTTAGCCTGTTGTCATCTAGGGTATCCAATCAATAACGGTTCAGATGTGCCAACGTAAGTGATTATGTGATTCGCATTTAGTACTTAAATTCAGATGGTTTTGGCACAATTTTAGATATTTCATCAAGCTGAAGTGTAAATAAACAGTAGCATATTTACTGGCTGAGCAAGAACAGCACCATATGGTACGAGCTTGTTTCAGAGATCTCATCTGTGCCTGACTCTGTTTTTGGGCATGTTCACACCTCATACTTTGGCATCCTTTCATATTTGTAATTATTCCTCCTTACAAACTTTCTGTAATCCACCCAAGGAAATATATGCTGTTATAATGCACATTTATCGACTGCTTCGATGGCGCATCGATGCTCTACTTAAATAAAATAAATGAACCATTTTTTCTAGTAAACTATGATGTTTTCCTTGCCAGAGAGATTTGGATTAGAGCAAATGGACCTCCAACTTCACTGAAGTTTTACAGAACACAGCTGGGAACTTGCTTTAATTAAACAAACTTCAGATGTCTATGATTAATCAAAGCAAAAAGCACTGTACATGCGGTCTAAACATGCATGTATATTAACACCAAAACCCTTTATGGTGTCAGTCTTACAACCAAACTCTAATGGGTTTAATCGTATTAGACATTAGTTTCTAAAGACTTAACTTGGGGTAAAATTGCATTTAAAAAAAAAAACTCTCATAAACGATAAAACCCAGCCTGGAAGGAATCTGGGATGGTTCAAACTCAGAGGTAACAGTAGCTGTAAAGTAAACAAATGGTGAAGGTTTGGTCTCTGCTTTAATGCAAAGTGTTTATGGCACTATAGGGTTTAACCAACATGATTACAGCTGCCAGCTAATGAACATTTTGGCAAATTAGTGGCAAATTCATATGATCTCATTTGTATGTTTTTGTACAATCTGCCCCCACGCCAGTGACAGTTATGTTTAAGGGTGGAGTCACGCTTACAGTTTTTAAAAATCATATATGTTTTCATACAATTCACAACATTCAAATTCATATGAAATCACCATCTCATAAAACAGCTACTTTTCTCTGTGGGATCGGGTTGAGATTATGACATTCCCTGCTGCTGTAAATCATTGAGATCTCTAGTGGAGTGCGCCGAAATGAGTTTTGCACAAAGGTTTCACAGTTTCTCATACATAAAGATCTTCGCATCTCATAATGAGGAGCAATTATTTAAGTACTTTTACTTTTTTTACTCAAAGGGATCATTGTCATAATTTACTCAACCTCATGTCATTCCAAACCCATAAGATTTTACATATCTTCAAAACACAAATTAAAATATTTTTAAGGAAACCTAAGGGGCCTGTTTCTCTATTGAAAGTCAATTCCACCAAACATTTCAAGCTTCAGAAAGTTCATAAAAAAGTATTCCATTTGAACTGATCCGTTTAATCAATCAAGTTTAATCAATGCAATTATATTGTATTATAATATAATATTATATTATATTTAGTGCTGGGCAATGATTAATCGCAATTAATTGCATCCAAAAAAAAATAAAAAATTGTACATAATATATGTGTGTGTACTGTGTGTATATTTATTATGTATATATAAATACACACACATGCATGTATTTATTTAAGAAAAAAATGTTAGGTTACATGTTAAATATATTGTTATAAAATATGAATTATATTAATATAAATATATACATTTGAATATTTTCAAAATATATGCTCTATGTGTGTGTCTTTATATATACATAATAAATATAAACAGTACACACACATATATTATGTACACAAAAACCTTTCTTTTGGATGTGATTAATCGTTGCCCAGCACCAATTATATTATATTATATTATATTATATTATATTATATTATATTATATTATATTATATTGTATTGTATTGTATTGTATTGTATTGTATTGTATTGTATTGTATTGTATTGTATTGTATTATATTATGCTTAAAGGAAAGTCTATTTCTTTTTATTTTTTGCATCATATTTATATTTTAATTTGACAATTTTTCCTAATTTTCATTACCATCAATTAATCAATCCAAGAGAAAATCTATTCTCTTGACTGAGCATTATGAATGCATGAGGTTTCTCATGCATAGACTGAAGCAATAATACATTTTGTAAAGTTTGCAACAGTTTGGCAGCCAGTTCTGCAGAATATAGCCAATTTTGAAGGCTGCAACCAGAACATTTGCAATGTGATGTGGTTTAGAAATGTAGAAATCTCACAGAGGAAGCAAGGAAGTTCATTTCTACATCTAAAATATAGAAAATAAGCACAAAATGTTACATCCCATTGCATGTACCCATCTATTTGTGATGACTTATAAAAGCTGTCATTACCTGCCCATATTCTGTGTGATCTCTCTTGCGTCTGTGCAGGCCATTAGCTGCCTCCTGTGTGGAGAAAAACAAACAGTGACAAACAAGACCTCTCCGCATCATCACTCAGCGGGTCACTGGATAGATCCTGTATCCTGTTGAGAAGGTCAGGACCTTCAGTGGTGAGAATTAGTAGAGACATTCAAGCACTGTGTTCAAAACCGCTTAAATGTTGCCGAAATAGCGAACAGGATCTGACTAAAATTACAATTATATCATCATTTTCTCAACCTCACGTCATTTCAAACCTGTAGGACTTCCTTTTGTGTTACACAAAAGGAGATGTTTGGAAGCATTTACTGGTCACTATTTTCTGTGCAATGGCAACTGGAGTTTAATTCAATGGTAATGAATATTCAGGAGCAGTGAATCACCTACATTTCAGATTATTTAAGCTTGACAGCTCCAGTAACTCTTTATTTAAAATGGAAAAACGTTTGGCCATTTTCTTCAGAATTCAACTTCTGTGCATGGAAAATAGAAAACTTGAAAGAAACAGGTTTGAAAAGGATTCAAATGAGGTTGAGCTGAATAAATAACTTCTGTTTGATTCTGGTTTCTGATTGAATCAAGGATAAATTCGTAAAATAGGCTTTTTTCACAAATGCCAGGAATTTCTTCAAAAACGAGTCTTCGGGCTTATCTCAACCATCCACATTCAAAACTCGTACCGTAATTTATAAACACAGAATCCAGATATCTTATCTGAAGAATTAGAGTTATTTTATCAAATCATTCTGCACCGATGAGTTATATCTAGTACAATTAGTAAAGGCAATGCCAAGTAGCATATGGGTTACTATCAATAGAGTTTACTTGTTTGTAATAAACTGCTTGTTTCAATATTCTGTGGCTTGGTACAGCTCAGCAGTATTGAAAAATTGATTACAGCATAAATAATGGCTGACAAATAGACTGAAGTGAGCTTTTGTGAAGGAAAGAACAAATACTCCCATATGCTCCTCTTAAGAGTCAATTACAAAACAAACAATCATTTTATCTGCTTCCGATAGAATGTGTAATTTTCAAAGATAATGTTAAAATAGTTTTTATATACATTATATATGTTGTATATGTTTTTTAATATGCAAAAACTATTAAGAGATTCCCCCTCCACCCCAAAAAACAAAACAAAGTGCTGTTTGTTTCACTCAACCAATGGCATGGGTTTGAGGAGGGACTAACTCAGGAAACCTGTTTGAAAACAGTCACTAGTGGCACAGAAATTACACACTTAACCGATAATTGTTCAACAAATATGTCTTAAATACAATAGCCCTTAAGTTGTGAATAGCAAACTAATGAATGAAAGTTCAGTGTCGGCATAGCATGACAGAAGATATGATTTGTGAAAGTAATAAAGTCAGAGGCTCTATAAAAATAAGATTAATATCCTCTGGCCCTTATTATAATTAAAACTGTCCAATGACTGATGGCAGTCATTTGTGCTGAGCCCTCGTGTATCTGAAACATGCTACTCAAGTTAGCCACATCTGGTAAAATACAAAAAAAGAGTAAAATACAATAAATGTATTATTATCATTATTATTACCATTAAACTAAGATGCTTACTACTTAGTAATTTAGATATAGATAAAAATACAAATTAAAATGAATTCACTCAAATAATACATTTTACAGAAAGTCCAAGCTGCTCTTTTCAAATGTGCTATTCTTATCATTTTGATGGTGCTTGTTATTTCAGAGACAGTCCCTGTTTATTATATTCATTGAACAACGTGAACATTCTTCAGAATTCCTCCTTTTTTGCCAACAAACCAGAGGGTGAGTAAAAAATGTCAAAATCAGCCTTAATGATTCAATATGGAAATTTACAAATATTAAAGATTTTTGTGTCCCTCAGCATCAGCTGGCATGGGAGCTCAGAGGATAATGAATTCAGCAGAAGCTCTGACCTATGTTGCACATTTGCTTTGTAAACCTAACTGAATTCTACATTTACTTAGCTGACAGAAATGTATCTCAATATCTTGGTTGGTGGGGCTCACAGAGAATGTATCAACATATATATGTTTTTTATATATAGAAAACTATTTTAAATCATTTACATAAACCCTAAATCACAACATAATTAAGTGCAAAATGTAAGATACAGTAAAATACATGTAAAATCCGTATGAAAAATTCCTTCATATTAATAAAGTAAACTACACTGTAAAAACAAAAACAAAAAGTTTAGCAAACTTAAAAGTTTAAGGCAAACAACTTCAGAAGATTAGTTAATGTTGTTTATTTTTACTTGCTGTATTTACTCTGTTAGGGATGGTTTACCTAAAAATGAAAATTCTCTTATTATTTATTGAAATTCTGTCATTCCAAACCTTTCGTTCATTTGTTGAATACAAAAGGTAATTATGAAGAATATTCTGGTTGCGCTTTTTAATAAAATGAAAGCAAATAAGGAGGGAAAATGCACGTTAAGGCACCATAACAGTGTCATGGAGGTTCTAATGCCATATGATAACTTTGTCTAAGATTTTAAAAACTAAAATTTGTATTTGCTATGTGTGAGACATTCAGCCTTTCCAACTTCGACCATTTATGAAAGAAGTAGCGATTTGTGAATAAATTGATCTCCTAATTTGGATCTTTTAAAGCTGCATTCCGTAACTTTGTTACAAATTATCCAAAATCAACTAAGCAAGTTCATAACCAATCACTGTTCAAAACATCTCCTTACCTTAGCCGAATTCAAAATCGTAAATTTGGAATATTGTTTTCTAATTTGAGTGGTTCCTGGTCCTGAGATCTAGTCGCGGCTGGTCGGCTATATCGTGTGTGTGGATGCTGCAGATGGCAGATTCTTAGTAGCTGGAATAATTCAACTTGTCATTTTAAGAAATAGAATCTTAAATCGTGCATGACGTTAATGAAACGCATGTAAATAACTGAAATGAGATTATATTCCAGTTTTAAATGTGCATCTGATGCGCGGTGAGTGGCGCAGGTGTCGCTCATTATCATTAAACTCCAACGGCCTCGCTCCGCTCCCATGGCTCTCGGCCCCGCACCACTCGTCACAACAGTCATTTGCACGGTTTACTGTGATCTAGCTAACTTTGCGTCCGTTAGATTTTAGTAGCGTGATTTATTGTCAAACTTTTTTTTTCTTCAGTTGGTCAGAACAAAACTGGCAGACATGTTACTTACTTGTTCATATAACATGTGAAACTTCATATTTTGGACACACTTCCAAGACGTGTATCTGTAATTCCAAAGTACAGTGAATATCCAAACTGTGCATTGACTTACAGCCCACACAAACACCTCCAAACATTAGATTCATCCTCGCTGAGGAGCCGTGCCGATGCACAACACACGTAAAGAAGATAATTACGCAAATAGATGCAATAACAGGTTCAAACAGAGATGGCGAGAAATAGGCAAAACATTTAGACTGCAGCTTTGAATTGGATCTTTTTGGTTTGATCCGTTATAATTTTTATAATAACTTTATTTATTTATTTTTGTTTGTTATTTTAGTGCTAGACTGTGGTGTTTGGGCTAACTGTGCCTTTAAGTACATTCACGTTCATTCTGGGAAACTATTACTTTTACATTCCAAAGTGTAATGGACTTCTTTCCGGGAAAACATCCTGTTCCTTGCAATTTAAGAAATAAATAACATCAAATGAAAATAGGCACCAATACGCAAGCCAATCTTGTGCAAGTATGACTCACACTTAGAGTCTGAGAAGTTTTGTGCATCCATTCAAGCCTTCCTAAACTACTATGTGTTGGCTATAGATGACAACTAATAATTTCAGACTGAGCTCTAAGTTCTTTATGTCACCCCATCTACTCAAATATAACTTCATTTATCAGTTCTTTTTTATTTCTGTATTACGCAAGTGAAAATGTATGCTTTACAATGTAATATTTCATCAGGGTTCCTATTTTTAACTCAAGCACAGAATTTGTACTTCCTCCAGCACCAAGGATAGGTGGATGTTGCTCGATGTAATAAAATACATCAAATCACAGTGAATGTGTATCGCCAGCTCATCAATAAATGAAACAAAGGGACAGAGCCGTAGTGAATCAAAGAACAGATGCCCACTGGCAGACACTTCTGAGGGGAAAGAACACTGCGGATATTTGAAACTTCATCTGTATTCCACTTGCAATCTATATGGCAGAGTGATGCGTAATGTCTGAGACTCTATAAATTGTTAGAAATCAGAATCAGAATCCCTGTTCTTTGTATATATTGACTGAAAAACAAATCCTATGTTGTTACATCACAGGACTTGTATAAGTGGGAGTGTCCCTTTTTGTGGATGTGCTCTGTTTGTTTTGTCTCTCTCTCTCTCTCTCTCTCTCTCTCTCTCTCTCTCTCTCTCTCTCTCTCTCTCTCTTAGGTTTATAAGGATTAACAGGTGGAGTTCAATTAGTGGACGACTCTGTTGATGACTGCACTCTCCTGATTGGTCCATCAGAGGAAATGTTTGAGAGGTAAAAGGCAGAGCTGAGATGTCTGGAGTGTGGAGGCTTGGAGCAAGAGTCCCTTCTGCTGGCTTGTGCTGTTATGGTTTATGTGTTGTTGATAAAAGCTTTCTAATTCTCTTGTGGCAGGTTACATTTAACCCAAACTCATTTAATGTGAGTTTTGTACTTTTTTTTTATTGAAGACCAAGATTTGTTTAGTTTCAGCTTTGCGGGAATAAATGTCAAGCTGTGGTTGACATTTATTTTGTCTACACTTTTTCTCCTGTTTAAGGATAGCAAGGGAGGTAGTTTTTTTTTGTTTTCTTATTTATTTTTTGTAGATTGCTCCTGAAGTTTTGTTTGCTTCCTACTGTTCAATAAATGTAGTTCTGTTTTGCATCGATTATGGTGTTGCGTGTGAGTCAATAGCTCCCTCCTTCCACCACTTTCTTTATTACTCCTTCCCATCCCTAGACTGGGGAGGTATGTAATAAAGTGGGGGCTCATTGTCATGTTTGTTTGGCTGTTTTCGTTTGGTGGGGGAGAAGACATTGAGTGAGTATTTTGATTTAATGTCATTTACTCCTTTTTTTTTTTTTCTACGGTTGAGGTATTTAACAAGTGCCGTAAAGATGATTTGTTACAAGTGGGTGACTTTTTTTTTTTTTTTTGTATTTCACTTTCCAGAGATGTCTAAATGTATTATTAAAACTGAATTGCAAAAGCTTTTTGTAGATCAAGGAATTTTACCTGATGAGTCTGAGGAGGGTGGGAGTGGAGATAAGACCTCTGTTATTGAGGGTTCTGTTGTAAAGTCACTCCCTGTTCCTGAGACAACTGGTTTAGCCTCTGTTGGCAATTTTAAATTGAACGAATTAGACCTACTGGTTAAAAAGCAGGAATATGATAATCAGATGTTGTGCTTGCGTGAGCTTGAATTAGAGATTGATCGTGAACGAGAGCGTAGGTTGGCTGCTCCACAGTTCTTGTCTGATAATGTTCTGGTGACCCCTTCTCCTTTGCCTGGGAGGTCTCCGGCAACATCTCTGTCTGCTCCAGTAGCTTCGACTCCTGGTGATGGAGCAAGGGAAGCTGTTTTTGATGTTAGTAGGTATATCAAATTGGTTCCAAATTTTGTGAAGTAGATTCCTATTTCACTACGTTTGAACGTGTAGCTGTGAAACTTTGGTGGGCAAAAGATATGTGGGCTTTACTCCTACAATGTAATTTGGAGGGTAAAGCCCAAGAAGTTTGCTCCTCTTTGCCTTTTGAACATTCATTAGATTATGACATTGTTAAAACTGCCGTGCTTCGAGCTTATGAATTGTTACCCGAGGCGTACCGGCAGAAGTTTCGGGACTATGTGAAATCATCCAAACAAACATTTGTAGAATTTGCCAGAGAGAAAGGTAATCTCTTTGACAAATGGTGTTCTAGTAAAGTGTCCACATTTGAGCAGATTTTGGTAGAGGATTTTAAAAGTTGTTTGCCAGAGAATATTGTTGTGCACTTAAATGAGAAAAAGGTGGCTAAGCTGTCTGATGCTGCGGTTATCACTGATGAATTTGTTCTAACGCACAAGAGTTTTTCCTTCTGTCCGCCAGGGTAGAAATCGATCTCCCGTTGATGATACCGTCAAGGATTTGGTCTGGGCAGGTCATTTAAAATCAGGGAGTTTGCGCAAAACCTGATTTAAAACGTACGGGAGACAAGCGTGTGTTTTTATTGCCTTGACCCAGGCCATTTAATTTCGGAGTGTAGGTCTTGGAAGCAGAAAAATTCCTCCACGAAAGCTAAAAGTATTGCTTTTGTCAAATCTTCTGAGGATAAAGACAGGTTGGACTCCACTTCTGTGTACCAGCCTTTTCTCATGTCTGGTTTTGTATCTATCTGCTGACTCTGAGTTAAGACCAATTACAATTCTCAGGGACACAGGTGCAGCTCAGTCCATTATCTTGGACTGTGTACTGCCGTTTAGGGCTGTCAAATTGGCTGAAAAACTAAATTTGAATTTTTTTTTTTACTAAAATATTATAAAAATTTGAATTATATTCGAATTTAAAAGGCATAAATTCAGTTAAAAAAAAAATTGGCTTCTCTCCTGAGGACGCATCGAGCAAAATATAACCAAACGCACGTTTCTTCAAAGCAGGGCTGGGCAATATGAGCAAAAATTCATATCTCAGTATTTTTGGGCTAATTTGCGGTATACGGTACATATTTTGGATTAAACAAATAAATAAAGTGAATGTAGGCATATATGGTTACATGTGGCTCAGTGGTAGAGCATTGCGTTAGCAGTGCAAATGTTGTGGGTTCAATTCCCAGGGAACGCATACTGACAAAAAAAAATTATAACCTGAATGTACTGTAAGTCGCTTTGGATAAGTGTCTACTAAATGCAAAAATATAATGTGCAAAAAGGGTTAAAATCACATTACATTGTAACATTACTATCTAAAAACAAAAATATTGCTTTTAAAGCAAAGTTAAATTTACTAAACTAAAAAATTTGAATTGATTACCCCATTACAGTCATTTTACAGTTAGTGCTATCATACAAATACACTTACTTGTAGGTTTAAAATTGTCCAACTACAAACATTTCAGCAAAATGTATATTTTAGTCAGAGTTATTGCGCTCTGCCTGTTTGGCGTGCATTCAAATCCAAGTCTGTGAAGTTCAGCGGGAGAATCGCAAAGCAAAAGCTCAAGCATGTCTGACAGCAAAATGGAAATATTTCCATGGCTTTCTAACATTTACAGATGGAGAATATACCTGTGAAATGTAAGTTATGCGTTTAGGAAAAGAGCCCATTGCTCAAAACCGTGGGTCTCTGTCAGGGCACACGCAGCCTTTCTGTCAGAGCCGCTTTAAACTCAAAGATTTATCATTGCTGATACACCTAATTTATTGAAAAAAAGTTGAACTTGCATTACTTTTACATGTCTTTGAGCGCTCTTGTTGTGTGAGACGCGAGTGCAACGGTGATAGATGTCCCTCTAGAAAATGCAGTAAATATGCATTCTGTGTGAACGGCTTGGTTTCAGTTTTGAGGTAAACAACATCTTCTCCACATTATTCTTTTTCTGCAATATTTAGAATGTGCAGCACCGCATTGAGTGGGTTCAACTGGACAGGATAAAACTAAAAAAAAAAAAAGTATTAAAATGCAACTACACCTCGTCATCGCATTTTGTGTGCCAAGCTGCCTGACAGACACCTAAAATTCGAATGCAGCGTTTTCCATTCGAATGTGGATTTTATTTTAAATTCGACGAATATTCGTTTTGTTTTTTTGACAGCCCTTCTGCTGTAACGTATACTGGTTCCGATGTTTTAGTACATGGCATTGAACTTGGTTGTTAAGTTACCACTGCACACCGTTTGTCTAACCTCTGATCTTGTTTCAGGAGTTGAGTTGGGAGTGCGTTCAGAGCTGCCTGTGGAGGGAGTTGGTCTTGTGTTGGGCAATGATTTGGCTGGTGGTAAGGTTTTTTTTCTAGCCCAGTTGTCGTCGAGACACCTGAACCTCCAATAAAGTTTGATGTTGCTGGTTTGTTTCCCTCTGTTTTTCCTGCTTGTGCAGTGACTCGTGCACAGAGCTGGAAATTCAAAGACGTTGTTAACCTGTCTGAATCATTTATGAATTCCTCTCCAGAATTGGTGGAATGTAAGTTATTCTTTACTCAGAGTAATTCAATTTCAGAGTCTGATGAATTAAGTCGAACCAGTGAACTGTGTCCTCTAAAAATTGGTAGAAAACAGTTAGTAGCTACCCAAAAATTAGATCAGAGTTTGAGGAACTGTGTTGATGCAGTAGTTGCAGTAGTAGTTGATCTGGTCGAATATCCTAAAGCTATGTTTTTGTTTTTTTGGGACAATGGTATTTTTATGCATTGGTGGAAGTCTAGTATTTGCAATGATGAGGCTAGCTGGAATACATAATTTCAGATAGTTCAACCCTCTGGTTACCGAGACCAGGTTTTAAAATTTGCTCACGAGAATGTGCTTGCATGTCATTTGGGTATTACTAAAACTTTCAAGAGGGTTTCTAAGTATTTTTCTGGTTGAGTATGAAATCCAGCGCTTCAAAGTTTTGTTGGTCTTGTCATGTGTGGCAGGGAAGTCTAAAACAATGATTCCCCTGGCAACATTACAACCAATTCCAGTGATGGGAGAACCATTTTAGAGATTAATTCTTGATTGTGTCTGCCCGTTGCCAAGAGCAAAGTCAGTCCATCAATATATTCTGACCATGATGTGTGCAGCAACACGGTTCCCTGAAGCTGTTCCCTTGCGATCACTTAAAGCCAACATTGTTGTAAAGGAGTTAGTGAAATTCTTCTGTCTTCGGTCTGCCAAGAGTCATACAGATGGACTTGGGGACCAACTTTACTTCCATATTGTTTAAAGGCTTATTGACAGAACTTGGGGTAAGACACCAAACCTCAAGTGCCTACCACCCCCAGTCACAAGGTGCACTTGAGCTGTTCCACCACATGCTCAAGTCCATGCTTCGTGCATTTTGCTTTGCTTATGGCAAAGACTGGGTGGAGGGGCTGCCTTTGTTAATGTTTGCAGCACATGAGTCTGTGCAAGAGTCCATAGGGTTTAGCCCAGCTGAACTTGTTTTTGGTCACAGTTCGTGGTCCCTTAAAATTGCTCAGTGAACAGCTGATCTCTAAGTCTCCATCACCAGTGACTGAGCATGTCAGTTCTTTCAGTGCATGTCTTCAGATGGCTTGTGAAGTGGCTAAAGAACATCTGGCTGCCACACAAGCTAAAATGAAGCCCCTTTATGACCAGAAAAGTGTTTCTCGTAAATTTCAGCCTGGTGATTCTCTCTGTGCCCGGATCCGCATTGCAAACCAAGTTTATTGGACCTTATATTGTTGATAGGCAGCTAAGTGAAACTAATTATGTTGTCCGAGCTCCTGATCAGAGACGAAAGACCCGTTTGTGTCATGTCAATATGTTGAAGGCTTATGTCACCAACGATGAGTTAAATCCACCTAAGTCTGCACATGTTTCTACTGTTGATATTGTTCACCCTGTTACGTCCTCTGCTTACTGTCCTGAACAGGACGGTTTAGAAGAAAATGATGCTCAAACGTCATGTATTAGACTACAGAATTCTGATATTTTGAATAAGATTGAGTTACATCTTGCACACCTTTCTAAGGAGCAACGGGGGATGTTGTTAAGTTAATTGGAGAACATCCCACTCTATTCTCTGATATGCCGCAACAAACCACCATGTTAACTCCATGATATTGACGTGGGGACTGCTGTACCCATTAAGCAACATCCTTACAGGGTCAACCCTAAGAAGAGAGAGATTATGCGGATGGAGGTGGAGTATCTGTTGCAGCATGGCTTGGCGGAACCTAGCAAGAGTCCTTGGAGTTCCCCTTGCTTGTTGGTGCCAAAGTCAGATTCTTCATTGTGGTTTTGTACAGATTACCGGAAGGTAAACGACATCACTAAGCCTGACTCTTTTTTTTTTTTTTCTACCAAGGTTGGAGGATTGTGTTGATCGAGTGGGTTCGTCGCAGTTTGTCACCAAGTTGGATCTTCTCAAAGGCTACTGGCAAGTCCCCTTGACTGCTCGGGCATCAGAGATTTCTGGCTTTGTGACTCCTGACAACTTCCTGCAATATAAGGTCATGGCCTTTGGGATGCGAAACGCACCAGCTATGTTTCAGAGGCTTATGCAGGAAGTACTGTCAGGAGTTACTGATTGTGAGGCTTACTTGGATGATATTGTTATCTATTCATCTATATATTGTTATCATGAATTATTCATCTATATGGCTACTAACTTTTTTCTACAATTTTTAGAGATCATGTTGAAAAGATGAACTGTGAATAACTTACATTCCACCAATTCTGTTTGATTGGTTGGCTGCTGCCAATCTTACTCTAAACCTGGCCAAGTGTGATTTTGCAAAGGCCGTTGTTACCTATTTGGGCAGAAAGGTTGGCCAGGGACAGGTACGTCCTGTGGAGGATAAAATAACTGCTGCCGAGTTCCCCATTCCTCACAACAAAAAGGAGCTGCGTAGATTCCTGGGGATGACCGGCTACTACAGAGATTTTTGTAAAAACTTTGCCTCTGTAGTTTCCCCACTTACAGATCTTCTGAAAACAGACAGATGTAAATGCGGGACATTTTGTCAATATGCGACTTGCGGGACAAGGGGTGAAAATGCTGTGCGGTACAACAACGCAAAGCGGGACAGTCCCTAGTCAAGGTCAATAAGTCTCTTGAAATATCAGATAAATTGACAGGGCTATTTTTTAGTAAAATGTTGTGAGAGGGGACCACATCCATAATGATGTAAAATCTATATTTCTCCAATTCCTATTATTATAAAAATATATTGAAATGTTTTAAAGATGTGCTCACTCATGTACTCAGTGTGTAAGGAAAATACAGTTCAAGTTTTTTTGGGGGAAAAGGTCTCTTATATGCAGACTGCATTTATTTAATCAAGTAATATTGTAAAATATTATTACAATTTAAAGTTTACTTTTTTCTATATGAATATGTTTTCAAATGTAATTGATTCCTGTGAAGAAAATGCTTATGTCTTCAGTGTGACATGATCCTTCAGAAATCATTCTAAGTGCTGATTTACTGCTCAAGAAACATTTCTTATTATTTTCAATGCTAACAACACTTGTCATGCTTAATATTTTTGTGGAAACTAATACATTTTTTCAGAATTGTTTGAATCTTTGATAAACAGCATATATTTGAATTATAAACCTTAGTGTACAGTGAATCGCTGTAAATTTTGATCGGTTCAAAACATTTTTTGTTTTGATTTCAACAACAACGGGAACAAAAATCTTACTGAATCCAAACTTGGCACTAAATGTATTTTTTTTTTTTTTAAAATAGTATAAAGTTTTTTTTTTCCCCCCTGTAACCATGGCAGCTTTTGCATTTAACCCACAAAATTCCTTTAAGTTCCTCTAAACATTTACAGCTTAACGACATCTACTATGAATAGTCAACGGTATGACTCATACATATCTTACAGTAATTCTGAGGTATTCCAAGCAATTTTAACTTCTAGATCAAAGTCCAGGGTCCTATCCGACCGGACGCTTACACACTGAATTTCCAGACATGTAAGACATCTGTGTGTTCATTTAGGACTCATCTGAATTTCATTGCATCCCACTGAGAGATTGCCTGAGATAAAGTATAAAACTGATCCCGTAGGTTTTATAATTGTTTTGGCAGACAGCACGATTTGCACAACAGTGCAAAGTGCAAAGCATAGTACAGTCCCAGAGGCTGACTCAAACATTCAGAGATATGTTTCATATATTAGCTGTTGTGATTGTAAAAAGAAAGAAAAAAAAACTTTTACAGAGTTGGACTACACATTTTATTATAGGGGTTAATATTATTTGTAAAGGCTACAATGAAAAAAAAAAAAATATGTTGGGATTTTATCCTTTTATTGCCTATATTCTATAAGTTGTATATCAATGTTAGAGTTTTCTTCAGCATTGTTTAGTACAAGCCTTGGGTGAAATGGGTGACTTAGACTTCCAAATAAGGGCTGTTACGAGCCCCTTTGAAAAGTCTAGTGGTAAAAGGGGTGTAACAAAAATATTTGGGAGAGGCTGAGAGAACGGAGTCCCAGGGCAGATACACAAGAATGCTCAGCAACACCAGTTTTAAGCAAATAAACCAAAATGTATTTTATTGTTTTAACAGAATGTGGAAAAATACTTAAATTAAAGCTTCAGGAGGGAAAAGGCCAAAACAATAAACAAAAAGGAATCATGGAATACCATTTATCAGGAGCATTTGTAACCTTAACAGCCCGATTGTTTGGTGTTTATAGTCTTTTCAATTAAAACTTATTACACAAAGCATGGCAAGACCTAATCAACCAAAGAAGAATAGTGGACAAAAACTGAAAGGCACCATCAAACATAAGAAGGACTGTGTCCAAACAACACAGAACTCCTGCAGCAAAGTGGCAGCAAACCTAAACCTGTTTCCAAAAAAAAGACCACAGAGAACTTCAAGAAGCTAACATCCATGAAAGAGCTGACTTTAATCACAGACACCATTGCTAAAATGTGAGAGTCGTGATCATAAAACTTGGACAGCTGGAGCACCAAGATGAACTTCAACATAGCAGCTCAATCACCTGATTTTATCAAATATTATTCCGTTTTGGAGAGAAGAGAAGCAGATTGCCTCCTTCAACAACTGCAAGATGTTTTGATATATAAATATATCAGACTATTCAAAGTTATATTCAAAGTTTAAATAAGGCAGAAAGCTGTATTATAGCAAATGGTGGTGACAACCCCCTAATAAAGAACAAGTTGTTCATGTTCTTTTGTCCAAGTCCTGTATCTTAAACCTCTTCAGACTTCAAAGGGTGAGTCACAAAACTTTTATTGATTTAAAGGCTTTTATATGCAGTGGACTGATAACAGCTTTCTTTGTAAAAAAACAGTGGAGTCATAATTTATTGGCATTAAATTACTGCTCTGGTGGGTGCTGAATAAAAAACACTTGAATAATTATGTTGTTCTGCAAAAGCCAGCAAAAGTTCACCATATGAACTCCCCACATATTTATTTATTTATTTTTCCCCATTGAGATGTTATACCTTCTCTCTGACTCTTAATTTTCAATGGCAATTTTCTTTAGCTGCTGTGCCTTTAAGGTTCCAAATAATTAAATAGTCTGTTCCATTTAACATATGTGGCTCTGCTTATTACGGGCCATTACTGCAGTCCATTTGGAAAGAGCAACCTGAAAATCCCTGGAATAAAACGCTCAAATCGCACACCATCTATCGAAATGGCATACATGAAATGTAGCACTCTAGAAAAACACTGAATGACGTCAGGCAAACACAAGACCCATATCTGCCCTCTCCACGGTTTTCATTGTCCCTCATATGACCAAAGCCCCTCTGACATTCATGCTATATTGAGACATGCAGAGGAATAATTGTGAGCCTATCCTCTACGTCTTTTACAGATGAACCCTTCTTGCATTTTGTCTAGCAAATGACTGTTGCCCAGGAGAGTCTTAAAATGAACCTCTATTCCTCTTCTCAGCCACTTAATACAATTTCAGTTTGATTGAGGAAGGAAACCAATAAGTGCATAAAATCCTTTCTGATGAGATCTGTAATGCTGTTGATTCTCACTTGTCCATGTTAGATTGCACCTTCAATGTGAAATGACCAAAAACGAAGGAAAATACAGGTATCCCATTAGTAGCTCAGTGTTGTCTTGGTGCATCACCTTAATAAAAACAAATTATATATAATGTATTTATTTATTTATTTATTTATTTATTTATTTATTTAAATTCAAAATATACCAAAAAGGGGCAACAATTATATTTGCTAAAATATGTTTTAAAATACATGTATGTAAATTATATTTTCAGCCAAAATAATTTGTGGCCATTTTTGTATATTTGTGAAAATGTATTTTAAAAATATTATTATTTTAAAAACTATGTTTTGCCCTTCATATATTGTGAACATATAACACATAAAAATAATTAATAAAATCAGCAAGGACCATAATTTTCAAAGTGAAAACATACATAAATATGCTATACATAAATATTACCATATATATATATATATATATATAAATGTAAATATTTAAAGATATTTCATCCACATTTGCATTTAGCCTAAATATAGACTACTGTAAGATTGGAACTGTATATTCTTGCCCCTGAAATATATTTTGAAATATATTTTGGTATACGTGAAGGTTGAAATTAAATATATTTTAAAAACATATACAGATATGTTATTTAACTTCAATGTTTACAACATGTGTTTAGTATTTATTTACAATATATTTTGGCTGGAAAAATATAAACACGTTGCTGTATGGGGTTAAAGGCACAGTAATGAATGGCAGGAAAACATCCTGTTGTACATTCATGATGTGTGTCTTCTGTTTATAAGCAGCCCCGCTGTGCCTCATCTGTACCCCGCTGAAGGCAGCCCTGCTTAGCATGACTGCTCAAAGGCATCTCATTTTCAGTGGTCACCTTAAGAACGGCAGCACACACTGGGTGTTTGTCTGTGATAGAGGCTTTTCAGAAGGGGTTTATTGTAAGAACACCACGTGGGCACCAGGCAAAATCTCCTGCCATCCACGAAAAGCAATTGGCTCATATAATCAATTCTACTCAACATTCATGAAATCTAGAGTGTGTGCCTCTAGATGATAGACATCATCTGGCTTTCTTTAGAATTTCTCTAGAACTGAGTCTGATGGAAGGAGAATAGACATGAGGAATGACTGGTATTTTCATGCCCTTTATACAGAACACACACAGCCAGGAATTTACAGATTGAATTTCTCTATGCCATTGTCTCTACTCTGAGCCTTTTCTAACACTCTTTTTCAACTGCACAAAGGGTAATGTTGTTTTTTCTTCCCTTCCCATTTTTCACTGGTTCTTAATAGTTTTACCTGCCATTATGTTTGGTAGTAACTACACTATTTGTTTGCTATCTATCTATTATCAGACATAACTCAATAATTTATAATAATAACTAAAAATATGAATATAAATATAGATTATTACTATGCACTGAAAAACTAATATATACTAATAAGAACTATTTTAAGCTTTCACAGCGGTGCTGTTTGTCTTTTAATTATGATATTTACATCTCCATATTTCACCTGTTATGAGTCCATAAAAATTGCACAGGCTCTGATGATGATTCAATTCAAGATTATCTGTATAGCGCTTCTACGATACAAATCGTTGCAAAGCAGCTTTACAGGAAATTAAAGTTTCTACAATATATTTATATATTGTAGAAACTTAATATATATAACTTAAGGGAAATGTGGTAATTCTGTATGTTGTCTGAATATTGGCTTACTCCGAGGTCCTCTAATGATGATTTGATAATAAATGTGCTTATATATATATACACACACACACTCACTGGTCACTTTATTACACCTTGCTAGTACCGGGTTGGACCCCCTTTTGCCGTCAGAACTGCCTTAATTCTTCGTGGCATAGATTCAACAAGGTGTTGGAAACATTCCTCAGAGATTTTGGTCCATATTGACATGATAGCATCACGCAGTTGCTGCAGATTTGTCGGCTGCACATCCATGATGCGAATCTCCCGTTCCACCACATCCCAAAGGTGCTCTATTGGATTGAGATCTGGTGACTGTGGAGGCCATTTGAGTAAAGTGAACTCATTGTCATGTTCAAGAAACCAGTCTGAGATGATTTGAGCTTTGTGACATGGTGCATTATCCTGCTGGAATTAGTCATCAGAAGATGGGTACACTGTAGTCATAAAGGGATGGACATGGTCAGCAACAATACTCAGGTAGGCTGTGGCGTTTAAACGATGCTCAATTGGTACTAAGAGACCCAAAGTGTGCCAAGAAAATATCCCCCACACCTTTACACCACCACCAGCCTGAACCGTTGAGACAAGGCAGGATGGATCCATGCTTTCATGTTCTTTACGCCAAATTCTGACCCTACCATCTGAATGTCGCAGCAGAAATCGAGACTCATCAGACCAGGCAACGTTTTTCCAATCTTCTATTGTCCAATTTTGGTGAGCCTGTGTGAATTGTAGCCTCCGTTTCCTGTTCTTAGCTGACAGGAGCAGCACCCGGTGTGGTCTTCTGCTGCTGTAGCCCATCTGCTTCAGGGTTCGACGTGTTGTGCGTTCAGAGATGGTATTCTGCATACCTTGGTTGTAACGAGTAGTTATTTGAGTTACTGTTGTCTTTCTATCATCTCTAACCAGTCTGCCCATTCTCCTCTGACCTCTGACATCAACAAGGCATTTTCGTCCACACAGCTGCCGCTCACTGGATATTTTCTCTTTTTCAGACCATTCTCTGTAAACCCTAGAGATGGTTGTGTGTGAAAATCCCAGTAGATCAGCAGTTTTTGAAATACTCAGATCAGCCCGTCTGGCACCAACAACCATTCCACGTTCAAAGTCACTTAAATCCCCTTTCTTCCCCATTCTGATGCTCGGTTTGAACTTCAGCAAGTCGTCTTCACCACATCTAGATGCCTAAATGCATTGAGTTGCTGCCATGTGATTGGCCGATTAGCAATTTGTGTTACCAAGCAATTGAACAGGTGTACCTAATAAAGTGGCCGGTGAGTGTGTGTGTATATATATAATCTATAGGCCTATATATATTTCCTTCATTTTATGTAGGCTTATGAACCAACTTTTTGTGCATGTTTGAATTTAGAGACCTTCTAAATACACATGAGTTATAAAAAGTGTATCTTTTGTATGTTAGAATTTAAGGGAGTGGTGCAATATTTTTTTCAGACACATCGCTGCACCCAAAAATTGTCTTGATACCACAGATACATTTCTCTGTTTGTGTTTGCATGCAAGCATTAGTATATAGCTAAATGATTTACCATCAGAATCAACATTACTTCGCTTTTATTCATACTTAAAAACTGCTGAGACAGCTTCCTCATATTTGTCACCATTTTTCTTCAAAATAAAGCTGAAAGAGAACAAATTCTTCTGCTCCCATTGCGCAAGCCATTGCAGGCAGTATTATTAGCCTAAAAAGTATTCATGTAAGCAGAAGTGTTTTTCAAACTGACACGTGTGGCACAGATTTTTAAGTCATTAATTTTTTACCTCGAAAAAAGAAAAATATGTATGCTTAAATTTTAGAAAAAAATAATACTATAGTAAAGAATGTGTTTATAGAATGCTGATATCATAAATCACCCATTCACAAGCATAACTATTGGCAGTGTTTAAGTTCTAAAAAAAAACTGCATTATGTGCAATTTACATGTTTTCATACAATTTGTTTTTTAAAGTTGAGTGTTGATCATCTATTTAAAAATAAATAGTAATTAAATTTAAGTTTGGGTTAAGTTGTTAGGCCTAATTGTAACATTATAATGTAAAATGGCTCCCTATTGTTCTAAGCATAAGCTGAGGTAGATTTTTATCACTGAGAAATTTCAAACTATAACTTTAATGTATTTAAAGAAAGAGCAACTTGTTCAGTAAACCACTGTTTATTTAAAAATATATATTTTTTCCGTCATATTTTTTGTGTACCATTACACCCCTAATAGATATTGATGTGCTTGCTTGCATGCATTTTCTTGTAAAGCACCACATTAGCCATGACTGCCTCCACTGGCAAAAAATAAATAAATACAAACAACATAACACTTCATATTAGAATGTAGCCTGCGCCATCCGGACATTTTGTATTAGTATAATTAGGATAATTTTCGGCGTATTTTCATTCATTTAGCATCCTGAATCTTATTTAGCAACTTATCTGATACGCACGCACCCTATATAGATTTAAATAGATGTGAATAACAGCTTGATGAACTGTGACTCATTGAGTTTATCAGGTGCTGTTGCGCGCGCCCGCCGCGTTCTCATAGCATCTGATTGGTGAAGCTTGCATCGGTCGCGCTGGAGTGCACGAGGAGCCTGTCTGTGGAGCCGATGTGCGAGTTATTGCGCTGTTTCAAAGTTAAAGTGACCGTCAGACCTCACAGGATTTATCGACATCGACAGACACATGTTCGGGTTGAATTCTGAACCATATGAGAGCCGTCTTGACTGACTCTGGCGCACAGGTCGCTTCTGACGAACTCTGTGACTGCATGTAATGTGCGGGGAATGTGGTCGTGGACGGTCTGAAGTGACTCATTCTAAGTCATTGTGGAGCTGGACTGCACGCCCGGACATGATGATGATGATGATGAAGAGGAGGATGATCGTGGTGCCGCGGACGCATTTCGGAGAGGAAACGCAACTTGTGTTTTTATCCTGCGCCATGTAACTTTGGCACCGACATGTAACCCAGAATTAAGCGACAGTTTGGACTCGTTTGACGTACCAGTAGGCTTATCGTATATTTTTTTTTAATCCTGTTCAACATAAGCACGTGCACTCATCGCAAGGATGCCTGGTGTCTTGGGTCTTTACATTGGGATGGAGGTGCTCATCGCCCTTTCCTCTGTCATTGGGAATGTGATGGTGGTCTGGGCTGTGAGAATTAACCGATCTCTACGAGACACGACCATTTATTTCATCGTCAGTCTGGCTCTGGCGGACATTGCTGTTGGGGCACTTGTGATTCCTCTGGCCATAACCATAAGCATCGGACTGAAGACTCATTTTTACGGCTGTCTGCTCGTTGCATGTACTGTACTGGTGCTAACGCAAAGTTCAATACTCGCCCTCCTGGCTATTGCTATTGACCGCTATCTGAGGGTCAAGATACCAATGAGGTAATAAGATGGGGTTGCTTGTTCATTTCACTTGGATTTTCATTTCATATATCCATTTCTGTTTTCTTTTTCTGAGTGCATGATGGTTTCGTGTCATCAATGTGGAGGATGTATTGAAGTTGAGGTGACTGTGAAATGATGCTTACCACAAGTCAGTCTTTAAGGGATAGGCTATTTGACCCGAAATTAAATTAAAATGGTAATTTACTCACCTTTTTGTGATTCCAAACACGTATGACTTTTTTTTCATTCTGTGGAACACAAAGTAGAACTTTAAAAGAATATTGATGCAATTAAAATGTTGTCATGTCAAGTCTAAAAAGAACTCCAAATCGCAAAAAAAGGTGTCATGAAATTGATTTATGCACCATATTTTAATCTTCGTAAGTCATACAATAACTTTGTGTGAGAAACAGACCGAAATTTTAGTCTTAGCCAGTGTAATCTTGAATCTTTCATACGGCTGAATCTTTCATTTTGAACTCATGAACATGCCAATGATATGTAGTGGTGAAGGGACTTTGTAGGCCAAATTAAACATAAAATAGCTATGACTTCAAGAAACCTTAAAATATAGAACACATTTACCACATTTATTATGCAAATTATTTTTCTTTCAACGCTTACATCTTCAGTTACAATTCATTGCCATTACATTCAAGTGTTTCATTCCATGAAGGAAAGTCATGCTGGTTGAAACAACATGAAGGTGGGTTAATTTTTGTTTTCAACAGAAAACAATCATACATATTCTTTAATAGGCATGGATTCATACTTGTCACGTGAACGATTTAATTTAGAGACTGAGAAACACTGTGACGATGAGAAATATTAAGGTAGCATCTTTGCTTTCAGACCATGCAGTGATGTTTGACCGGGCTGGGTTTGCCGTGGGCTGCAGTGTTTCTCAATTTATTGTTACGTTATGGAATCCACTTTCGAAATCACCTTCAAACCATGACTCTCTCAGTTTTTAATTTCCTGTCCTGCCCATGCCTCCCTTTGAATGTGAAGTTGGAGTTAGAGAATTTGTACATTATGAGTAAAAACAATTGGGCAGAAAGACCGTTTTGCAGCATTAGTTACTTCTGATTGCATAGAAGAACAGCTAGAATGGCATGCTTTTCCTTAATTTTATTGAATAAATAGGATTATAGCATACAAGTCTGAGATAACTACACTGGACAAGTGCATAGTTTGGTCAAACAAGCAACTAGTGCCAATTGTCCAGCTGAGTGGACGGCATGCTTCACCAGCTTCATTTGTGTTGTCTGAAAAGACCTTGTACTCTTCACAAAGCAGGGATTGTTAGTAAATCAAAATGTAATCCTTTTCAGCAGAGTTAGTGTGGTGGCTCAGCTCAGCACTTTTTAATTTTGATTTCCATATTTATAACAGGGATTTCAATTATTTATTCCTGATAAATCGCACTTCCAAAACAGATTTTCAAGAAATGTCACTAATGTTTGTACTTCCTCAGAAACAAGCCAAATCATTTTCATGGTTCAGCATCCTTTACAAAGCTTCCTCTTTACTCTCAGGGAGTTAAAATCCCATTAATTTTCTCCATAAGGGAGTTGATTTTGAACAATAACTTCTAATCCTACTTATAAAGACAGACCTACTGTGAACTACAAAGTTGTTGGTTTTGTTAAAGCCATCAGCCTGCATAATTTTGGCTTTTTTTTTTAAACATCATGTTCACCAGGAGAATTCCTGGTGAAAAACGACATTACCCATGATCCTTCAAAAAACAATCTCCACCAATCAGAGAATCTGAACAAGCAAATTGCGCAAAAAAGCAATCTCACTATATGAAGTAGTGTGAATTACATAATTGTTTCAGTTTATGAAAACTATTCTCTCAAACTACTTGTCTTGTACCTTTGTCTTTTTGTCCAGTTTTCAATACGTTTTTGCTTTAATTAAAATTTTTTAATGTTATTCACCTGGTAGCTGGTTGGTTTAGTTAATTGCTCATAACTCTTAGGCCTTTTTAAAATCCCTATCAGAAAAAAGTAGACAGGCACTGTTGCCATTGTCTGAGTTGTTTACTTTTTTTCACAGCTATAAAAGAGTGGTGACTCCAAAGCGTGCTGGCACCGCAGTGATAGCATGCTGGATGGTGGCCATTGTAGTCGGCCTGATGCCCATGTTGGGCTGGAACAATCTGGAGAAGCTACGCCAGACCAACGGCACCTTGGGTGCTGACTTTCTCGTTACCTGTGAGTTCGAGAACGTCATCAGTATGGAGTACATGGTCTACTTCAACTTCTTCGGATGGGTGCTGCCACCGCTCGTCCTCATGTTGCTCATCTACGCTGAGATCTTCTACATGATCCACAAACATCTCAACAAGAAGGCCACCACCAACCAGACCGACCCCACTCGATATTACGGGAAAGAACTCAAGCTGGCGAAATCTCTCGCGCTGGTGCTCTTCTTGTTTGCAGTCAGCTGGTTGCCTTTGCATATCCTAAATTGCATCACTCTCTTCTGCCCTAGTTGTGACAATTCAATGTGCCTTCTTTACGTGGCTATCTTGCTCAGTCATGGCAACTCTGCTGTCAATCCCATCGTTTATGCATTCCGCATTAAGAAATTCCGGAATGCTTTCGTTAAGATCTGGAAACAGTATGTGTGTTGCACGGAGGATCCACGTCTGGGTGATCGACCCAGCTTTCGCATAGATAGCAAAGAAAGAAGACTGCGGGGCAATGACATCTGACGCTACGCTAACCAGGTCTCCTCCATGAGAAGCACTTGTTAAAGTATGAGAGTCTAGATGAGTTTACAGGGAAAATGCAGTTTGGGGTGTATGCTGTCAGTCTTGAGAATACGTTTGCCACAGAAATGGAGACGATCGAACATTACTGGCAATGTTTCCTTGAAAACCCAGTCAATGGTGCATAGAATGAATTGCATCATTAGTGAGGGACCGTTAAATAAATGAAAATGGCCTGTTTTAAAGGAATAGCCACAGTACAACTGGTATTCACATCTGTGGGAAAATGTTTATTCGATTATGAATTCCTTTTGTGCTGTGGTTCATTTGAATGTGGTCATCACATAAAGGGCTTTGTATAATGAATGCAAAACTGCAGACTTGTAAATGTCAGCGCTTATGAGTACACTAAACTACACTCGTCTTTAGTCTGGAGCATAAACGCATAAGAGGACTTTGAGAAAGGACACTGAGAATGTGATCTGAGGTCATTTTTATATACCAGCAAATTCATTTATTGGATATGGAGTTATTTGTCATTCGCTGCTTGACAAGCGCAAATAGGAGGCAGCTAGGCCCGCATTGTCTTAAAGGAATAGTTTCAAAAAACAGAAAATTCTGTCATCATTTATACACCCTTGTGTCGTGTCGTATGAGAAGACGTTTTTTTAAAATGTCCATAGAATGAAAGCCAGTTGTTTTGGGCCCTATTGGACTTTTAAAGTCCAAACATCTAAAACATTAATGAAAATATCTGTGTTTAGCCGAAGAAAATCATACAGGTTTGAATAAGATGACAGAACTTTCATTTTTGGGTGAACTATCCCTTTAAGCAGAACTTTGTGTGATCCTATTAGTCCAATATTGCTTTTGCCGTGTTAGAAAACATTTGTATTAAACTGTTTTTGTAGATGTTTCAGTCTAAATTAAATGGTTTGCCATATTAATACTCTACTGTATGTTTAGCAGAATAACCACTAGAAATTGATGATGCATTTTCATATTTGCTTTGGTGAGAATATCCTGTTTGCATGGGGTAATAAGAAATGCAGCCTTCAATTTTACTGCATGATTGTTGAAATGAAACAAAACTGTAGGTGGTTAACATTTATTATCTAGATTGCTCAACTGGGGGCCTGAGAAAAGATATGAAAAGATAGACAGGAAGGAACCAAGATTAAATCGAGTGAGTGAGTGTGTTTTTTAAATTGAGATGCATTGTTAAAATAAATAATGCGTAACCTGTGAGGACGCAGTTGGATCGCTTAAATGTTCAGGGCTGCGTTTTCCTTAAGTATTGTAGACCCATTGAAACCAATGAAGCTACGATCAACTTTGGCGTACAATGCTTTTGGGAAGCGCAGCCCAGGCCTCTATAATAAGGCAAGGACATTCAGAGCTTTCCCTGAAATTGCTCATTTCTCCAAGTGTATTAGAAGAACAGAAGAATCGCTGACATATTGATGTCCTCTGAATGGACCCTGGTTTTGACTCTACATCCTTGAAACAGGTTGCAGTGAGTGAAGTGTCCTTTGAACTTAGCTCTGATAATGGTTTGACCTTTTCAGGCCAGTCAACTGGTACAATTCTTGTGTGGGGTTTCCTGTGAAACCACTATTCTCAAACCTCCTGGGTAGATTCTGAGGTAAGATCAAAGCTGTTGCGGTGACTTGTGTTTCCGCTTAATCGGTGGGATACAGCTGTCCTCCGTTTCTCCTTTACAGGGTGCCAGCTGGAGAACTTAAGTTAAAGGGCATAAACACTCTGGATTTATTATTATCATAATCTAGCTCACAAGCTGCAATTGCCTACATACAGGAGTCAACATTTGAAGTGGATCAAGACAAGAGCCTGTTTTAGGACAACTTTGATGAAAGGTTTTGATCCACTTCAAATGTTGACTATTGTAGATCAGTTGAGTATCTTAATCTAATACCTTTTTAAAAACTGCAGCTTTAACCTACCCATGATGATAGTATGCTGTGAGGAATGATCAAAGTTCAGTGTAATCAGATAAGGATATTATCACAGATCATGGTGGCCACTTCCTCGTGTGTGATTCTGTTTACTGACAACAAAGCCTACAGAAGAAATGGTTTTATTTGGCCTAAATGATACAAATGCTAATACTTTTTCCACAAATTGCACTCTCTGTAGTGTGAACAGCAGATGGGATTGGGAACTCTGTACTGTGGTGCCCCCTTGTGATGGTTTGTAAAAGCGCTAAAGGGCTCATTACTAAAAGGCATATAAAATATTTTTTATTCAAGTAAAAAATAAGCACGCTTACGTTGAATTCATTTTAAAGTGGCCCAGTCATTATTAGTGAGATTATATTATTTCCTTATTGTTACTAGGTTGCAATAAAACCAAAACAAATCTCATGTCCACTTCATGTTTATTTGATCTCCAATGAGAGAAAAGTCTAACATTTCACTACAACATGCATGTCCCTATACCAATACATTTGTTCAAAGTGCTTCATTTTCAGGATTTAAAATAGCATTATAGTTTTACTCCAGTGATGTAAAGAAATGTTACTACATCATAAGACACACAAGTCTATTATTTACAAAAAAACAGTGTTGGTTAAGAGTTCCTGCATCAGTTGAAATAATCAAACACAAATGTCTGTATTAGAATAAAAATGTAAACATTAAAAAATCTTTGCTGGTTGTGATTGTCTGAACAGAGCACCTTGGCAACGAATTGACATTTATAGTTCATCCTGCATTACAAATCAAAACTTTAGAGGAATGATTGAGGGTCTCTCAGAGAAAGAGACAATGAGCTCCAATCTCAACACATGCTGTTCTTGGAGACAGAAACCTGGAAAAGAAAAGAAAAAGTTCAGACAGTTTTCCGTGTTTAACAATAGCAAAGTAAATCTTCAACATCTTTATATTAGAAGTATTAACTTGTATATATATATATATTTTATTTTTTTGCCAACAAAATTAAGCATCCCAAAACAAAATTAAAAACCAACAGACTGCAATACTTATTTGATGAGGTCAAGTACAATAGGGTGTGTGGTGGGATTTGGGGCCAAAAACAAAGCTTTATTTGTTAAAAGTGAGGGAATACAAATGCAAGAATCTGTTATGACATATGAAAAACTGAGGTGAACTGCATAGACCTCAGTCAGAGTAATGCCATATTAAAACATTTTTGACAGGAATGTAAAAAAAAAAGACTGTGAGGGACTGAAAATGACGTGATATAGGCCCTTTATATGGCGTGTGCCATTGTAAAGCTTTTAAGTCTATCCATCACAGCTGTGTTATAAAGGGATACTCCACCCCAAAATGATAATTGTGTCATTTTTCACTTACCCCCATGTCGTTCCAAGCCCGTAAAAGCTTTGTTCGTCTTCGGAACACAATTTATGATATTTTGGATAAAAAGTGGGAGGCTTGTGACTGTCCCATTGACTGCTAAGTAAATTACACTGTCAAGGTCCAGAAAAGTATGAAAAGCATCGCCAGAATACTCCATCTGCCATCAGTGGTTCAATCGTAACGTTATGAAGCGACAAGAATACTTTTTGTATGGAAATAAAATAAAAATAACAACTTTATTCAACATTTAGGCACCGTAACGTCTCCTCGGAGTCAGCGTAGCGCCATTTTGGAGATTATCCCTGGACGCAAAATGTGTACAGTCTTCTGTATCAGCCGGGCCACAAGGGTGCGCTGTTTGCATTAAAATCAGAGAGTAAATCGACGAAAAAGACTCATCCCTGTGTCGAGGCTGATATAGAAGAGTATACACATTTTGCGTCCAAAATAATCTCCAAAATGGCACTACGCTGATACAGAGGAGATGTTGAATAAATTCAATATATTTGTTTTATTTCCATACAAAAAGTATTCTCATAAATTCTGTTTAGAAGACGAACGAAGCTTTTACAGGTTTGGAACGACATGGGGGTAAGTGAAAAATGACCAAATTATCCTTTGGGGTGCAGTATCCCTTTAAATTCAATATGGCGTCTAACTTGACAATTGGGTATTTGAGGTGAACTTGATGGCATCGGTTTATTGACTAGATTCAATTGTTTTAAGTTAATTGGTTCTAACCATTTCAAACTATGTGTGAATGTTGACATGTCTCTAGCTCTCATAACCAAGTGCTGCTTAAACCATTTAGGGGTAATACTACTGTCCAATCCTGGTCTTGGGGGGCCATTTTCCAGCAGAGTTGAACTTTATTCAGCCACAACGCACTTGCCTCGAAGTTTCTAGTAATACTGAAGACTTTGATTAGCTGATTAAGGTGTTTAACAGGGACTAGATCTAAGCTCTGCTGGAAGGTGGACACCCCTGCTTCAGATGCTTTGGTTTAGAGGTAATTTTGTTAATTAAAAATACAATGAAATATATTGATTGAACTTTTTTCCCATGACAAAAACGAGATATCATTACGCACTAACTGTGATAGTATCAGCTTGCAATATCGTTGACAGAAATGACAAAACCAAAATGTAGTTAAAAAAAAAAACTATATCCAAAATTTCTCTGTATTTTCTTTCGGTGAGTCTTTTTTGTTTTAATAAAAAAATTTTAATATAATTTTGAGTTAGTGGAATTTATATTAGGAATGCCACTGTTTTAGCTTATCAGAGAAGATTTTGAGTTTTTCCAGTTTTCATAAAGTAGAGATTGTGTTTGTTTATGATATGAGTTGAGGTCACAGAGGTCAAAGGGGTCACATTTACTTTTGGAATCCACATTTAAATGGAATCCAGAAAATAAAAAATGGAAAACACAGACTTTGGTAAAAAAAAAAAAAAAATAAGAATTTGAGGGAAAATTAATACAAATAAATAAATTAAAATGTACTTTTTTTTACTTTTAAAAACGTGCTGCTAAATTGTGTAAGTTCATTAGATATGCTTTTTGATTAATCAAATTATACGTAACAATTAAATCAGAGTCCAGAAAAAAATTAATGAAAAAAGAAAACGAAATCCAATCCACGGAATTTGGAAAAAAAATGAAACAGAACTTGGGAAAAATTTAATGGATTTCATGGGGCCCTACATTCATTTTAATAGGAATCTGTGCGACTGGAAGTTCCACACGAGGGCAAAAACAGTTCATCAAGCAGATTTCGCTCATGTTCAAGTTGGTCATGTGAATTTGCCGTGCTGACAAACAGGAAGCTGCTTGTTTTGAAAGTTACCAATCCTGCTGAAGACATACCCACGTCTCTTGGTCTTCGCTACAAAGGAAGCAGTTAATGTAAATCTGATAAAAGAATCCTCACCCAGCCCCCTTGCTCTGCAATCCAGTTTGTTAGACGGTTGTTGACAAATCCCATCATAGCGACCTCGACAACATTCGTCATATCAGGGCAGTTTTTCTTCATAAAGAGTCCCAGTGTGATGGCGCCCTTGAGAAGCTGCTTCTCTGAGACCACTTCCGCTCTTTCCACAACCCACATCTTACACAAGCTGTCGACACTATCACTGAAGGCAGTCATCACCTAGAAGACAAACACGCGTCAGAGGCAACAGTTGTGGTCAAACACGTGGTTAGTACTGTGCAATTAACAAAAAAAGGCTTAGCTATCAGACCTAAACAGGAAATACTTCATTCATTGAGACTGCTCAAGAAGTTTCACTTTTACTAGTTTTAGGGAAGAAAAGGAAACGAAGATATAAACAGCACTGCTTTACAGTAATTATGAGTGGACCAGAGTTCACAAAGTGACACAAACATTCTTCAGATTAGGCGATTGGTGTCTGAAGATGAACAGTTTGGACTCACCTGATCGGTTGCAGCTTTCTGTACATTCTTCATCAATGGCTGGATCACTCTCTCATCATAATCGTCACCCAGTTCCCTGAGCTTTGAGGCTATTTTTCCAGGGTCAAATGAGTTCTCTGCACAACTAGTTGCTTAAAATACATTTTTGAAAGACTTGGTTATTATGCGCTTACATGTTTTTACAAAATACAAGACAAAATAATGACAAGAGAGGAACATTTAAGAATGTTGTCATAATAGCAGGTTTTTAAAGTGTGTAGGCTACATCATTTTTTAAATAATTTTAATAAATCAGTAATAACTAAATCAGTTTCAATTGCGTAACGTTACATCAATAAAATCAGCTTGTAAATGATGTCACATAATGTACATTTACCTCAGAAAATCCACTCAATCTTGAGGGTAGTAAACAAAAAACATGTTACTAGTGAGGATCATTTTAATCAATACATGCACAATATTACGTTACATATTCACTATACTTTTACATAGTGATATTTACCATATGTGGGGGGGGGGGTCTGTCAGAAAAACATGTCAATACGTTTATGTAACGTTAAATTTGAACGTCGTACGTTGGAGTAGAAACAATTTTATCATTAATAGGTTGACATACGAACTGCCTCGTGTGGATTTTATTTGAGTTATGATTGATCTAAAATAGATGTGCTTCGGAAACAAGGTTAGCTAACCAAATGAGTCAGCTAATTACGTGCAAGGTGTTAGCAAGTCATTGTTTACACATATGGTCTCATAGAATGACTCGAATGCTCAGAGATCGAAGACGTACACTTACCATCTTCAGCAGCAGCTCCGTCAGTCTCCAACATACCAAAATCTTGTAAGAGGCAGTGTATGACATCGTATGTTTGTTTCTGAATTTCAGCTGCCGCCATCGCGTTTACCGGTGCTACAATACATTCAGTTCCTTGGAAATGTAGTTCACTGGGTGGCGCCTGTTTGTATATTCATATTGTGGGCGTGCGCTTGAGACAACGGCCAACCAAACGGGACTGAAAATCGAGGGGTGAGAACCAGAAAGGCGTAAGTGACATTTCACAACCTTTACAGGAGAGCTTAACAAAAATGTTACCATAGTTTGATCGGACTTTGTGTACTGATTTCAGTTGTTTATAATAAAGAATTTGTACACTGAGTCATCGATGAATCTATCTATTCTATCTATGTGTGTGTGTGTGTGTGTGTGTGTGTGTGTGTGTGTGTGTGTGTGTGTGTGTGTGTGTGTGTGTGTGTGTGTGTGTGTGTGTGTGTGTGTGTGTGTGTGTGTGTGTGTGTGTGTGTGTGTGTGTGTGTGTGTGTGTGTGTGTGTGTGTGTGTGTGTGTGTGTGTGTTGTGTGTGTGTGTGTGTGTGTGTGTGTGTGTGTGTGTGTGTGTGTGTGTGTGTGTGTGTGTGTGTGTGTGTGTGTGTGTGTGTGTGTGTGTGTGTGTGTGTGTGTGTGTGTGTGTGTGTGTGTTTCACTGAATAAAGAAAATACAAAGGTTTGGACAGACGATGGCATATTTAAAAAAAAAATATATATATATATATATTAATATATGTGCCTTTCAACCCTCACAATACTCAGAAATGTTGGTTTTAATTTCCCATTCGTTTTATGTCATGTCATAAATAGCAGACACTCAGGTACTATAGAAACATTAGCTGAGCTCCCACACATTTTGTTTTAGATAATTATGGGCCATTATTCAAAGCATAAACCATAAGACATGCCTAACCTGTATAAGACATGCCTAACCTGTCATAGACATATATATTACTGTTAAAAACTTTTCCATTGCAAAATTAAGATGCAAATTATATTTTCTGAAAGGTATGATGTCCCTTTCCTAAACAGGGCTATTAAAAAATAATATGTAAATAATAGTTATATTCATTTGAGTTTTTCAGCAGCTTTAACTATGAATGAATGCTATGTCCCCCCTGTCATGTTGTGTAGGCCTCTGTCCACCCTATCGAGTCATTTTCAGCTTCAATTAGCATATTAGCTTACAACAAACTGTGACTAGCTAAATATTTAGTCTGGTTGTTGAAGTGAATTTTGTATATTAAACTTACATATTTTGAAAATATTGTATTCTAATCACTTCTGGCATATGCTATTGTATGCGGACAGTGTGGACATGTTAAGCTTTGGCAAAGCAAGTAAGCAAACTCTTAAAGTCAATTGAAATTGAAGTCACCCAACCTCCGCCGTTGAAATTCCCGCCACTGAAGAGACAAACAAATCTGTTGTCCTGATATCTCTAAAGGGGATGGACTTTTCTTAAAAAGGCGGATTCCCCAATACTACAGGGTGAACAAAAATTCAAGGGACATGGACAAACTCTTCTTTTTTATTAAATAAAAATATAATTTTAATTACAAAATTATCAATACACTCAAATTGAATAATCTCTTATTTAACAGAATATTAATAGGAGAACAATTTTTTTTTTATGATTTGACAATATTCTACTATTATTCAAATTTAATGATCATGAGACACAGCAAAATAATACGCATACTCCTACACAAAACAAACAAAATCTAGAAAATATATCTAAAGAGCCAAGTCATGCTTTTGTTATGGATAAAAAAACTTAGCATAATATAGGCTAACACCTTTCATAATCATTTTTATATTAAGTTATCATGGCAAATTATTCGTTTGTGTAGGCTACAGGACACCAAAAGGCACCCTACAGTAATACCCATATACCCATATAAAAAATAAATAACTTTTTGACTTTTAAATATACTTGTATTTTTCCCTGTGACGAAAACCCTGAATTTTCAGCGTCCAGTCTTCAGTGTCACATGATCTCTCAGAAATCATTCTAATATGATTTAGTGCTCAAGAGATATGTCGTATTATTATCAATATTGATTTTTAGGAAACCAATTGATCATATTATACACTAGAGGGCGCAGTGAGCAGCAGGTTGAGCAGCAGCGCTGATACTCGCGTCTCTCGCCGGGTTCAGTGGCGGCGCCTGTAATCCAAGCTACTGGGAGGCTGAGGCTGGCGGATCGCTTGAGTTCAGGGCTTCTGGGCTGCAGTGGACTATGTCGATCGGGTGTCCGCACTAAGTTCGGTATCGATATGGTGCTCCTGGGGGAGCTCGGGACCACCAGGTCGTCTAAGGAGGGGTGAACCGGCCCAGGTCGGAGACGGAGCAGGTCAAAGCCCCCGTGCCGAACAGTAGTGGGATCGCGCCTGAGAATAGACACTGCAGCACAGCCTGAGCGATACAGCGAGACCCAGACTTTTCTTAAATAACTTACAGGCTAACTGACGTTTTAATGCATCCTTCATAAATGTAACACTTCTGGAAATATAACAAAGATATTTAAACATTTTAGTTCACTCTGCTCAGTGACCCCCAGAGCGCACATAACATATAGCCTATATGAAGTGTTACATAGAGCATTACTTTTAATGCCATTACCTAATAATGCTACCGTATATATGATGTTTAGGGATCATAAAGTTCATATAATCAGTCAAAAGTAATAAATGCGCCACAATTCCCTTGCAGGACCTACAAAAGACCACTAGAGGGAACTCTGGACTTGAAATAAAAACACTTGGTCACATAGGCCTGTATGCATATAAAATATCAAACAACATTTAATGAAAACTTCTTCAAGTTCTTGGCTGTGAAGTGGCATTATATAATATTCATGAAGTACATCACAATAATTCTTAGTTTGTTTCAGAATAATGTAATGAAACGTGTTTCCACTTTTAATTAAAACCCTACATTTATTTTGTATGAGCTTATTATTTGGTGCATTAAAATAGCAATTCTTAAAATGGTTCAGAATTGAATTAAAAATACAATTTATGGCATCTTTTACAGTGACGTCACTAATTGCTTCACAATGAATTCTCCACAGGTCAGAGTTCAGAATATGAGCTCAAGATAAAAGCCGTCCACCAATCATGCCGGAGTGTTTCCACGGCTGCTGAGGCGTCTGTTCTAGTAATTATCCCCACAGGAACTCAGTGCTTATGAGAGTCAGGCATGACCCCAGGGCAAAGTTCAAAGGAGACATCTTGTCCTGACAAAAACGAAACATTCTCCAGAGGATGGCAGCACCCGCTGAAACCTCCTGTGGAGAGATATGGGGCGTGACACAGATAGGACACCCAATTCAGGGCAGAGCAAGCATGTAGCTTCGCTAGCTGTCAGGCAAGATGCATGACAACCAGCCTTTAAATCGTCTTTAGATTAGATCAATATCAGTTTATTGTGTGAAACTTGAGCAGCTTCCTCTGCTACAGCCCCCAACAGGAAGTGGTAGAGTGAGAGGTGTAGGATGACTTCCTGTGGAAATGGATCTCTCTTCTAATCGAATAAGAAATGCTGAGCCTCGGCCTCTATCTGAACCACCTGTCAAAACTAGACAGCCTCTCTTCCTGTTTATCATTCAGAAGTAGTCAGAGAAAGTACTCGGTGGTTCTCAACTGCTTTTGCTTCAGGACAGATTTAGCTCTGTAGGACAGAGTGGCAAATCAACACGGTATCAAAATGCTTTTCATTCGAAATAATAATAATCTTGTTGTTGTTGTTGTTGATTTCTAAATGTCTGTCTTGTGATGTTTCATGCTCTCAACAGCCAATAATATAGTAAATTAATTATATGATGTTAATATAATAATAATAATATTATTAATAATAAAAATAATTATTTAGTATTATTATTATTATAGTAGTAGTAGTAGTAGTAGTAGTAGTAGTAGCAGTAAGAAGTAGTAAATCAATATATTAATTATATAATAACAACAACAACAATAATAATAATGATAATAATAAATAATGTTATTATTATATATTAATATTATTTATTTACTACATTAAATACAATGAATACAATTTACAACAGTTAAATAAAACTACAATGTTGACAGATGAGAACATCAAAATAAGAGAGAGACCAATAATAATAATAATAATAAGTATTATTATTGGTTTTCAAATGTCACTTATGTATGTCTCTCTTGTATCTATTTGTTGTCGTTTTTTATAAACATTTATACATTTATTATGCTTGTACTTATCGTGCATTCGATATCGTGCATTCGAACTTATCGTGCATTCCTGCATTTCTTCAATGTATTTAATGTAATAAATACATAATATTATTTTATAAATATATTAATTAGATAATAATTAGAATAAGACTATTATTATTATTATTATTATTATTATATTTACTTCATTAAATACAATGGATATAATTTAATACAGTTAAATAAAACCAGTGTTGACAGCTGAGAACAGCAAAATAAGAGAGAAAACAATAATAATAATAATAGTAATATTATTGTTATTAGTATTAGTTTGTCTCTTATTTTGATGGGTTCATGCTCTTAGCAATCAATAATTCACTTCATGAAGCCATGCAATTGACTTATGTTTCCTTTTTCAAACATTTGTACATTTACTTTTATCCAGTGCAACACATGTTCATGCAAACAAACCCATGTAACCTATGCATACCCTGTGACCCATTTAGTGCTCATGACTACAAAATGTTTTCTAACACATATGTAGAATGAGGAAATCTGTCTCATGATACTCAAATAGCACAACATAGAGAAGAAACGGAGAGAAACGTACTCGGTTACTATTGTAACCTCGGTTCCATGAGATATGGGAACGAGACGCGATATGGGACCTCAAACTAATTTTTTCCGAAATGGACACCCCGCTTCAACTGCCCAGGAAGGCGACCTGGTGTTTTTTAATCACGCAGTGTAACTGCACGTTCATTGAGTTCGTGCAGTGCTATAGCATCCAAAACTAATTTCTTTGCTTTGTAATAGCTACCTCGTGGTACCGAAGCAACAAAAAGCGTTGATTTCCTGTGAGCAGAATGCTATAGTTCCCCTATGCAGCCCGCGGGGCATAGCTGGGGCAATTCCGCCACCCGTTGAACGGGAAAATGCTATGGCCGGGGCCTCTGAACGCTATATAAGCCGCTTCGTACATTACCCGCCGCATCTCAGATTTCTTCAAGGAAGCGACTGAGGCGTGCAGCTCATAGCACGGCAAGCAGGGTTGAGGAAGGGGCCGCAGTCTCCTACTCGTTCCCAAATCTCAGGCTAACAAACCGAGGTTTTAACAAAAGTAACCGAGGCTTGTGGTTTTCTATGTTAAAACAGAGGGCCTTTCGATATTTCACTTAGTCGTTCTGTCCCAAGTGAACGCACAAGGCGCGGGGGTATTCTCCTGGGCCTCATAAAAACTGGCCAGTACAATTTCTCACACCGTGGCCAGCTATGAGGAGGAACGAATCGAAACCAAGACTCACGTGGGAGTAAGACCGATGGTGGGAGTCAATAGAACTGTTTATCCTGCATCCGACAGAAATTAAAGCACAGGCTGAGCCATCAGGGTCATCCGTGGCCTGGGTGTCGTCCCGTATAGATAATACCTGGTGTCCATATAATATGGACGGACCAAGTGAAGGAGGGATTTGAACTATGTTGGTCAAGTGAACCCATACGTGTCTGGTAGACGGGGCTCTAGTTTCTGCCATCGTGCTTAGGACACACTCTGGGAGGTCGAAAGGCTCCCGTTGAGCGGCCACATATGCAGGGCCCATTACTCAGGCCGCGGATTGGCCAGCGTGCCGTCGGGGCTGCCTCAAGGGGATTGGATGGGGTGTCTCGATTACCTGGAATAATCCAACCACCCATGGCTGGTTCCTCAGAGGAGGGCTATTAGAATAAGCGTGTGCCGTTGCTCCCACCCTGAGTACGGCTAGCAAGGTGGAGGGAAAGCATAGAGCGGAAGACTCCACTCGTGGGCCTGGGATCCGTGCCTTTGGAAAATAGGGCTGAGAGTTGTCTTCGGAGAGCGAAAAGTCTACTCGAGCTCTGCCAAAGACTTCCCAGATTTTCTGAACCGAGAGCGGGTGGAGCGTCCATTCCTCTGAGGAGACGTTGTTCCTCGACAACATGTCTGCTCCTTGGTTCATTTTGCCCGGCACATGCGTCGCCCTCAGTGAGCGCAAATTGGTCTGAGCCTACACAAGAATGTCGTTCACCAACGTGCAGAGGCGCTTCAAAGCGAGGCCGCCCTGGTGATTTATGTATGACACCACGGACCTGCTGTCTGAGCGTACTAGCACATGGTGCCCCCTTATGTCCGGCAGGAAGAAATAACAGGCATGGCACACTGATAGCATTTTAGGCAGTTGATGTGCGGGCCCAACTCCTCTTCGGACCAAAGACCGAAGGTCAGTTTGCCTTCACACAGCGCTCCCCAACCCTTGTTGGAAGCGTCTGTCGTGACAACCTTCCTCCTGTGCGCCATGTCTAAGATCACGCCTTGCTTTAGCCAGAGGAGGTCCCTCCAATGTGCCAGAACTGATAAACAGGCCCGAGTCACTGTTACACGGTGGCGTCCGTGACGCCAAGCCGCGGATGGAACCCTCTGCTTCAGCCAGAACTGGATTGGTCGCATGCGAAGCAGACCCAACTGAAGTACTGGTGAAGCTGCTGCCATAAGGCCCAGCATTTTCTTGAAAGCTTTAAGCAGACGGGCAGTCCCTTCTCTGAAGGAAGCCATGTGGAGCTGAATCGTCGTGGCTCGCTTCTGGAGTTGCTGTCAAGCTGAGTCGATAACTGTGCAGAACAATACGTTGGCTGGGTGACAGTTCCTTCAAAAGTTGACCCTGAGCCCCAGGCAACATAATTCTATTAGCTCTCTTTTTGAATATGAGAAAATTTACATGTTTTATTTTGTCCGCTATCACAGCGGTTGGACGCCCGGGCGCTAAAGTGTCGCTAAAGTGCTAAAGTGTTGGGAACCAATAACACACTTTCCTCTGCACCCAGCGGTGAGACAAGAGGCACATTAGAGACTGCTTACGGGCTAGTCCAGGAGGTAGCAAGACTCGGGCCCCTCCTCTTTCTCATCTGCAGGAGGACTTCTGAGGCGCTGGTCCAAGGCGATCTTAGCCGGGGTCCTTGGCGCTTGGGAAGGGGTGTGCTTGCCAGGACGCCCTCTATCTTGCCACTTTATCAGATCGGGGCTCAGGAGTGGTTCATTGGTAGCTGGCTGCAGTCGGGAGGTTTATGGTGCTGGAAGCAGCAGAAGAGCTTGGTTTCGGGAAAGTTGACCCTGAGCCTCCGTGAAGCGTTCCGCAGCCCTCCACAGCTGGTCCAAAAGGCTGCCTGACGAGTCTATTCAATGAAGGTAACATTATCTGGCTCTTTCATCTCCGTCATCGTGAGCCAGAGGTGGCGTTCCAACACTACCAGGCTGGACATCGACCGCCCGATGGCCTGGGCGGTGGCTTTGGTGGCGCGTAGGGCCAGGTCTGTCGCGCTCCTCAGGTCTCTGAGGGAAGCTGCATCCAGACCGGCCTCCTCACTGGCAAGCATCTTGGCCTGGAAGACCTGGAGCACAGCCATAGAGTGCAGCGCCAAAGCAGCTTGTCCAGCCACCGAGTAGGAGCATCCAGCGAGTGCCGAAGTGACTCTGCATGGCTTGGACGGATGACTCGCCCTCGCCTTCCATCCGATAGCTCATCTGAACTCATCCAGAGGGGGCAGGCACTCGTATCCCTTCTCTTTAGCGCCATCAACGGAGGTGAGGGCAGCGGAGGCAGAAGGGCGGATGCGAGACGAGTAGGGGGCGCGCCCCGATTTAGTGAGCTGGTTGTGGACTTCGGCGAAGAAAGGGGATGAGCGTTGGTGGGGGGCTTGATGGCGTCCTGGGAGAAACCACTCGTCCAGCCTGCTGCGAGATAGCTCCTCAGGCAGAGACCACTCGAGCCCGAGCTCATTGACAGCCTTTGTCATGATACGGATGAGCTCCTCATGATACAGATGAGTCTGGCGTTGCATGAACCTGACAGCGGCAAGAGGGTGGGGTCAATCACAGAGCCGAAGCCACCAGAGAAAGGCTGTCATCCATCTCGCCGTCATTCCCACCGAACGAGATAATGTTGCTCGCAGCCGTGGAGGAACGCTGATTAAGCTGAGTGAAGAAGATGCTCTCTCTGCGGTGACGGCGAGGCACGCGGGCATTGAGCCGACATGGGCTCGCTTGTCACCGGCTGCTCGAATCCTCTGCCCCACTGTTTTTTTTCTCACAGGTAAAAAAACGGGAGGGCGCGAGGAGCGGAGACCGCGAGCGCAGAGAGGCGAGACTGAAACTCTTGCAATGAGAGCAATCAGCCCCACTGAGCGCAGCGTCAGCGTGGAATTTCCCTAAGCATGACACACACTCAACGTGACTGTCATCAGCGTGGAGGGGAGTCCTGCACGTCTTACAATGATGGCGCGGCATTTGCAACAACGCTGTGCTGAAATGTTCTCTTTTGTGAGGCTCTTTTAGATCGTCGCCGGATGGCGGCAGGGGATAGACTGGATCTGAAAGCTGATCGCTGCAAGAGGTCCAATCCAGCTGCTGAGGCATCAGCGAAGAGTCTACGAGGAAGGGTCTTCGTCGCTGAAGAGAAGAATTCAGAGATTTGGTGGCGAAGCGGCCGTTATATAGCCAGAGACCTGCCCATTTTGGCGGGCTATGAAAAACGAATCATTGGTTCGTTTTGAATAGCACTGCACGAACCAATGGACGTGCGGTTACACTGCGTGATTAAAAAAGGCTTCAGTTGAAGAGGAAAAAATAAGTTTTTCCCACACAGCGTCTTCGACCCAGTACGAGTGAAATATCAAAAGGGAATGTGTAATGTAGCATGTGAAAATAGCAAAACTGACCCTTCACCTAGAACAGAACTTTCTTTTCCAACTTCTTCTCTCAGCACTCAAGAAGTGATACGATACAGCTGTAAGACAGCGATCCGTATCGTTAAATGTGAGAAACCAACGCGTTCATAACCACAGACTCCATCGAGCGTGTTAGTCATTCACCCAATGAGTTCATCTCTGTTACCAGCAGAGATTACGAGTTTAAGCATGTGAAACCGATCTTGCATTAGCACATGCAAGAATGTGTTAAAAGCAATCATAAACCCCTGGCGGGGAGAGAGTAAGTGGTAGATATCATACAACAGTTAGCATGAGAAAAAGGGGGGATGGTGAACGAGAGAAGATGGGAATGGTTGTGAAAACCAGACCTCTTCACTGGTATGTCAGTAATGCGCTGTGACCACCCCATCCCAAACACACACTCCCTTTCTCTTAAACACAAATGAGACCCCCCCCCCCCCCAATCCAGTGAAGGGGTTCATTCGGTGGAATCTCAGACCCTCCGGCTTCTCTGGCCACCCACCTACCCACCCTTCTCCTGCAGGACAGGATCCCGTTACAGCTTTTTCCCTCTGGCCAGCTGGAGATAAGACTTAAGATTTCAGATCAGCCCTAAACTGGCTCAATATGCAAGCAAGCTTGTGTTCTGGGATCATGTTACTGCTGCATTATAGTCTGGGCCTCTCGAGTGGATAAAAACGCAGCGCTGTTTTATGCAGTTCGCCTCTGTGTACTCGCTAATGGAGAAGCTCGGGATCAGAACAGCATTATCGTAGTTCACCAATGTGGAAGTGATTGGAATGTGAGTTATTTAGTCAATATGTGGAGAATTTCGTCACGGCCGTGTGGTGGAGGATGTGTTTTTGATGGTGCTGGTTGCGCGGGGGGGGGGGGCGTCATTCCTGGAATGCTGAGAGTAAAAGTTCATAGATCAGATTACAGGAAGGAAACCACAAGGGAAGAAAAAAACATTTAGAGGAAACAGGCATCAAACTGCCTTCTGGTTTTTAGCCAGTGGAAATTCAGTAAAATGCTTCATTTCGATTTCTTTTTTTGTTATGTGAAGGCCATGTTATTGTAGTTCTTAATTTTGTAAGCTTTTCAAATGACTTATATTTAACTGCAATTAGCATTAACTATACATTTAAAAAAAAATATTAAACAGAGTAAAATAATCATAAAACTTTTAATTATTCTTATACTGTACATATGTATGTACCGTATGTATGTATATATTATATATATATATATATAGTATATACAAGTTTAAGTCCCCTTTGTTGCCCCAAACTACATATAAAAGCCTGATCAGTGGCATAAAAGTAATCAATGCAGCCATTTATCCTTTGCTTCTCATTAACGCGTGAACTTCCCCTTTAAATAACGTGACACTCTGCCCTCATGTGTATGACGCTGCTCGCAGTAAGTGCTGTGTTAGAAGTGAATGAATTGATTCAGCATTTCGACACCTCCGTAAGGATGCATTAAACTCAACAAAGCGGTTTAATAAAGGATGTATTGATCTCGTGAATTAGCAAATTTTACTATACCAATATTTTTCTAATTGGCTGTTAAAGTTTATTTGAGAATATCACATGACACGCTGATTCTTTAACAATGCATTGGCGCAAAATCGCACACCTTTTGGACAAATCTCGCAACATGATTTACACAAATACTGCCTAAACAAAATACTGATTTTGTACTTTATTTACTGTAAAATTTTATTGGCCTGAACTTATTTTGTGCAAAAAAAAAAAAGCGTTCGCTGCCAATGCACTGACAGAGCCCATTTACGTTTTCTATAGCGCTCCAAATGCAATGCAACAATCAGGCAGCAATGACAGCGCTTGATCCAATGGCATACAGCCTTTGTATCTTAGCTTTACTGCATGACAGCAAAAAAAAACTCTAGCGTTCGCTTTGCCAATGATGTTGGGGATGCACTGACAGAGCCCAGTCATATTTCTAATGGTTGATGACGCCTCCAAATGCAACTCATGTTTACAACCCTGTTAAAATGTATCAGGCGCAATGTACATGCGCTCTTTGGCGCCCCTTAGCTGATGGCGCCCTAGGCCATCGCCTAGCTCGCCTATCGTCATATTGAACGGTACTCTGCACACGAGGACAATGTGAGAGACTCCATTTGGGGGCGGCAGCAACTATTTCAGAAGATCAGGGTCAAACACACTGCCACTCTTGTTTCCAGAAAAAAAAAACGTTTATTATTTTATGCTGTTAAAATGTAGTGCCAGTATGCGCTCTTTGGCGCCCCTTCCTGATGGCGCCTAGGCCATCGCTGTCGCCTATGCCTAGAAACGGTTGCACACGAGGACAACTGAGAGACTATTTGCAAATTTCAGAAGACACACTCCACTGATGCTCAGAAGGAAAAAAAAACGTTTTTTATTTTTTGCTGTCACTACATTTTTTTGTTCATGTTCACAATGTCAATATTTCTTGTGTCTAAAGGATTTATATGAACTTTTAGACAAATGATGACTCTAAGTTGTTGCATAATTTCCATCGCCACCAAACAAAAGTCATTAACGAGCTTGAGATGAAATATGAGATATGAATATAAAAAAAATAATTTAAAGATAACTTGTGAACAAAGTTTTTTATGCATAATTTCAGAAAATAAATGAGAAAAATTGTGAAACAATGAATGAACTGTATATTTAGTATATATTTTACACAAGACGTCAAAAAGAATTTTAGTGCAGCAAAGTTTAAGATAAGATATTTCTATCAATGTCATTTCCATCACAGAACGTTCTTAAACACAATATATTGTTATGTGCAATGCATTATTAACATGGACAAATTAAATACACTACTAGAGTGTGACTATTGAGTTTCTTTTTTTTAATCCACAAGTCAAATGTGCCCATAGTTGAAGAAACGCCTGAATATAGAACGTCTTTCTCTTTTTACAACTAATAATAATACTCTTTCCCATGCTGCAAACAACCCAGATTCCTCTTTTCCTTCCAACCCAGCACAGTTTGTGTGGTTTGACCGGGTCTTTGGAGCAGTAAAAAGGGATATCAGTGGTGACTGTGATCCATTTGGCCCATAAGTGAACCGTGTTCAGGAGCCTCCCAGTAGGTGATCGCAGTGGGCCTGAGGGAAGAGGAAGCTCCTCTGGGAACAAGAGAACAGCACATCCCATCTATTATTCAGCAATGGGGTTTGAGATGACGCAGGCCCAGAGCATACGGTGAAATATACCCTGTTCCTCTGCTCCTAAAATAAATGCAGTTCAGGTTTTGCTGACCGCTACAATCTAAAAAAAACAATGTGCAATTGAATAAAAATAAATACATTTCAGGGGACAACTTGTGCATGATTTTCTTCCATACCGTGTTGAACAAAAACGTGTGTTGATGGCACCATGCCTACGAAGTATGATCGCGCCTTTAACAATCCAGACTTTGTTATTTCCAAGACATATTTTAAGATCCCATTCCCCATTTATGAGAAACAAATGAGCCAGGCCTATGATGTATGTGAAATTGCTTTCAGCTGAGTACAACCGTTTCCTTTAGGACTTTTAACATGGTGGTTGTAAAAGCATCCAGTTCTCTTGGCTCAGTATGTCTAAACAGGATTTACTGTTACATGCTCGCCTGGCTCAGATCAGTCATTAAAATTAATGCATGTTTAATGCAGCAGAATTGCTGTAGATCAATCGCTTTCGGAAAATCTCCAAACCACAGTGTTTTAAATAAAAAAAAAGAAAAGAGAGAATTTCCAGGCAAGGCCTCTGAATACGAGCAAACAAAGATGTGCCATAAATGTACAACGTGTGGTTGCACAGCTCTCCATATCAGGATTTGGCTGGGCAAATGGATCGTTTTCTCAGACTGAATAATTAAAGACGCAATGCAAGAACATCCCCACCGTCAGATATAGGCTATTTACCCCCCTTTGTGAAAAATATCCATCCCATCAGACATAAAGCACCTACAGCTGATAACAATGAACAAGCTGAGTTCAGTTTGTCTTTGAAATACTTTCTGTCTACAAAATAGGCAAACATTATCAGGCTGTGCATCAGTTAAATCTCCCGATCAACATACTTGGGACTTCATTCTTGAGACACATATCTGTGGATTTTACTGATGCACATGATGTAGGCTACAGTAGGAAATGTTCAGTTTTTGACCTTTGATGGTGGTTGAGTGTGTTAACCAAAGTGTTTGTAATTGTGGTAATTGTAATTGTAATTGTACAATTGTAAGGTGTAACTGTAATTGTAAAACTTTCTAAATTTTCTTTATAGAAAGCTGTGACAGGCTACATTTTATGACAGATGAACTAGATTATATAAAATGTGCACAGTAAACCTGACAGTTGCACTGCAGTAATGAGAGGAATAAACTTGGGGTCATTTGGCTTTATGCAATAGAACAGTTTTGTGGTTACAGAAAACAAAGTTACATTTTAAACTTCATAAGTTAAACAAAATAAGTTAGCTCTGATTAAAGGCCCATTTACACCAAGAAAGATATCTATAAAGATTACTATATTAGGTTGTATTTATTATTCAGTATGGTCGAATAACTTTAATACATTAAGTTACACTAAAGAAAATAACTTTTAAAGAGGCACTCAGTACACTCATGTTTTGCTCATGTTTGTTTCTATAGTGTAAGTCATCTTTAATAATGACACTTAATGGTTTAGCTGTAAATTAACAGTCAGCCATGGATAATTCCTCAAATTCCTTGTCTAATAGCATCTTTTGACACTTCCTGCTTCTTGAACACAATATAGGCCTAAGCATTATTTTTTTCAAGTACATTTTCATTTTATTTTATTTCTTTTTTACCTTTATATTTCTTAGATAAATCTGACAGTGTGTAGCCAAGATTTGTGCTTTCAATTCGCATGGAAATCTTATACAGTATTACAGTTAGTCAGTCTAAAACAGTGATTGTGCATTTCAGCTATCAACCATGTCGGTGCGCAAATGAGTGGTCTGAACTTATTTACATAGTACATTTTTATATTTTGGTAACGCATACCCACCTGCACGCCGTTATGTGCATCCCCGATTATAAGTCAGATTAGTAAGATAAACAGATGTGTGTAGTTTTCGACCGGTCACATCAAGATGACTGCCTACCAGTTTCATGTAAATGTTTTCTTTTTAAAAGATTCATTTTAAATCTTTTATTAGGCTGAAATTGTATAATGACTAAAGTCTTTACCTCATGTGAGAGTACAACTAATTTGTAACATTGTTATTCTTTTATTATGGGTGTAAAATGAGGGCAAACTGACTAAGAGGGCTGTCGTGGCCTAATGTTTAGAGTTGGGCTTGTAACCCAAAGGTCGCAGGTTCGAGTCTAAGATCCAGTAGGGATTGTAGGTGGGGGGACTGAATGTCTGAACGCTCTCTTCCACCATCAATACCACGACTGAGGTGCCCTTGAGCAAGGCACTAAACCCCCCACTGCTCCCCGGGTGCCACATCATTGGCTGCTGTGTGTGTTCACTTGGATGGGTGATATGCAGAGCACAAATTCCAAGTATGGGTCACCATACTTGGCCACAAGTCACCTCCTTTCCTTCCTTCCTTTCCTAACTGCAACGTTACACATCAGAACAGTTATAAATAGTGCCTGTCCACCTTTCAGCTGCCTTGTTTCTAGAAGTATTCTTCTATCTTTACTAATTCTTCTTGTTATAAACCATGCACCAAACCAACCAGCTATACGTATACGAGGTGAATAACAACACTGTTCAGTGTTCAGACAAAGTCATACAATTTAAAAGTAAAAGGTACACGACTATGCGATTAACAAGCACAATCCCATGAAGCACTGCGAGTGACATAATAAACTTAAACAGAGAAATAGTCTGTAATTAGCCTAAAGATTGTGTATATGGAAATAATTTATTTTATGCTTATTGCAAAATATGCATTTATAAATATTTAAGTGGTTTGGGAGACTGACTCGATTTTGTCATTTTCGTTGCTTCATGTTAGTGGGTGGGTGCAGAATCAGGGGTAATGTAGTTTCCTACCAGAAATTATTTTGTTAAACATGATTATTCAAAATATAAATAGAAATAATGTGGGTTGTACACTGTGAAAACATATACGGTACCACCAATGATCAAACTCCTAGCTCATAGGCCTGTCTTCTCGGTTTAGTTTTAGATAAAAATGAATTCCCCTGTGGAGAAAATGAAAGGGGTTTTTAACCCATCTTTTAAACAATAATAACAGTTGGTTAAACAATTGGTTTCTCACCTGCGATTGGCTGGAAAACAAGTAGCTCTGTCCCCAGAGTACACCATTGGTTGAGGCACTGTTGCTATGTCATATGATCAAAACATTCAAACAAACAGCCAGAACGTTCTGAGGGAATCAAACAATCACTTGGCTGTTTGCATATTAATCTATCAGGAGACTAAAGCATTTCAAATAAGTACGAATAAAAAAAATGACACATTTTACAGCTTTTCATTATGCAAGGCAAGGCAAGGCTGGTTTATTTCTATAACACATTTCATACACAGTGGTAATTCAAAGTGAGTTACATAAAAGGAAGTGAAATAGTCATTAAAATAATAATCACAGCAATAAAAACAAGGAATTTAAAAACAAACATAAAAAAACTTCCAAAACACCTATCTATTCCACTACTTCACCCCCTACTTACTTTGACCATCATAAACCAAACAAATAGAACTCAGAGGTCCTATTTTCAACGGAACCAACTGTCTTTGCCCACATTCTCTTTACCATCACATCACTTACTTTAACCTTCTGTTTAAAATAAAAATGTATTTAAAATGAATTAAAAAAATGCACAGCTAAACAGATGAGTTTTGAGTCTAATGTTTTAGCACATCTGATCTCTTCTGGAAGCTGGTTCCAACTGCGGGCGGCAAAATAGCTAAAAGCGACTCTCCTTGTTTTGTGTGAACCATTGGTATTTCTAACTGACTCGATCCTACTGATCTGAGTGGTCTGTTTTTTATTGTTTTTTATTCAGTGAGCATATCTGCAATGTATTTAGGTCCTAGGCCATTGAGTGATTTATAAACGAGAAAAAGTACTTTAAAATCAATCCTAAATGTTACTGGAAGCCAGTGTAAGGACCTGACTGGTGTGATATGCTCAGATATTCTGGTTCTAGTCAGTATCCTGGCAGCAGCGTTCTGGATGAGCTGCAGCTGCCTAATGGTCTTCTTTGGAAGGCTGATGAGGAGACATTACCATAGTCCACCCTGCTTGTGATAAAGGCATGAACAAGTTTCTCCAAATCTTGACTGGAAACAGAACATCTAATTCTTGCAATGTTTTTGAGATGATAGTATGCTGATTTAGTTACTGCTTTGACATGACTACTAAAACTAAGGTCTGTCTCCAGAATCACCCCAAGATTTTTGACTTGATTTTTAGTTGTTTGACCCCTAGAGTCAAGGTATGCATTCACCTTGAGAATCTTTGTTTCCAAATGCAATGACTTCAGTTTTCTCCTTGTTTAACTGAAGAAAGATCTGGCACATCCAACTGTTAATTTCATCAATGCATTGGCAGAGGGAGTCAATGGGGCTATAGTCATTTGGAGATAAGGCTATGTAAATCTGGGTATCATCAGCATAACTGTGATAGGCAATTTGGTTCTTTCTCATGCATTCACTTTTTACGCTGTAGTCTCATCATTATTTCCTCATTTAATAAAGACATCTGCCTCTCAAAGACGTAAAAAAATGTTGTGTTTGGCTCTTCTCTGATCTTAATCATGCGGGGAAAATTATTGCTTTGGGGTCACACATGCTTACATTTTCCCATTGACTATTTAATGGAAACAATGAGCAGCAAATTCAAATCTAAATAAATGTAGGTGTTAGGTAATGTTGTGTGTCTATACTGTGGGCTTGACCTTTCTGCTGCCATTCATGAGTGTGTCATGGCAGATTAGAGTGTTGTAGACAGAGAGAGAAAGAAAGCACGTGCTTGCTGAACTGCTCTATTTGTGTCTGGGCATAAAGCCAAGCGTTCTGATTCTCTCCACCTCGGCCTTGAGAGGGGCCACCGGCCCTTTAAAATATGCCATTGTCAAGTGTCTCCAGTGTATGTGAGTCCATATTGTGAATGTGTTGGTGTGTACGTTTACCTGTAAGTGAACTCTGTTAGCATAGCGTGCTTGTTGTTTGTGCAGCCCTGCAAATTTATGGAAAAGGACATGAACGCACCAGGGGATTGCACAAACACTAGAGCCGAGACTCTCGCTGCACGCAGACTCAACACACTGTTTACTGACTCCGTTTGGACGGTTGCATGGCAACGGCAGCAGCCCAGTCACTACGGGCCACTTTTGCTTTGTTTTGCAGCATTGTGACTGTGTGGAAAAGTCTGTGTGTGTGTGTGTTAATGGAAGAGGAATGCATGTTAAAACTCATGACTTGTGGACAGGAAGTGACTGAACACCCATACGTGCATACAGATGATGTATGACATAGGTATGTGAGGTGATTTATGAGACATGTGTCCCCATAATTTGCTTATAAATACAGAGTGAGTGAAAATAGTGTCTCCTGTGAGTGTGTGTGTGTGTGTGTGTGTGTGTGTTTGTGTGTGTGTGTGTGTGTGTGTGTGTGTGTGTGTGTGTGTGTGTGTGTGTGTGTGTGTGTGTGTGTGTGTGTGTGTGTGTGTGTGTGTGTGTGTGTGTGTGTGTGTGTGTGTGTGTGTGTGTGTGTGTGTGTGTGTGTGTGTGTGTGTTTAATGGCTATGTATCAGTAACATTTTTAGTGTAAATATAACTAAGTATAACATTAAAGATTATGTGAATTTTTTATCATACTATCGTGAATAATCTACTAGTTTAATGACTAAGTAAGCCATTCATATGTTGACTTCCTGAAAAGTGTGAACACTGTGGCTCTGTGGTGCTTCAACACATTGCTTGATGTTCTGACCGAACCAATGAGGTGAGTGTGGGGCGGGACTTCCTGATGAGAAAGCCGAGAATAGCATTTAGGAAATGTGTTTGGAAACAGTCATTGTTGGTTTTTGTGAATAAATCACTTCTATTGCTAATACTTAATAAAGTATCATTAGACACACCATTTCTTTATTATGTATTTAGATACACATTTGTATAGTAAACAAATGGATTAGAACAACAACAAAGCACTGGAGGTGGCCCATGTTGAGGGAGCTTGTGTGAGGGGGTTAAAGGAATAGTTCACCCAAAAATGAAAATTATGCCGTTCCAAACCCGTAAGACCTTTGTTCATCTTTGGAACACAAATTAAGATAGTTTTGATTAAATATGAGAGCTTTCTGACTTTCCATAGACAGCAAGGGAACTACCAAGGTCAATGGCCAGAAAAGAACATTGTTAAACTAGTCCATGTGACATCAAGGTTTCAACCGTAAAAATGAAGCTACAAGAATACTTTTTGTGCGCAGAGAAAACAAAAATAACAACCTTATTCAACGATTTCTTCTTTTCTGGGTCAGTCTGCCACCATTATCTCTGGCATTGGAATGACAGGTGGGTGAGTAATTAATGAAATAATAAAAATGTTTGAGTGAACTATCCCTTTAAGTACTGAACATTTACATTTATTCAGTCATTCAGACATACAAATGAGAAATACAAGCGATTTATCACAAATAAGAGGCAAATAAACATGAGAAGTGCTTGTAATACAAAGTTTCAGACATTGTGGCGAGGAAAACTGAAAGCAAATGAAGGAAATTCATTCACATGGAAGATATGGACATTACTTTTCTAAGCGATTATGTTTTTTGTTGGTGGGTGGAATTAAGTTGGTATCAAAGTCCTAAAAAAACAAAAAAATTAAATAAAAAAAACAAAGGCAGCACAACAACAAAAACAAAAATATTTTTCCTGCATAATAATCAAAATACCCATATTACTGCATACGGCAGCTATTGCGAAGCCGAAGGCTCACCTGTCACAAACTGTTACAGACACAATCTGCTGTTCTACCTGATTCTCCTCAATGACCTCCTGCACTGCTGAATCAGAGCTTTCTACCTCTCAATTCCATCTCTGTTGACCTATTGAATTTTCCCCTGCAGCTTCATGGACTGCTGGGCTTCATTCTGTTTGACCTCTGGTGTTCAGTGACTGACCCTGTGCTGTGCAGGCACTCACCCCTGGAGAGATACAAAGCCTGGGCTGAATTTCCCTTCATCCGACCAATGGAGACCTGACCAGGCCAAACAAAAGCCACCTCTCTGAACTGAACTCGGGGACTCGCAACAGAGAATACAGAACATGACTGGCTTTTCAAGCACTTTAAAAGAGCTTGTCTACATCAAGTACCCTAATTGACACAGGGGGGAAAAGAACTACCTAATTGCATGATTTAGACTCACAATACGCCCTGACAGATGACACTAATCACAGCGGGAATTATTAAGCCATGTTTCTTGCTTAGACAGCAAATGAGACGCTCTAAAAGGTCACACATACTGGTCTTATGATATGAATGCAGATTGCGGTTAAAATGGCACACATGCAGAAGGGGTCGTGTGTGTGTGTGTGTGTGTGTGTGTGTGTGTGTGTGTGTGTGTGTGTGTACTTACTCACTGAAATGCATTCAGCAGAGCTCAGCAATGCGGAGTCAATATTAAACTATGTTTCATTCAGCCCTTTGCACCTGCGATGTCCCAAAAGACTATAATGACACACTACTAACAAAGATTGATTGGAAGTAATATATGACAGTCAGTATAAAGATACTGAAATTATTTAAATGTTTATTTTGCTATATTGGTTAGCTAATTGTAACTGAGTGACAGGCTTTTTCATATGCGCAAGCATACAACTAAAATCAAGTACTGAAACATGCGGTCTGTAAGTTGTGGTTTGTTTCTACGCTAGCAGCAAAGATTGTCAAGTTGACTGTGGTGTGTTTTTTGGTTGTTTTTGTGGTCATTGGTGGAAAGTCAGATTGTGACTTTTTTATGTTTGTCAAGATCACCTAAAAAAGTTTTACTTAGTAATATATTATATTAATCAATATTAATAAAACAATGTATAATAATAATAACATTATTAAAATTCATGATATTTTATTCAATAACAAACTTTTATTTAATAATATTTTATTTAATAATGATTTTGTCAAAATAACATACATTATATTTTATTTTATTAAATTACATTTAAAATGTAATTACGTATTCATATAAATATTCATTTATTATTATTATTATTAGTGGGTTCGATTCCTAGGGAACACAAATAAAATACACAGACTACCAACTTGAAAATTACTTTGGATAAAAGCAGCTTCTTTCTTTGCATTGCACTCTTCCTTTCATTTAATAAAAGATCAATATTTTTAGAGAGAGTGTGTTTTATCACGAGAGAAAGAATTTAATGCAGAAAATGAACTTCTGGTCTTTCCCTCCATCACTATTTTCATACATTTTGCCTTTTATGTGTATAATCAGCTTGAGCTCCGGCCTCTACCCTGATTCACTGGCTTTCTGCCTCACTAAACTCACACATCACACCGCAAGTGAAGCTAGAAATCACACTCAACGGGTTTGTGATGAGATAAAATCATTCTCGTTCCCTTTCAAACACCTGTGTGGCATTTCAGTTCATTTAATATCTGTCCTGACTCCTGCACCAAATTGCAAACTGTCATTGAATAACACTAGGTGTTCCTTGAATCGGTACATAAGCTGTGAAGTGTGATTACAGAGGAACATTACCATGACAAAAAGTAGATAAGACATGCCCTGGGCAACCCTCTAGGAGGTGTCTTGTTATTACTGAGGCAGGAGGAAACTAGTTCACACTCTCTGGTTCAACAAAACACGTATTTTTAATTGCATTTCTTAAAAGTGCTATTAATTTTTTGATGTGAAACTTTTTGAATAAGCAAAAAAATAAATACTGAAAGCATTGTAATTATTCAAATATGAACAAAAGTGTTAATTATAGTGTATCTGTATGCATGGACCTTCACCCAGTACATAGTCGGACAGTCTGCTGAGTGTATTGTAGATAGGATCTGATGGCGAGGTAGTGGAATGTGTTCCATGCGTGCGGGATTGAACCAAACTTCAAATAGGGGGGAAGCGTTTAACGCTAACAAGTTATTACACGAGTTGTGTCTGTTTTTATGGCAGAGTTGTAAAAATATCAGTTTTATACCATTAATTTGATCATGCATGTTTATAATTTGGTTGTATTTGTCGGAAAAACTCGTCACGTGAGATTGTTTAGACACGCCACCCCCCTGCCGCCTGACTGCAGAATGGATCGTTCCTCAGTAGGTGGGTCTTCGCTGCGGGTAACAGAACCGAGATCAATGAACCAGGCGATTTACCGAAACTAGTCAGACAAGCCAAGGTGGAAATAAACCATCTATCCAGAGCGAGGTTTTTATTTAACAGAAATCTTAATCTTCTCAAAGAACGGATTATCACTTCACTCCGAAGCCAACCTTGAAGTGTGCGATGTGGAAATTTTCCAGCTCTCTACTGTAACCTAATATCAACTGATTTTGAGAGTCGATTTTTTAATTCATCGTTGGGACACATAACACAGGGGAATACAGGATGATCTTCGCTAATACAGCCAACCCAATGAGAACTCCGTCATATCGAAAGCAGGTAGGTGAAGTGAGACATTGCAAAGGGAATGATGATGGACTCACAGTGGGTCAGTAGATCCTTTACCTGGGACGGGACAGAATGTATTTACCTCCTCTCGCTCGCGCGCGCGCACACACGTACAGCGGCAGTGTCTCAACATCTAGCGAGCTGCCTACCTAGACAGCATTTTAGGGAGCGTGCGGCGTTTTTGATCTTTGCTAACTCGGAACTGGATTATGATTTATGCGCGCACCTTTGATGCCAAAAATGCGCTTTGTGTTTTGAGACGCGACCGTTGCCTTTTAAGAAAACGTTTTCGGTTTTGCGTGAGTTCTTTCCTCATTAGGCCTTTTTGGATGTTAATCTTATCTATTCATGTTAATTTGGTGTATTACACAACACCGCTTCGTCTGCACTTGCACAATGTGATATTTATAAAGTCTGTTGACGGAACTGGAAGTGTCTTTTTCCTGCTTTGGGGTGTCACTGTGAGCCCAGAAATAGAAATGAGACTAACGAAGTGTCATTTCATTTTACTAACACTCATTTATCACATACATGCATCAGACACGTTCTCCAGTGAATGTCTACTGTCATATTGCACTTGTTAAAGATATCTTGTAGTATCCAATTAACGTTACTGTCTTTTTAAAAATATGATTTTTAGGCATATTCTGTGTTAATGAGTGAAGGGAGATGAGGATGACAGAAGCCTGTGGTGAAAGTCTCCCATGGCAACTTGTGTCAGGAGATTATTGGGTGTGTTCTGAAGAATCTTAGCCTAATTAATATTCATGAGTTAATAGAATGTTTTCCAGCATTTGGTGGGCCATCAGAGGGTGTGGCCTGTGGAATTCTATTTGAACATTGCTTGTTTGTACATTCAAAATCTGTAGATATAAGAATTTATGGATGTCGCTTAAATGCGCGCGAACACACACACACACACACACACACACACACACACACACTGCATGAAGTCACACATTTACACATGCATTTGCATAGGAGCTCATGTGGTGGAGCTCAGAGTGATGGTTGTGATAGAGGCAGCAGAAGTTAATGGGCTTCAGGATTTCACAGTTTATAGGAACCATGTGGTCTAGGATGAATACAGCGCATAGCTCAGGACCCAAGGGACACGCCGACTTATGAGAGATGGCTTGGAAATTGAATGTGACCCCCTCCTCTCTCCCTCTCCCATTGCTTTTTCTGTCTTAGTTACCCTTCCCATGACTTTATTTCCCCAGTTGATAAAACTGGACCATGTTCCCTGTGAGTCTGCACTTTTTTTACAGGACTTGAAATCAGTGTATTTTAATCATGCAAATGTGTGAAAATAATCAGCTACTTCAGTCATTTAACAGATTGAAGAGGAAACTAGGGCAGGATCTCCATCTGTCTGTTCACCTTTCTTGTTTAATTTCGTGGATATGCTGCATGAGATCCTCGGGTATTTTTCAACAAATCCTTCCCATAAATCTGCTATACAATGCTCTAAGTCATCCATCTGTCTCAGCGTGTGGTTTTCACGCTGTTGTGGAAGGAAAAGTGGCTCGATCTCTTGCCTCAGTAATTAAGAGGCGCTAACAAGCTTATGGGGCCACGTCCAGTTTCACCTCAGCGCACAAGTGTGTGAGCCGCTCATGTGGAAATGGGTCAGTGTGTCAAAAACGAGAGAACTCCCACTAACCCGACAGAATTACTGTCAGGTGAACACATACACTTATTCACATGCACTTTTATGCATGCATTTAAGAATAGTTTCAGTCAGAGCCACTGTCTTTTCTAACCGCGTCTGTGTTTTGAGGTTTTGCTGTCGTTTTTGCGGCCGTGATTTGGTTCTGTGAACAATCAACCGCTGATGTTTAACAGGCAGCCATTTTGTGAAGGCTTGGAGAAATGGAGTCGTTTTAATGAATGACTAAGAAACAGGAAGTGAGTCAGTGATGTGGGCTGTGGTGGCCGCTGCTCAGGGTGGGCGAGAGGCCCACACATCCTGTATCCCAGAGCACTCCTGCATCATGTGATCTTTCTCTGGAAAACATTCCTTCTTCTCTGTTAAAGCAGATTTATGGATGAAAACGCTACTCGCAGTATGAATGAACATGCCTCTGTGGTGAGTTCGGTAATGCGGTTTGGTAATGAGACTCTTGAGTCAAACTCAAACCCCAATTGAAAACACAACAAGCACTAAAAGATGAATAAAGGCATAAATTTCACATATTTCAGTTAATTCTCTGAAGATTTTTGGTTTAGGGTGTTTTCTCATCTTTAAAAAAAAATTGTTTGCCCAAAAATTTTTACGATTCATAACAAAATGCCTTTTTAACCGGACAATCTTGTTCCGCAACAAATCTGAATGCGTTTAGTCGATTTAGTCTCTTAGTTACCTGTCAAGAAACATTCAGACTTAATGGATTCAGTTTAAAGTTCAGAAGTATTGTGGATGGATATGACCTTGACAAACCGTAATGCTATTTATCAGGATTTACACTAAACTAGGCTTAAAGCTGATGTCCATAAGTTTTGCCTCTTTGTCGCCATCTCTGTTTGAAACCTGCAATTGCAGTTATGGAATTATCTTCCTTGCATGGGTTGTGCACCGGCACGATTCCAGCGCGGATTAATCTAATGTGTGGCTGTCAGTCACCGCACCGGTGTGGACACTGTATCTAGCAATCACAGATTCTACATCTTGGAGTATATGACCCAAACAGTACGTATCAAGTCTGACACTTTTGTTCTGACCAACTGAGGAAAAAAGCAGTACAATAAATCGCGCTACAATGGCGATTAAATCTAACGATCGGTTAGCTCATATCACAACTAACTGTGCAAATTATAATTATTGTTATACTTTATTCTCAAATTATTAATGTTAGCATTGCGCGACTGTGTATACATGCAGATTTCAATTTCTGTCCAGTCTAATCTCTAATTGTCATACCACTCGAATTTCCAAAATGCTAATTATTCTTCATAGAACTGGTTCTCTTTAAAATACAAAATTTGTGTAATCCCACGTATCTGTAATCAGATGCACATTTAAAACTGGAATATACTTTAATTTCATTCACACGTGTTTCAAAACACACAATCCTTTCTGGATTACAATCTGCCATCAAAATGAAAAATATAATTATTCTAACTGCTGTGAGAAAAAGCTATAGACGATCCGCCACATGCAGCATCCTCACATGTGATAGCCTAGTAGCCGGGACAACTTCTTTATGTTTGCAGACGTGACGTAATGACGCAGTGCCATGCTCGAATCTCCCGCAAATTCCTACCAGTACCACTCAAATTAGAAAGCATTATTATAAGCTAACGTTGTGAATCGGGCTAAAGTAAGGCGATAGTTTTGAACACTGGCTGGTCATGTACTTGCTAAAAACTTGATTTCGGATCACTTTTAACCAAAAAAATGTACGGACTGCAGCTTTAAGGTTAGATTAGGGCTTTGAATTTGTTTCAGCGTTATGTAGGCAGTCGGCACTCTGATTGACATGACCAAAGACATTTTTAGCTGTGAGGCGAGGCTTGTTTGGGAAAAAAATCACGCAATTAATTCCCAAGTAACGATATGTCTAATATTTATGGTTTAAATTTCTACTTTTATTTAGCAGCCAGCACATTCTTAAAACGCCTCCTTTTGTGATCCATTGAAGAAAAAAGAAAGCAATATGTGTTTGGGAAGACATTAGGGTGTGTAGGCTAATGATGTCATGATTTTCATTTTTGTGTGAACTGTGGCTTTAATCATTGCACACAGCCGTGTGGCAAGCGTTGAAAGAAGCTGATGCCGCATTAGGAACTTCTCCAAAGTTATATTGGCTTTCATCCAGTGAAATAATCCCAACACATTCAGCTCTGGAAGAATGCATAGATTGGACTGATATCAGAGTTTAAGGACCGACTGTGCCCCTAGGGCTGTTTGTGCTTCGCTTTAACGGGAATTAGACTGCAGGGAGCTGTGGGTGCGGACAGACTCGCTGGCGATGACTGACTGTGTAATAATAACATCAGTTCACTACAGATAGAGTTAAAGATATCCTCATGATGAATGGATTAGCCCTGCCACAGCGTGTTTGAGGGGAGAGTGAGGTGGGGGTATTTTCTTTTTATGTTGTTAGTGTGGATATTTTCTTTTTAAGAAACTCATACAGTGTTGAAGAGAAGTTTGTTTTGGAAGTTGTTATTTTTGTGTTTCAGTGCTGCCGTTATGCGATGTAATTTCCATTTGTCAAATCAATGAAATCTTTGTTCGGCTCTCATGACAGCCTCCTGTTGCTCCTCTCACCCTTCCGATGGCCCCGCCCAGCCCGAGCACCAATAGCAGCACCAACAACAGCAGTAGCAGCAGCAGCACAACCGGCTGGGAGCAACTCAGCAAAACAAACCTCTACATCCGTGGGTTACCGCCGGGAACCACCGACCACGACCTGGTCAAGATCTGCCAGCCGTGAGTATTGGCATTTATGTCATGACAAAATCTCCAGCAATGTTTATTAGAGTCTTGGATGTACATTCAACCAAATAACCTGTTCTGTTCTCCTCTTGCCGTGAGATTCTGCAGCACAGCAGGGCTGGCGTCTGTTAACAGCTTGAAATGTGAGATTGTCAGAATTAGGTCAAGTTTTGGGATAAACCCTCATGAGCCTCTGTTTACCCCGCAAAAATCCACCACAATCAGCTTTTTCAAGACTATACCACTAATAACCAGTTAAAACCATCTCACTCATGTTAGTGATATTATAGTCTGTCACATGATCTAAGTTTGAGGTTGAGGGCAACATGGAATGGTGTTTACAACTAGAGATCGACCGATATATCGGTTTACCGATATTTGTCCCGATATTTAAACATTTTACCATAATCCAGATATCGGATATCGGCCACTGCATGTAACTTTTAACAAGATTCACTTGTTTGAATCACGCTAAATTATATTAACATTTACTATAGAACCATTGTTTCGCCAATAAACATCTCTGTCGAAATTAATTATTTATTATCTCCGCAAGCGATCGCAGTTTGATTATAGTTCTGTGTAAATTCATAGATAAACTGCGTTGTCAGCAGTTTTCATAATTTACAATGACAAAAAACATTTTAATAATTCTGATAAAACATGCCAGTTAAGAAATGCAATAAAATACGATGTTTTGTTTGTTATAGATTATTTCAATATTCCAGAGAATATTATTCAGTGAATTAACATTATTCAGTGAATTATTATTCACTCGTTAGTCTATTAAACAGCTTATAAACCTAAAACTGTAGTTTAAAATGAAGCTGATATGACTCCTGTCCTTTATTTTCTCCATTTGAAAACATAAGATATTATTTTTCTTATTGTTAATATCAGTGTTGCTGATGATGCTTTTTATAAATAAAATGTTTTTATTGTTGTAATTTGAAGATTAATTTTCAACAGTGTGTTGTTGTTAAGATGACTGAAAGGAGGAAAAACCAAAGCGAAGAATGGACTTACTTCAGTCTGTTATCGGTTCTGCATATCGGTTATCGGGAGCATAAACATGCAAATAATTGGTATCGTATCGGTTATAAAAAATCAATATCGGTCGATCACTATTTACAACCTGATTTTACTTAAATAATTTAATGTGATTCCAAGTTGAACAGTATATTTAATAAAAAAAAGTAGCATAGAACTTTTTTCAATTACACGGCATAGTTTCCCACAATGCAATGCCCAAATTCATTTTGTTTTACATTCGGTTTGTATACCAAATAAGTTATGTCTTGTATTTCTATATTTTACTTGGAATAGACTTATCTTATGCAGAATTTGATTAAACAGATTTTTTCAAGTAAGCCTACAATGATATTAAATGATTTGAGATCTGCATCATACATATTTATGAGTGAAATAGGATGTTTAGCCCAAAAAAAGGGGGTGGGGCTCGATTTTTATTTATTTGGAATTGATTTGATCATGAAAATCGGGCATTGCTTATATACCCCAATGGAGAATGTTGTTGGATAAAATAAGAGGTATTGGTGACATCCGCTGAAAAATGATAGTTGTTTCAGAGGCGGAGCAAGTAAGGATTACAAAGACAAAAAATAATGTTCAGAATAATATGTACTGATGAATCATTTGAAAGTTATAAACCATGAACCAAACCCACCAGCTACGAGTTGCATTACAACATTACAAAAGTTGATTCAAAGCAAAGGTGCGAGACTGTGTACTGAATGGCTTTATTGAGAGAAAACAAATCTACAAGAAAATGTATAAGTATTAATTTAAAGATGTTGATTAAGTATAAATAATTAATATATTTTTTATGTTTATTTTGAAATATGCACATGTATACATGCGCGCACTCCATGGGAGTTCATTAGCGTGTTTTGCTCGTCTCGATTCTTGGAGATTACTTTGCATAATTATGGGTAGTATATTTTTCCACCAGGAATTCTCCTGTTGAACAGGATTATTTAAAATAGAAGTTAAAATAATGCAATAGCGTAAGCAACCTTGAATCTTACAGTAGTTTGTCGTTAAAACCGATTCCCTAAAGGAGAAAATGAATAGGATTTTACTTTCGCAACTAAACTGTTTTCATGTCACGTTGACTTTATTTCATATTTATTTTAATTAATTAGCATTTATGGTAGGGCTGGGCAAAATAATTTTTTGATTTATCGTTTTTTCAAATGACGTCGATTCGATATCGATTCTCAAAGCCGTGAATCTATCTTTCCCGGTATTTATTTCAGCAAAAATTTAACACAAGATCTGATTAACGTGAATCTTCTCATTAGTCTGTCATTAAACCTCTGTCGTGCAGCAGTTTTTTTGCCAAAAAATATAACGGTTTAATTTTCATTTGAGTAGGATAAATTTAATTAATGTTTTATGCCTTCATTTCGAAAAATTTAAACAAATATTTTATAGGGCACTATTCTTGATAAAAAAAATTGGACCCTATATAAAAAAATAATAGGTTTAAAATACAGGCCTTTAGCTCTTAATTTCTTTTTATTAATTCACTATTCGTAAACTGATGTTTACTGTTAATTTCTTTAGAAATATTAATAGTACTTGTATTAAAACTATATTCACAGAATGTAATAAATCAGAATCGAATCGGAACATCTGAATTGATACCCAGCCCTAATTTGTAGCATTGCGCTTTAAAAGAATTACATTGTATTCGTTAATTTCCTCTTTATAAACTAGAAACTTGAGTAATCAGATATTTTTAACGTCAAGTGTCGGCTTATAATTTCAAGGCTTTCTCCTCTGGTTATGCTACACAAGTTCTTCCCTCTCACATCCTCTGAAGCTCATTACACACACACACACACACACACACACACACACACACACACCAGTGAGTGTTTGTTTGAGATCCGCTGGTTCATAACAGACGCTCTCTGCAGTAGTAGGCCAGCAGCTATGATTCAGCAGTTACTAGAGCAGGAAAAGTCGCAAGTCCATCGGATCTGCAGATGTTGTCAGGGGTTTCGTTTCCAAACATTCGTGCGTTGCTTAGTTCCCTAAAATATTGCGAGACGGCTGTTACTAATTTCATCCTGCTGAACACAATGGGATATTTGGTAATGCTATTACGGATCTTCGTCAACTTTCGTACAAACATACATGCGTGCGTGCGTGCGTGTGTTTATATTCACGTGAGAGTGCTTGTTTGTGCAGAGGCGCCAATCCCGCGTGTATTCCTTTCAAACATTCCCTCCGTGGGTTAATTTACCTCTCGCTTACTCCGGGAAACCAGTCATCTCCATGGTAATCCCCAAATTGATTGTAAAGAGTCAGATGGGGGGCCCATAATCCTCTTGGCTTCTATCCTGGTTAAAAGTGAAGCTGAGGTCATATGTACATATAACTAGACACAATACTACAGACTTCACGGTTATAATCACAACCATATATTTTGGTTAAAAGCATGAGGAATGTGTCAGTTCAGCTTTGAGGTATTGCGGTGACATCGTAACCTTGCTTTCTGGAGCTGTTTTAATCACAGAGATTGACCGTTCAGGGCAGAGCTGCGGATTGATTTGCCTTGATCCGCATCAGGCTGAAAAACAGTCTCGCTGTGGGAGCCTCTGACAGAATTCTGCCGGCGGGGGCAGGAAATGGGGCCTCCCCCGCCGGAGCGCATGGGTCAAGGCCAAGGTCGTGCGGTCCTCTGGCGCGTGGAGTCTTGTGATCTGTGTGTGAAATGTGATTGGCTGCGCTTTTCCCTCCCTTGCGACACGGCCCAGGACACGCCCCAAAATGTTGTTTAGAGTTTGCTTGTGCAGCTCTGCTAAACGTCACACTGAATAAATATTTATTCATCTCAGCCAGAGATTTAATGACACAGGAAAAGGATTATAAATATATGAGCGTATTTAAATTTCAGCAGCCCTCTGTGAATGTGAATGAAAAACAGCTCTCTCCCAGTCAGCACTACTGTCACGGCTCTTTCCTGCGAGCCTTCCTGAGAGAGACGCCAATCAATCTAAGCCAGCATGAGAACACATTTATTTTTTAGCACTTGAAACGCAGTTATTTCATAGCTGTGGTGTGGCAGTTCAAAGGTTTGGGATCTGTAAGATCTATTTTTATTCATCAGGGATGCATTAAATTGGTCTAACACAGCAGACATTTCAGCTTTTCCATCAGAGGAATTAATTGCATCTTAAAATATATTAAAATACAAAACAGCATTAATTTCTGTACTGGACATACTAGTATGTAAATATTCTGCATGCATTGAATGCTCATATGACCTTCTACATTTAACAAATGTAAACTGCACTGAGTGTGGTATCCCACAATGCAATGCTTCATTTCTATTTTCAGTGTCACAAATAAGCCAGGTAAATAAACCATTTTGTGACTTTTCTGACTCTACCAGACTTCCAGGAAATATGTTATTTAAAATTTAATAGCAAATATAAAACACTGCACACAACTTTTGTGCGTGACATATATAGCGTGATGTCATGTGCACAACAATGCAGCATAATGCTGATAAGGAAATGTTAATAGCATAATTTGTACAGTCTTGCGGACTATCCTTAAAATATCAAAACGTATGAAAAAATGGAAAGATAAGCATTCACCATTCCCTTACTCCAGTGTTTATCCCTTGTTCACTACACTGTTAATGGCGAGTTACTTTTCTCTCACACACACACGCGCATGCTACAGTAATGTGATTTGTGTGCTGTAATAACAGGTTTCTCATGGACACTCTCACATTAAAACCGCTCAATCCTCGTCTGGCACAGTGACCCTCTAAAGCACCCGGGCTGTTGGCATCAAGTGTCTGTCAATGATTCTGTCACAAGTGTCTCTTTGTTTCTGAATGAAATGAGTCTCGAACAGACTTTGAGAGCTCTTTTGGGTGGAGTTATTTTTTCTCAGCTCAGGGATTATGGTAGATCTTGTGTTTCATGTCCTACAGGTCATGAATTCCTGTGCTGTTGTGTCATTTGACTCGTGAGCTGAGCCTGTGCTAACTTCTCTCTTTTCCTCTGTCTGTAAGCAGATATGGTAAAATCGTGTCCACCAAAGCCATTCTTGACAAGGCTACAAACAAATGCAAAGGTTTGTCATGTAATTGTATTCTCACACTTCTTACACTTTTTATTCTTACAATTAACACTCTCATATCATTTTGTGTTTTTTTTAACCCTGTGTGAAAAGTACTCTGGTAATACCATGTTTCTTTGTCACGTCAGTTGGTATTGCCATGGTATTTTTTTTAAACAGGACCATATACACTACTGTTTAAAAGGTTTTTATTGTATTTGAATGCAGTACTCGGCAAGTCTATATTAATATTATTACAATTTAAAATAACTGTTTTGGACTATTTTAAATGGTGCTGTCGAACAATCACGATTAATCGCATCCAAAATAAAAGTTTTTGTTTACATAATATGTGTGTGTACTGTTAATTTATTATGTATATATAAATACACACAGATACAGTATATATTTAAAACTAAATTAATACAATTGTATTTTTATATTTACAAATTGTGACCCGGTAACGTGATGGTATGATGAGTGAGTTGTTATTTAAAGATATGTTTTGTCTAGTGGTTGGTTGTAGTTTAGATAGTTTGTGGTAATGCATTGTGTTTTCTTCATAGGATATGGGTTTGTGGATTTTGACAGTCATGTGTCCGCACAAAAAGCCGTCGTGGCACTAAAGACCAACGGAGTTCAGGCTCAAATGGCCAAGGTGAGTCATCCGTTTGCGACATCACTTCCTTTTTAAAATGAACTGGTTTATGACCTGTCTGCTAGGAAATGTTCATGTAAAACATGAAAATTTAACCTCCGGTGTCTTTTCATGTGCATTTCTTCCTCGTTTCCCCTTTCTATTCTTGTTCAGTCATACACAACACACACACACACACACACACACACACACACACACACACACACACACACACATGCATTTCCTGTGTATCATTGTGCCTCAGAGATAGGGCTGCACAATTAATAGGCTTTCTAATTACGATTATGGATGCCACGATTACATAATCGTTCAATGCCGCGATTACAAAAATAAATAAACTATTAAAAATGCCCACTTGCATTATTCTGTGTGCTTAAGAGATGTTTGCAGCGCGGGGTTTAACAAACTCAACCACACTGGATAAAAGACATTTTGTCTAACTGATAGTCGTTGTCACTCTGTTGTACATGATATTGACAAAAGTATTGGGCTTTCTGCAGACCAGTCAAGTTCTTCCACACTGACTGAATCATCATTTCTCTTTGATCCTTGTCTTATACACAGAGACACTGTCATGTTAGAATAGAAAAGGGTTCTGTCCAAACTGTTGCTATAAAATTAGAAGCACACAATTCCCTAGAATATCATTATATGCTTAAACATTAAGATTTGTACTCATGGAAATTACTAAAGTAGTCAAACCTTTCATTAGAAGGGGTGACCCAATACTTTTGGCAATATAGTGTATGTTAAATGGCAAACGTGTCAAAAGCAGAACAAAATAGCAGAACCCGTTTCAACTGCGCTTGCGCGCCACTCGGACCTTTTATCCGCTCGCCTCAAAAGAAAACAGCGCAGCGCGAGCTTAGAGCGTGTGCGTTTATTAAAGTGACGCGTCGTGATCACGCACTAAACAACGCTGTGAGATCCGAAGAAGCACTCGAGTTCAGCGCAGAGTTCTCCAGCACAAATCATATCTCTTTTATTTAAACTACTTTAAAGCCAAATAAATCAGTGCTGTTATTCTCATTATTCTCGTCAACACTGATGCAGTTAGAAGACGTTTCAATCCACAAATCTGAATGACAGATGACATTTACCATAGGTGGCATAAAAGGAGGATATTCATATTGAGTATTATTAATATACTAAATATGTTAAAGGAGTAATGGAATATAATTATATTATTTTGTTAATTCTATCAGTTGATGTGGATTTGTAATTGATTGAATGTCTTTAAGCTACTGTTTTTCAATGCAAACACCATATAAACCATATAGTTAGGCTACTTCTTACCACGGTAATGAGGTGCTGTACTTTTGGTTATGTGTAAAAGATGAGGCTGTTTTCACAATGGTACTGTCAAATGTACATCTGCATCCCTACTCATGCTCCTGCTACTCTGAACTCAAGATCCTGTCCTAATGTGCATTTCTAAGAGACAAAACTTGTGATATTACATGTTCAGTGCTGGTGCCACTGCTCTCGAATGATAGTCTGGAGCCCTGATAATATGAATTGTACTGTAAAATGTTACTGTAATTTGAAATTTTGTCTGTTTAATTGTAAATGAAATGTATAGCTTTAGTAAACCATTTTTTCTTTTAGTTTTAGTATGACATTATTACCATGCATCATTTTACCTTTTTTGTTTAAAGAAGAAACCAAACCAAACCAATGTATAGTTGACATGTGAGGCTTAATGCTATAGAAAAGCAATAAGAGTTCAGTAAGAGTGTTTCGAGCCTTTTTTATTTATATTATATAAAAAGAATGGCATGCAGCTTCAAACAATGGCATAAATCTGTTCAAAATAATCGCAATTACAATCTCAAGGGAATAATCGACAGTTATGTATAATCGTGCAGCCCTACTCAGAGAAGTATGTGTATTACAAACCTGCAGTGACCTTCTCCTAAGTTCTGCTTGGCGTTTCTGCCTGCATCTTCAATTTTTAATCTGCCCTCTTTTTCCTCTTCCTCCTTACTGTCAGCATATTACTCTTCCACTTCCCCGTTACTGTGTGTGTGTGTGTGTGTGTGTGTGTGTGTACTGTGTAAACATGTCTGACGCATACATGTTGAGGAATGTTGACGTCTTCTCTTGGCCCGCCTTCATTTCTGCTGAGGCATCTAGAATAGCAAGCTGAGATTCTGCCTTCAGCCAATCGAACGTCAGACTGAAATGCAGCTTGTAGCATATCGTGCGTCCTTGTTAGCGGAGAGACGAGTACAGAATTGTATTGTGGCTTCACAAAGTACTCAAGCACCACAGCACAGACAGAGTATAAACCGCCTGAAGGTCTCACCCTTGAAACACCGGGCACATGGTTCGAAAAAATGAATGAATGGATGGTGTTGCTTTATAATACAATTGCAGTGTGTTGTTATATCTGCTCAATCCGTTTTAGTCTGAAAATATAGGTTTCAAGCTTGTTTAGACAACATGCTTCTGAATTAATTGAATGGTAGGGAGTAATATGAATTAATACGTTATTGTAATATCTTTTACATAATCAGCATTTCTACCAATCCTTCAGTGGATGTGGTAGCTAAACTTGCAGGTTTATTAGCTAATCATTTAACATGTAACTAGCATGCTAATCACCTAGCGCTGTAGGTTTAGCTTGTAAACTTACAGGGAAAAACAAATAACAAATGGTTAATTTGACTGTCTATAGATTCTGTAATATGCTGTGGAAAGGGAAATAATTTAAATATATTAACGTATTGCCATGATTAACATTAAATACAATGCGAAGTGATTTTCGATTCGAATTATTCACTGTTGACTAAGCTAGCATGCTAATCAGTCAGAATGACAATGGTTTAATTTGACCATTAGTTTGATATGTGATGTAATTTGAATACATTAATGTATTGTCATGATTACATATTTTTAAATTTTTTATTTAAAGATCCAAATTAATCGGCCATGTTTAGCTAGTATGATAAGCACGCAGGCCAGCCACTGAACCAAGCAAGCAGGCAAATCATGCAAAGGTTAGCTTTTAAGCTGACTGACAAAAAACATATGGGAACATATGGTTTTATTTGTCCATTTACACTTTAATTTACTGTGATATGTAGTCATTTAAATACGTTATTAACAGCAGTATGCTAAGCTAACAGGCTAATCAGTTAGCAGCTACATGAATAGGCTAGCGGTTAGCTTACAAGCTAACAGAAAAAAACTGTTTACTTAACTGTTTACTTTAACCATTTACACGAAGCACATTTAAGATGATGTCTTTGGACTCAGTCAAGTCTCACAGTGACTGTTATCCTCTGAATAGACGCATGAAGGATGCTTAATAATGCGTGTAATGTGCCATGTGTCTTATGTTTTCTGAATACAGCAACAGGAGCAGGACCCGACTAACCTATACCTGTCCAACCTGCCCGTGTCCATGGATGAGCAGGAGCTGGAGAACCTCCTCAAACCTTTTGGACAGGTCGTCTCCACCCGAATCCTCCGTGACGCTAACGGAGTGAGTCGGGGAGTGGGTTTTGCCAGGTCAGTGACATTTGGGTACTGATTTTGTGTGTACAGTTATGAATCGGTGTCAAATATACTCTATTTGTGTGGATGTGCTGTGAAATGTTTAATTGTCTTGCTCTATTTTAAGGATGGAATCAACAGAGAAGTGTGACGCCGTGATCTCTCACTTCAATGGGAAGTTCATTAAGTCCTCCTCTGGGATGCTGGGTGAGTGTTCGGCACAATATTCTCTACAATGCGTATATGTTCTATATGTAGGCTAGAGACTATAGAGTATGTAGTCTTTGCTGTATTGTAAGCGAAATATGTGTATGTGTGTGTGTTACAGGTGCATCAGAACCGTTGCTGTGTAAATTTGCTGACGGTGGGCAGAAGAAGAGACAGAGTCATGCTAAATACATCCCCAATGGACGAACCTGGACACGAGACGCCGAGGTGAGACTAGTAAGTCCTGTTTATAATTGTGTGTGTGTGTGTGACGTGATGGCAGGTGAATGAGTGTGTGTTTGTGGCTTGAAGCTAAAATCCTTACATGGCATGATACGTCACACTTTGTTTGGTTTCCAACCATTTAAATCTGCTTATTAACATATTTTAAATGTTAAAGGATTACTTCACATTCAGAATAAAAATCTTCTGATAATTTACTCACCCATGTCATCCAAGATGTTCATGCCTTTCTTTCTTCAGTCAAAAAGAAATGAAGATTTTTGAGGAAAACATTCCAGCAGTTAGAGTTACAGGACATGGATCTTGGATGACATGGGGGGGGGGGGTGTAAATTATCAGGACATTTTATTCTGGAAGTGAACTAATCCTTTAGTTGTAAAATGAAACTGCCTTTATCATGTGTATGAAGCCAGTAATGCTCAACTTTTCTTTTGCTTTCTTTAGAGTGGAATGACCTTGACCTATGACCCTAACACCACCTTTCAGAATGGGTAAGAACAGATTGAGCGTGTCTTAAATTGCTCATTTATATTCAGAATGTATATTGTCTACTCTATTCTATAGAATCCTGCATGTTATAAGCAAAAAATGTTTTTATTATTATCAGGGCCACAAATAAAAATTACTTTTTAACTCTTTCCTTAGTTTTAGTTAAATACAAATACAAATTTGTTTGCTGGATTTAATTTAATTAAATTGTGGCCACATTGCACTGATTTGTTCCCACGTTTTAGTTAAATCATGAGCACATTGTACTAATTAAAACCCCTGTTTTAGTTCAGTCGTGGCCATGCTGTACCCTAGTAAAGAAATAATACATTTATTTTATACTAAATATAGTTCAAATCTATTAACATCTTTACTGACATATCGCTCAAAAACGTACTGATATAAAAATTATAATGAAACCATTTGGAGTACTATCTGTGCACAATGCACATTTCTTAATATCAAGCCTAAATTGTATGATCTTTGAATAATATTGGTCTTTAAATGCAAGATATTTAAAGTGCACCTGAAGTATACTTGCAATAGTTTTACTTTAGCACAATCAAATATACTTCAGCGTGTCTTTAGTTGGACTTCAGCACTACTTCCACACTTAAAGTGCATTAAGCACACAATTAGTTCTTCCGATTTAGCAGACTTTTAAGTATACCAGCTTAGTACACTAAAAGTACAACGGCAGGGTATTTTTATTAAGCACCTAAATACGTAAATTTATTTGTAGTATACTTATCATGAAACAAATATATTTAAAATACATTTAGTGTATTAGGGCCAATTTGATCATTGCTTTTAATTTGGTGAAATCATAATTAAATCCAATTACAAGATGCTTTTTGTACATAGTTAAAATGATGTGCAAATGTCATGTAAACCCTCAAAAACACTGTTTCCTGTTGCTGCAGGTACTACGCTAGTCCTTATGCCATGGGGAACCGGTTAATGGCTCAGCCAGGAGTGTCTCCGTACATCTCTCCCATCTCTGCATACCAAGTACTGCTCTTCATCTTCACGGTCACACGGTGTTGACGTGAGTGTTTCTGACCAGCACCTGCTTCCTTGCTAACATCTGTGTTTGTGTCTCCAGGTACAGAATCCTTCATGGATGCCACATCAATCTTACATCATGCAACACCCGGTAAGGCCAAAAGATTCTCTCTTTTATCTCTCGCCATCTCTCCTTTTATTCACGTCTCCTTCCAAACAGGAGATGACTCTCAAACAATACCACGTACACGAGTCATAAAGAGGCGTGTGTGTGTGTTCACACGCATAGTATTTCCTGTTTTTGCCCTATTGTGGGCAAAATGTCTCTGTTATTTAGAGCAGATGTATATTCATAGCTGGATTTCTCACTCTTTCTCTGTAGTTGCTGATTATGATTGTTGTACTCTGTTTTTTGACTCAGGGAACCGTTCTGTCGCCATCTATGGAGCATCCCATGTCACTGCAGCCGTCCGCTATGTTGGCTCCCCTCACCCAGCAGATGGGCCATCTCTCTCTGGGCGGCACTGCAACCGTATGATCCTCTCACACAGATTGCACTAATATATGGCACAAGCGTATCTGCTAATTAATAAGTAATATTTACCCCTGTGTTTTTAATAAAGCCGCATCGTTCTGCTTTGCTGCAGTTTATTCCTGCCAACACAGCAATGCAAGGAGCTTACATCCCTCAATATGCCCACATTCAGCCCTCTGTCATGCCTCCCGAGGTCAGTCCCACACTCAGGTTATCAATGACAGTTATAACACAGTCTTCTGAATTGTCTAGATGTCGGTACAGTTCTAGCTAAAAAAAAAAAGCTTTTCAGAGAATTTATCTGAAGTGAAGTGTATTTTAAAATTCAGATTGGGCTTTTTTTAATTTATAAAATTATGTCTAAACCTTTAATTTTAAGATTTTTATTGTGGGTTTTTGTATGCTCCCTTAGGCAACGTTTATTTAAAATTCAAAAATAGAGTTACAAAGAAAAACTATTATTGTGACTATATTTTCAAATGTAATTTATTCCTTAGATGGCAAATCTGAATTTTTAGTCTTCATTGTCACATGAAATAATGAACAGTAATTATTCTAATTGGTGCTCAAGAAACATTTCTTATCAATTTGTTTGTTTTTTTCAGGATTCTTTGATGAATATTATATTATATTGGAAAAAGAGTATTAAGACAGATTACTCAGACTTTATTTAGGGACAAATCTCTTAATATCACATACAGTTTTGTCTCAATTAGATTGATTCTGATTTTTTTTTATCAGAAAAAATCATATTTACTTAATGAAATTCAAATGTATAATTTCTGCCCATGATCTTTTCAACAGGAAAGTGGTGTGCAGCCACAAGATTTGTCCTCTTCAGATCCTTCATCATACCCTTTCCAACCAAACAAGCAATAAAACGGTATTTAATTACCATGCGTTTATTCTTGTGGGGATCAGTGTTCTGTTTAATAACTCTCAAGTTTTGCAAAATCCATAATCTTCTTCTTCAAAAAAGAAGTTGTAGAATGTTGATGGGTGCTCTCATATTAAAAGTAAATGTTCAGCTCCATAAATGACAAAAAATTACTAAAAAAGTAGTCTCATCGACGTCAAACCTGGTTCGATTTGTGCAACATTTGAATGAGATTTTAGAATTACAGCAGCTTAATTTGAACTCATAGCTTCAGAAGAATAAAGCACACAAGTCGTGCAGTATGTACAACTTTTATGGTCTATTTTTGGAGTTTAACGGCCACATGTTCATTTTTGAGTGAGCTATTCCATTGAATCGACTCCTAAAATGATTTTGAATCACCTTTAATATGCCAGGACACCACTAGTGTTCAGTGTTTGACTAGTGCTGTTTTTTTTGTTACAGGTTAACCGTCTGAGGTCAGAAACAGACACGTTCTGCTGAGTGTTAATACCGTAACAACGTTTGCTTTCTTTTAGAGGAAGTGACATCAGAAAGGAAGTGATGCTCATGCCCGGGTTGCAGGAAATATGTCCATGATTTAATCATCAACAAGAAACCTCCGAAAACTCTTGTGCAAACATTTTCTCCAACAAACCACGACAAGGCAATATTACACCAACTATGGACGACGGAAGGGAGCAGAGTTTTATTTTGCTAGAAAGAGGAAGGAGAAGATGACAAATGCTTGTTTTTTACCAAGAACTCTTAACACAGACCACGTCTGTGAGTAACATTGAGTGATGATGATGATGATGTGATGACACCTTTCGATGCATGATGTTTTTTTAAGTATGGTTTTTATTACGTTTTTATGGACTGTTTCTCGAAAAGACAAACAAAACCATTTTTTTGCGGTTGGAGTTTAAATGAAGCGCTTTCTGTTTGCTTATTTGGTCTTCCACTCTTTGCCTTTTTAGTAGTTCAAATATTTACCTTTTAAATAAGGTGGGTGGGGTTTAGAATGGCTGATGCAATGCTTGCTGGCTATTGGTCCTTGCTCCTGTCTCTCAAAGCAAAGGCTTTTCTGTTTGACTTTAAATGCCGCTCTGAATCAAACACGTTGTGTCTGTCGTGGATGAAGCTTCTTTCCACTGAATCCATGTGTACAGTCTTTCTGTAGATGTAGAAGGGGATGTTGAGATGCGGGTGGGCGGGGTTTAGTGGTATGAGTGGGTGGGGTCAAGCTAGATGAGGTATGTGGGTGGGGCTAATAAAAGGGATTTGTGGATTTGGGAAAGCTGACATTGTTCCTTATGTTCACAGGATGATTGCGATTTTATTTACAGTGCCAATTTTTATTTATTTGACATTTTTTCTCTTTTTGTGAACACAACACATCGGGATTTTGTTTGTAGCTCAGAAAAAATGGCAAAAGTGCAATGTTTCTTTAGATAGAAAGCCATAAATTGGACAAATTTAACTGTTTAATAGACTTTTCACAAGTCGATTATAGAAAAAAAAAGTTTTGCTCTCTCGAAATCCTTGAAATATCAGTAATGCCATTCATTATGTAAATTAAACGTACATTTGTAGCCTAACGCTACATATAGACATACAATAGCAGTTTTGCTAAACTACAATCCAAAAGAGAAACTCCACAAAGTTTCTGAATAAATAATGTAATTAAAACATTCGTCCTTGCAATTTAATAAATAAATAAATAAACATGCATCTACAACACTTTCCACCGCAGACCTTTTCTGTCTACTATTGAACACAATAGTATGGACTACCGCAATGGGTTTCGGTCCAACTGAATTGTATTTTGTGTGTTTTTCCTCAATCTTGGCTCTCAGCTTTAATCAGGTTTGTAAGTGTGGACACATGAACATCTCTAAGACTTGATCACAGGTTCATAACGCAGTTGTAAACTAGCTTTTCATCGGTCTGTCATTCAGTTAGTTAAGCAGATGTCTGTGTGATTGTGTATTTAGATGTCCAGGTCAGCTTGGCCTTTGATCTACCTCAGAGTTGTATCTGTTGTCTGATTGGTCGGGCTGCAGGTCTTTCCTGTCCAATCAGATGTAAAACCGCTAGCTCAGGAGCTGGTGTCATGCCGAACTTCATCTTTAATGCGTCTATTTGTCCTCTTCTTTAAAGAAACTTCTATGTTTTGTCTCTATGTCTTTCTTTTTTTTTTACATTGCATTGTGATGTTTTGAGCTTGACTGTGTGGAGAGTTTCTTATTGGTCTTCTTTTTTGTCCATTTTCTTCCTGATAGGTGCAGCAAAAAAGCAGAGGCTTGTGTAATTTGTGTAACTACCTTCTCTGGACTTTTTGCTGTAGTTTGCTGTAGCCGTGTTTAGAGACCTAATCTGAAGAACCAAAGTGGAATACTATCGTAGTGACTAGCGTGTGTCAGAAAGCAGCACATCGTAGTTTCATTGGAGAAATGCAGTGTCTTTATTTCAGATGTCAGAATAAAGGATTCCAAACCGCAATCATTCACGTGGTGTATAATAGGACTGTTGTTGAAATACTGAATTTTTACAATTGTTTTAATTGAACACCTGCCACTTGCACGTCCGGAATTAGTTTGTTTTTATTTCTATTTTTTTCTCTTGTGAAAAGATTTTTGAATTAAAAGAGCTTAAACTTGTGTTTTTGGTGATTTTTAGGAAATAGTAATTTCACAGAATGACTGCATGCTTAGCTTACTGATGGAACAAACAGATTGAATTAATCATTTGAGACCATATTAAGAAAATATCCGCTATTATGTGCCGCAGCAGCTTTATTCTCAAAAACAGCTTTATCAATTTATTATTATATATTATTAACAAGAGAAATGTGGGTTAAATTTTAAAAGTTGTTTTAATTTGACTCAAATCTTCAAAATAATGTCTGCACTGATATTTATCTGCAGGTGGAGCTGGAAACCACAACCACCGGTTGTGCCCATTTTGGACCCCCTGCCAAATGATTACCCCTCTCAGTACTCCGAGTAAAATCGTCAGGGTCTGGGTGATTATACTATATGATCCCATATATGATTAGAAATTATATAGAAACTATGTAAATCACACTACCCAGGCATTATCACATCTCATCTCGACCAATCTCGTGAAGAGCAGAGTCGGTCTACTTCATGGTTCCTCTAGTCGTTCCCTCGAGGGCCAATCTGCTGCAGAGTTTAGCTCCAACCCTGATCAAACTCCCCTACCGGTGATTTTCTAATGATCTTGAAGACGGTGATTAGCATGTGTGTTTGATTAGGGTTAGAGCTAAACTCTGCAGCATGTCAAGGGAGTAGAATAATAATTAATTATTGATTGCTAATTTGAATTAGTACTTTTTAACGAAAATCATATCTTAAAATGAAAAGAAGCAGGCTTTTGCAATCGCATCATTTTAAACCGTAAACTCCTGGAAAGTCCAAGGATCCAGTGAACGGATTCAAACAAGCTCAAAACAGAGAAAACACGGCCGATTTAATCAGCGATTACAGAGAGAATAGAGACTTGCGTCCAGATGTCAGTAAAAATTAATATTTTCAGCGTGTATTTGGATTAAAAGCAAGAGTGTTTTATAATGAACGCTGATTATGCGTATTAAAGGCAGGTAATTTAGTGGTCTTTGGCGTCTCCATGTGGTCTTGTTTGGTATTGCATTTTGACTTGTGCTAATTTATATTGAAAACTTTTATTTAATGATTGATTGATTGATTGATTGATTGATTGATTGATTGATTGATTGATTGATTGATTGATTGTGGCACTATACATACATGCATACGTGAATAATTAAAAAGTAATTATTTATTTAATATAAATAAACAATTAAATGGGGACATTGGGTCGGGTTCTGTCCATGAAGATTTTGCTACCTCCCATTAAAACAGTGGGTAGTACAATTCGACAACGAAAAATGCTACTTGTTAAATTATGTTTTATTAATGTGTACACCTATCCCTTTTGTATCCCTTCTATCCACAACCGCGAATATAACACGTAATTAATGTATGTGCTTTACTGTAAGGGTAGGTTTAGGGTTGTGGTAGGTGTATACATTAATAAAACATAGTTTAACAGGTATAATTTTTCGTTGTCGAATTGTACTACCCACTGTTTTAATGGGAGGTAGCAAAATCTGACAGGGTAGGAGAAATCGACAGAACACCGGCACTTCTTTTTTTTCCACTTCAAGCACTGTTTTATGTATTTTGAGTACAGGACATGCGATGGGTCCGCTATAATATTCTTAGTCCAAGGGTGTCCAGTCCTGCTCCTAAAGTGCCCACGTCCTGCAGACTTTAGCTCCAACTCACTTGCCTGGAAGTTTAGTGAGACTGCAGACCTTTGGTTAGCTGGTTCATGTGTGTTTAATTAGGGTTGGAGCTAAACTCTGCAGGACAGTAGCCTTCCAGGAGCAAGTTTGGACACCCCTGTCTTAGCCAATTAAACTATGGTCTTCTCAAAGAGCGTTTGGAGAGAGGGACTCCCCCAGTCTAACCTCAAACACCCTGCGTCTTCGCAAGAAATATCCACCTTTTTCTTCAATGCAGAAGTAAGCCTATGGGAGATTTTCGGTTCATTAGCCACTATATGTAACTGACGAGAAAAATACCAACGCGCAGTAAACGGTAAAACTGTTTGCACTACAAACCAGTGTGTTCTTGATTAAGATAATACAGTAAAATAATATGGCAAGACACACCGATGTCCAATATCAAGCAGCAAAACGAACTGTTTTGTAAAGCTAAAAATAGACCGGAAGCTAGACCCATAGAATTGACAAATGGCCACGCCCATTTTTACGGCAAGAACAAGATGGATACACCCAAGTATTCGTAATGAATGATGTTATATACCGGTTTGGAGAGTGGTCCCCCTAAATGTCCTGGATCAAAAATAATTTCTTCTGTTTTCTTAGTATTTACAATAAGATGAGAGTCCTCCGACCACTGTACAACTTGTTTATAATATTTGAAATATCCAGGCCTACTTGAAACTTCTGTTGATTAGGTTTATTATTTGTGTGTAGCATCTGTTTTCTTGTAATGTCTCTCTCTCTGTTCCATTCTCATATTGATAGAATAAATAAAATGGAGATCCTGTGTACTTGGGCCCAACAGAGACATGTCCCAATGAGAGCTCGGGGCAAAACGAGACTGGGCCAGCCAATTCTATAGCCCCTTTCCTTGATTCAAATCCTTTGAAGGCCAAACAATAGCATTACTTTTACATTGTTAAATGTTAAAGCCGTGCTTTTAATTAATCCAGTTTTAGTTTATATTGTAACCCTTGATTGCCAGATGCTGAGGATGTTGTCATGTTTCAGAACTAAGGATTTGTTTGTGGAGAAGCTCAAATTAGTAAAAGAAGAAAAAGCTTTTGCAAGGTAAGCACAATAGCACTGTAATGTTAATGTGCTCGATCGATGAGTTTCTATTTCTGCAGATGCTGCTTCTGATACCATAATTCATAATCAGCTCTATTACTGTTATCTGTTTCAGAAAAATACAAACAAATTTAAATGTTCCTTTATAGTTTCATGTATCTTTTGATACAATAAACAAATATAGGTGCACTAATTAATAATGCAATTGATATATTTTTCACTAATAAGGACAAGGATATTAAATTAAAATGCAAGAGTGTTATAATTGCCCCCTTGGTGGAGATGATTGTAACAGTGTTTGGGAGCAATTGTAACGCTGAAAAATAAGTCATATTAATAAAACCTACCTCAAAGTAATCACTTTACTACTGTAGTTTCTAATAATGCTACTTTTTTGAATATGGTTCAAATTCTTTTAGATGTCAGGCATCATATGCATTTTCGCAGAAGACAGGCAACTAAAGTTGTTACTAGATTTTATTTAAATACATTTGAATTATACATATACATATATATTATTAGCTCTTAACCAAAACACATTGAAGTCAGTTATATGGGCTTAAATGACATACTCTGAGCTTTGATTTGACAGCATTCTCATCAGAATCGGAGGAAATGTTAATGACTACTTTTTCATATAGTGTTGCAAACAATAAACGAATTGTATGCTGTGACAAGACGAATAAAAAAAAGTTTTCTCTGGAACACTTTTTCCCTAAAATGTTAAACGAATTTTGTGTCTTTAGGTAGGATAATTCATGTCAATTAATTCAAGACTCTTAACAAGATTAATAAAATAACAAATACAATTTTGTACAGACTACACTTTTATTTGTTAGCCTATCTCTTTCTTTGAGTAGTGGAAATGTAAATGTGAGATTCTGGAAACGAGATCTATATTTAGCGGGAACGGTCGATTCGGGAAGAACATTATTCAAAGCGGACAGCTGGTGAACAAGAGGGAATATATAGCGGGAGCGGGATATAACCTTGCGGGAGCCGGTCCCGCGCTGACCTCTCTAAATCACTCGGCGCGCAACTATGCTGTTTGCGAGGACTACCTACCAGCAATTTGTATTAGGCTAAAACTAACTAATATTTCTGTCATAACAATGTTTTTTGTTATGAGAGATGCATTAAAACGTCAGTTAGCCTGTAAGTTATTTAAGAAAAGTCTGGGTCTCGCTGTATCGCTCAGGCTGCGCTGCAGTGTCTATTCTCAGGTGCGATCCCACTACTGTTCGGCACGGGGGCTTTGACCTGCTCCGTCTCCGACCTGGGCCGGTTCACCCCTCCTTAGACGACCTGGTGGTCCCGAGCTCCCCCAGGAGCACCATATCGATACCGAACTTTGTGCGGACACCCGATCGACACAGACCACTGCAGCCCAGAAGCCCTGAACTCAAGCGATCCGCCAGCCTCAGCCTCCCAGTAGCTTGGATTACAGGCGCCGCCACTGAACCCGGCGAGAGCTGCGAGTATCAGCGCTGCTGCTCAACCTGCTGCTCACTGCGCGCTCTAGTGCAGATAAACACCACACTACACTCACATTAGCTGCAGAGCAGTCAACTAGTTAGATTTCTTTGTTGTATTTTCACAAATGTTACATTTTCAAAGCTTTCAAACAGATCATCAAAAATGCACTTTTTCAAATGTTTGAACATGTTATTAAAAAAAAAATTATCACCATAGCTGCTCTCAAACTGTTCTCATTTATTTATTTGGCTATTATTTTATTCACTGTATCTTAAATGAATAATTTGCTGCACCTTTGAATTTCTAAAGGCTTGATTATTACATGTTTTACTAGATGTATGTTCGTAAAGTATCTACATAAACAGGATAGCAAGCATAATAATTTCATAATAATGGATTTATCTCTCAATTAATCTGTGAAATCCATATTTACCATAACTCGAAATAGGGACACTCGAAGCGCAACTGCATGTTTGCGTGCTGCCCATATGTGGCTACTGGCGCCGACTACCTAAGAGCAACTTTTATGAAAACTTCTGTCATAATATTTTTTGTTATGAAGGATGCATTAAAACGTCAGTTAGCCTGTAATTTATTTAAGAAAAGTCTGGGTCTCGCTGTATTGCTCAGGCTGCGCTGCAGTGTCTATTCTCAGGCGCGATCCCACTACTGTTCGGCACGGGGGCTTTGACCTGCTCCGTCTCCGACCTGGGCCGGTTCACCCCTCCTTAGACGACCTGGTGGTCCCGAGCTCCCCCAGGAGCACCATATCGATACCGAACTTAGTGCGGACACCCGATCGACATAGTCCACTGCAGCCCAGAAGCCCTGAACTCAAGCGATCCGCCAGCCTCAGCCTCCCAGTAGCTTGGATTACAGGCGCCGCCACTGAACCCGGCGAGAGCTGCGAGTATCAGCGCTGCTGCTCAACCTGCTGCTCACTGCGCGCTCTAGTGCAGATAAACACCACACTACACTCACATTAGCTGCAGAGCAGTCAACTAGTTAGATTTCTTTGTTGTATTTCACAAGCTTAAATTTTCTAACCTTTAATCTCCAACAGATCATCAAAAATGAGCTTTTCATGCGTTTGAAAATAATACTATATATGTTTCTCTCCATTTGACCTGTTCTCAAATAATACAGTGTTAATACATATATTTTCTTTGAATTTTCTCCTTGATTATTATTTTTTATATTATATGTTCTGTTGTAAAGTATCTTTCATGTGTAAAACAACCAGAATAATTTAATAATGTATCTCACAATTAAACTTCAGTTGTGTTATTTACCACAATGTTTGTGATGTATTTTTCAAAATAATTTGTGAGAGTACACCACCAAGGCTGTATTTTGTATTATTTAATTCAGAACCTTCATCCATATCTCATCTTCTTCTTCATACATGTTAATAAATTAATAATGAAACGGGAGGAATTGCTGCAGAAGAAAGGAGTACAGATAAAGGTCTTTGAATTTTCTACTGGTTATTGAGGCTTGATTATTATTTTTTTATATTTGTTGTTTATATGTTCAAATTAAATATGTAAAGCGCAACTGTAAACTTCTTCTTCTTCTTTTTGTATCTCCAGAAAATTTTCGCTTGTGCATGTGTACAACAGGATGACAGGAACAGACGAAAACAGCAGAGCCAAACATAATAATTTTATGCAATAGACAGGGATGAGTATTAAGAGTATCTCACAATTAACGTTTTTCCTCTTAGTAAATATTCATCTTAATCATTTTCAAAAATGTTTTTGTATATATTTTTTCATGGTAAAATTTTTCATTTTTAAGAATAATAATAACAGTCAAGCATTTGAGATTTGTATAGTATGTCGCTTAACATGCTCATGTTACGATAAGTAAACGATGCAATGATCTGCACATCTTAAAGACACATGATTATTTTAGCATTTTATACAAAACAGATTGTTTCAAAGCAGCTTCAGAGTGTTTAAGAGGAACTCAACAGAATCAATTATGCAAACCTCAAAAATGAGTCTACTTTGGAATAATTTTTAAGGATGATTTTTGGCATTTTGGCCTTTCTTTTGATATAACGGTTAAGTATTGACAGGAAGTGAGGGCGAGAGAAAAAATGATGGGATCGGGAAAAGTGCCCAAGCCAGGTTTCGAACTCGGGACACTCGGCGCGCAACTATGCTGTTTGCACGCTGGCGCGGACTACCAACCAGCAATTTGTATTAGGCTAAAACTAACTAATATTTCTGTCATAACAATGTTTTTTGTTATGAGAGATGCATTAAAACGTCAGTTAGCCTGTAAGTTATTTAAGAAAAGTCTGGGTCTCGCTGTATCGCTCAGGCTGCGCTGCAGTGTCTATTCTCAGGTGCGATCCCACTACTGTTCGGCACGGGGGCTTTTACCTGCTCCGTCTCCGACCTGGGCCGGTTCACCCCTCCTTAGACGATCTGGTGGTCCCGAGCTCCCCAGGAGCACCATATCGATACCGAACTTAGTGCGGACACCCGATCGACATAGTCCACTGCAGCCCAGAAGCCCTGAACTCAAGCGATCCGCCAGCCTCAGCCTCCCAGTAGCTTGGATTACAGGCGCCGCCACTGAACCCGGCGAGAGCTGCGAGTATCAGCGCTGCTGCTCAACCTGCTGCTCACTGCGCCCTCTAGTGCAGATAAACACCACACTACACTCACATTAGCTGCAGAGCAGTCAACTAGTTAGATTTCTTTGTTGTATTTTCACAAGCGTTAAATTTTCTAACCTTTAATCTCCAAACAGATCATCAAAAATTAGCTTTTTCATGCGTTTGAAAATAATACTATATATGTTTCTCTCCATAGTTGTTCTCAACCTGTTCTCATGTATTTATCTGGCTATTATTTAATTCAGTGTTAATAAATTAATCATTTGCTGCACCTTTGAATTTTCTACAGGCTTGATTATTATTTTTTATATTATATGTACTGTTGTAAAGTATCTAAATTGCATGTGTAAAACAGGATAGCCAAACATAATAATTTAATAATAGACGTATCTCACAATTAATCATTCATCTTAATCATTTCAAAAATGTTTTTGTATATATTTTTTCATGGTAAAAATGTTCATTTTTAAGAAGAATAATAACAGTCAAGCATTTGAGATTTGTATAGTATGTCGCTTAACATGCTCATGTTACGATAAGTAAACGATGCAATGATCTGCACATCTTAAAGACACATGTTTATTTTAGCATTTTATACAAAACAGATTGTTTCAAAGCAGCTTCAGAGTGTTTAAGAGGAACTCAACAGAATCAATTATGCAAACCTCAAAAATGAGTCTACTTGGGAATCATTTTTAAGGCTGATTTTTGGCATTTTGGCCTTTCTTTTGATATAACGGTTAAGTATTGACAGGAAGTGAGGGCGAGAGAAAAAATGATGGGATCGGGAAAAGTGCCCAAGCCAGGTTTCGAACTCGGGACACTCGGCGCGCAACTATGCTGTTTGCACGCTGGCGCGGACTACCTACCAGCAATTTGTATTAGGCTAAAACTAACTAATATTTCTGTCATAACAATGTTTTTTGTTATGAGAGATGCATTAAAACGTCAGTTAGCCTGTAAGTTATTTAAGAAAAGTCTGGGTCTCGCTGTATTGCTCAGGCTGCGCTGCAGTGTCTATTCTCAGGCGCGTTCCCACTACTGTTCGGCACGGGGGCTTTGACCTGCTCCGTCTCCGACCTGGGCCGGTTCACCCCTCCTTAGACGATCTGGTGATTCCGAGCTCCCCCAGGAGCACCATATCGATACCGAACTTAGTGCGGACACCCGATCGACATAGTCCACTGCAGCCCAGAAGCCCTGAACTCAAGCGATCCGCCAGCCTCAGCCTCCCAGTAGCTTGGATTACAGGCGCCGCCACTGAACCCGGCGAGAGTTGCGAGTATCAGCGCTGCTGCTCAACCTGCTGCTCACTGCGCCCTCTAGTGCAGATAAACACCACACTACACTCACATTAGCTGCAGAGCAGTCAACTAGTTAGATTTCTTTGTTGTATTTTCACAAATGTTACATTTTCAAAGCTTTAAAACAGATCATCAAAAATCCACTTTTTCAAATGTTTGAACATGTTATTAAAAAAAAATTCTCACCATAGCTGCTCTCAAACTGTTTCATTTATTTATTTGGCTATTATTTTATTCACTGTATCTTGAATTTTTAAATGATTATTATTTTTTTATAATCTGTTGTTAAAGTATTTGCTGCACCAGAATAATTTTGAATTTCTAAAGGCTTGTTATTTACCATATATTATTAGACGGCCACTTTTGCATGTTCCCCAAAATAATTTTTACACCACCAAGAGCTACTAGTTTATCAAATTATGCACCTTACTATGTTCAGTTAGAATGGTAAAGTATCTACAAGTATTTGGTTGTTATATATGGTGTTTTAAAATGAAATATAAACTGATGGTTTAGGGGAAGAACTTCTTTTTCTTCTTCTTCTTTTGTAATTTTCCCTCCAGATAGCAAGCATAATAATGAAAGCTTCATCGACCCGAGAATGACAGGCAACAGACGAAAACAGCCAATGTACCTAAACTTAATAAACATCATAATCTGATTAACAGTATCTCTCAGGGATGAGTATTAAGAAATTAATCTGTTTTCCTCACACCTTGAATCTGTGTCATCTTAATTATTTTCAAAAAGTTTTTTGTATATATTTACATGGTAAAATGTTTCATTTATAAGAATAATAATAATAACTCGAAATAGGGACACTCGAAGCGCAACTGTTTATTTTAGCATTTTATACAAAACATGTTTGCGTGAACTCAACATATCTGCCCATATGATAATTTTTGGCTATTTTGGCCTTTCTGGCGGGTTAAGTATGCAGGAAGTGAGGGCGAGAGAAAAAATGATGGGACGGGAAAAGTACCCAAGACTTGGCGCGCAACTGTTTGCACGCTGCCGCAGACTTATGAATAAAAACGAACTTCTGTCATAATATTTTTTGTTATGAGAGGCATTAAAACGTCAGTTAGCCTGTAATTTATTTAAGAAAAGTCTGGGTCTCGCTGTATCGCTCAGGCTGTGCTGCAGTGTCTATTCTCAGGCGCGATCCCACTACTGTTCGGCACGGGGGCTTTGACCTGCTCCGTCTCCGACCTGGGCCGGTTTTCCCATCCTTAGACGACCTGGTGGTCCCGAGCTCCCCAGGAGCACCATATCGATACCGAACTTAGTGCGGACACCCGATCGACATAGTCCACTGCAGCCCAGAAGCCCTGAACTCAAGCGATCCGCCAGCCTCAGCCTCCCAGTAGCTTGGATTACAGGCGCCGCCACTGAACCCGGCGAGAGCTGCGAGTATCAGCGCTGCTGCTCAACCTGCTGCTCACTGCGCGCTCTAGTGCAGATAAACACCACACTACACTCACATTAGCTGCAGAGCAGTCAACTAGTTAGATTTCTTTGTCGTATTTTCACAAGCGTTAAATTTTCTAACCTTTAATCTCCAAACAGATCATCAAAAATGAGCTTTTTCATGCGTTTGAAAATAATACTATATATGTTTCTCTCCATAGTTGTTCTCAACCTGCTCTCATGTATTTATCTGGCTATTATTTAATTCAGTGTTAATAAATGAATCATGTATTTATCTGGCTGATTTATTATTTTTTTTTATTATATGTATTATTTATTGCATAAAAACAGGATAGCCAAACAGAATAATTTAATAATGGACGTATCTCACAATTAAACTATGAAAGCCACAGTTGTGTTATTTACCATAATGTTTGAGAGTGAATTTTCTAGACGGCCACTTTTGCAATGAAGTCCCCCAAAATAATTTGTGAGAGTACACCACCAAGAGCTGTATTTTGTATTCATTTTGTACATTTAAAACATGCATTTTAGAACCTCATCCATATCTTATCTTCTTCTTCATACATGCGCATCTTTTCATCCATCTCTCAAACTATTAATGTGTTCTACAGGAACTGAAACGGGAGGAATTGCGTTCCACTGCAGAAAGAGAGGAGTATGCTCAGATAAAGGTCAGGATTCGTTCAGTTGATCAAATAATCGCACCTTACTGGAGAGAGTCTGGATATTGAGGACTCCAGTTAGATGGTGAACAATGAGGAATACTTCTGGCATCCTTGAATAAAACAGTATTTGTTGTTAATATATGGTGTTTAAAATTAAATATGGTAAAGCGCAACTGATGGGGAAGAACTTCTTCTTCTTCTTTTGTAATTTTCCCTCCAGAAACATTTTCAGCTTGTGAGAGCTATAACTGAAGACTGAAAGCTCAATGACAACGCAGGTCGACCCGAAGAGGATGACAGGCAGCAGACGAAAACAGCCAGATGTACCTAAACTTAATAAACATCATAATCTGACCACCCTTTTGACAGTATTGTGCACTGGAGTGAAGGACTGCAGGGATGAGTATTAAGAATTATTAACAAGTCACATGGTAAATGTATAACGTTTTCCTCACACCTTAAGTAAATATCTGTTTCATCTTAATCATTTTCAAAAACATTTTTGTTATATTTTTTCATGGTAAAAATTGTCATTTTTAATAATAATAATAACAGTCAAGCATTTGAGATTTGTATAGTATGTCGCTTAACATGCTCATGTTACGATAAGTAAACGATGCAATGATCTGCACATCTTAAAGACACATGTTTATTTTAGCATTTTATACAAAACAGATTGTTTCAAAGCAGCTTCAGAGTGTTTAACAGGAACTCAACAGAATCAATTATGCAAACCTCAAAAATGAGTCTACTTGGGGATCATTTTTAAGGCTGATTTTTGGCATTTTGGCCTTTCTTTTGATATGACGGTTAAGTATTGACAGGAAGTGAGGGCGAGAGAAAAAATGATGGGATCGGGAAAAGTGCCCAAGCCAGGTTTCGAACTCGGGACACTCGGCGCGCAACTATGCTGTTTGCACGCTGGCGCGGACTACCTACCAGCAATTTGTATTAGGCTAAAACGAACTAATATTTCTGTCATAACAATGTTTTTTGTTATGAAGGATGCATTAAAATGTCAGTTAGCCTGTAAGTTATTTAAGAAAAGTCTGGGTTCGCTGTATCGCTCAGGCTGCCTGCAGTGTCTATTCTCAGGTGCGATCCCACTACTGTTCGGCACGGGGCTTTGACCTGCTCCGTCTCCGACCTGGGCCGGTTTACCCCTCCTTAGACGACCTGGTGATTCCGAGCTACCCCAGGAGCACCATATCGATACCGAACTTAGTGCGGACACCCGATCGACATAGTCCACTTCAGCCCAGAAGCCCTGAACTCAAGCGATCCCCAGCCTCACCTCGCAGTAGCTTGGATTACAGGCGCCGCCACTGAACCGGCGAGAGCTGCGAGTATCAGCGCTGCTGCTCAACCTGCTGCTCACTGCGCCCTCTAGTGCAGATAAACACAACAATACACTCACATTAGCTGCAGAGCAGTCAACTAGTTAGATTTCTTTGTCGTATTTTCACAACGTTAAATTTTCTAACCTTTAATCTCCAAACAGATCATCAAAAATGCACTTTTTCAAATGTTTGAACATGTTATTTAAAAAAAACAATCTCACCATAGCTGCTCTCAAACTGTTGTCATTTATTAATTTGGCTATAATTTTATTCCACTGTATCTTACATGAATTATTTGCTGCACCTTTGAATTTATAAAGGCTTGATTATTACATGTTTTACTAGAATGTATGTTCGTAAAGTATCTACATAAACAGGATAGCAAGCATAATAATTACATAATTAATGGATTTATCTCTCAATTAATCTTGAAATCCATAAATTACCATAACTCGAAATAGGGACACTCGAAGCGCAAATGCATTTTGCGTGCTGCCCATATGTGGCTACTGCGCCGACTACCTAAGAACAACTTTAATGAAAACTTCTGTCATATATTTTGTTATTAAGGATGCATTAAAACGTCAGTTAGCCTGTAATTTATTTAAGAAAAGTCTGGGTCTCGCTGTATTGCTCAGGCTGCTGCAGTGTCTATTCTCAGGCGCGTTCCCACTACTGTTCGGCACGGGGGCTTTGACCTGCTCCGTCTCCGACCTGCGCCGGTTCACCCCTCCTTAGACAATCTGGTGACGCCGAGCTACCCCAGGAGCACCATATCCAGAGCCGATCCTAGACTTCTGGGGGCCCTACGCAAAACTGTGTCGACCGAGGGGGTGGGGTCAGAGCCGATCCTCCCTATACGCAAATATGCGCAAGCTGCGTAGGGCCCCCGAAACACACCAGGGGCCCCCTTGCTCTCAAAGATGTTTAAAATTTATTTTCGTTTTGATTTGGCCAGCGGCTATTAAAACATGAATGATAATTTATTGTATTGCGGTGCTGTCGCCCTTTCTACGGAAAAATAATGTCAAATCATGTAACGTGAAAGTTGTAAAGTCTTTTGCTCAAGACGGAAAAAACGAGTTTTGAAAGCATAGCGAGCCGCGGAAGAGACATGTTTCTCGAGCGCTTTCCGTGAGCGCGAATTCAGGGCGGACAAATGCGTTTCATTCATCCGTTCCCACCATCCCCCCCACACCCACCCAGAGCCGATCCTAGACTTCTGGGGGCCCTACGCAGAACGGGGGGGGGGGGGGGTGGCGGCGTGTGTGGTAGAGATGCAGAACGGGGTTGGCGGCGTGTGTGGGGTGTGGAGATGCAGAACGGGGTTGGCGGCGTGTGGTGGGTTGAGAAGCAGAACGGGGTTGGCGGCGTGTGGTGGTTTGAGATGCAGAACGGGGGTTGGCGGCGTGTGTGGTTGAGATGCAGAACGGGGGTTGGCGGCGTGTGTGGTTGAGATGCAGAACGGGGGGGGGGGGGGCGCGTGTGTGTGCGAACCAAAATTAAAACATATTTTGGATTAAGGGGCCCCCTGGTGTTTCGGGCCCTACGCAGCTTGCGGATTCTGCGTATAGGGAGCATCGGCTCTGAATGTGATGCTCTTGCGGCCTCAGATAACAGTTACAGCTGTTCTAACGACAGACAAAGCACTCAATCTCCGTCTTTCGCCGATCAAAAACCTTGTTAACTACATTTGAACTTGAATTTCATTTAAAGTTAAGTGCAGTAAGTGCACAATGATCAGTAAAGTCTGATGAAATACCAACAATGACGACGCAGTGTTGTTTAATTATTTATTTTTTCCCCTTCTATTTTTCACAAGTCTTATTAGTGGTTCTTGTTTCTCATGACATCTCTATCACTGAATGAAATGCATGGCACTGTTTTGTCAGGACACTATCCCGTTGTTCACATTTGAGACTTGTGAGACTATAGAGACTATAGGAACTTCAACTGTGTTGGACACAGGCAGCAAAAGCATGAGTGGAATTTGTAAGAAACAAGTTTATTGTCATGTCATGAATTTGGTTATTTAATTGAACTAGAATCTTAAATTACAAAATAAATGTATATTTTATCTTAGATCATACATTTTGATAATTAAATGTTGTTGAAAAATACTAAAATATTTCCTGCATTTCCAGTTCCAAAATAAAAACAAAATTGCCAGGAAGGAGAAAGTAAAAATAATGTGTCTCTGTAAAAACCAGCGAAATAGAGTAAAAATTAGAATTGAATAGAAGATAACAAAAACAAATGAATAGGCCTATATCGAAAAGTACATTAGTATATATATATACACATAGCTGACAATGTACATTTCTATATATTAATTTATTTTTGTGTATACATATGTTTCATCATATTTTAATGTGTATTATTAAATATGCTGAAATATAGACTATCTGGTGCTAAATTCTGAAACTGATTTAAGCTTTTAAAGGAGCCTTTTATTTTGAAAGCTCAAGCTCTCAGCGCTGTGTATCCGTGTTTGTGTTACGCTTCACAGGAGGAATTCTGGCTGAATTCATTCAGCCAAGCTAAAACTCAGCAGGCGCTCACACATTATCTCTTTGCTAATTGCAACAGGTAAAGAATAATACATATTTACTATAATAAAACGTTTATTTTGTGGCATATAGTATTTTTCCGAGAGGATGTTTCTGTGATAAAACCCTTTAGTATGTTGTTGAGTGATTTAGTCTCTGTAGCATTATTGGCCTTTCTTACAGCTGTTTGGAGATTTAAATCTGTAAACTCAAGCTATTTTCTATTCTTTCATTGCCTATTTTAAGTTTACAAAAACAGTCGTTATTATATGTTTATGTGCTCACGGGCTACATAGGAGTAACGTTATTGTAAATAGCACTATGCTAAATAGCTTAGCATGCTAACGTTAGTAGTCTGAGGTTAGGCAGTGAAAACCTTCTGTGAAGCATATTGATTTTAATTTTAGGGGT